>JAWWEM010000001.1:4151395-4177594 GCA_035582935.1 Ormyrus thymus
TTTATATAGAAATTTTATACAAATTATGTAGAACCAAAATTCTACAAAACTTGTTTAAAATTTTGATAAAAATTATACACATCATTTCCACTTGGGACAGAATAAAAATGAAGCAACCATTGGCAATTTGTATGCGTTCGCATCGCGGCGCCATTCATTCCCCCCGCTCAATTCAAAGAATACCCGCACTACGCAATTACGTCGTCGCGTCTCCGAGGCACTCAATCATTACACCCCCCCGCAAAATTCTAACCAAAGCGCGCACCCCCTCGAAATCTTCATTGCCGCGTACGACTGCGAAACTAGTCCAAATTTTCCCGTAAACTACTGGAACCTGCAAATTAATGGATCCGCGCGCCATTACCCCCTCCCCCCTCTCTCCCTCCCGCTGCTCCCTCTCCAAATACGCGGCGCGCCGAGGC
Source organism: Ormyrus thymus (assembly GCA_035582935.1). Lineage (NCBI taxonomy): Eukaryota > Metazoa > Arthropoda > Insecta > Hymenoptera > Ormyridae > Ormyrus > Ormyrus thymus. The sequence goes on from JAWWEM010000001.1 coordinate 4,151,818, forward strand.
ATTCATTACGCATAGACCTACGAACTACGAATTGCGCGCGTCGCGCGAGCCGCCGTCAGATCGAAAAGCCTAGCCTCGCGATTATGTCGCGCAATTGCGGGCCCCTCGAATAATTCGAATTTATATGTAAATTGAATTTAATGAGAGCGCTGGCCGAGCGCTGATAATTCGCGCGCGCGGCCCGCCGCCGTCGCCGCCTGATTAACGGCGCGCGCGCATCGGCGGCCGCTCCCGCGCGCGCCGCGAATTCAAGATACAAATAAAGCATTAATTATCTAAGCGCCGGCCCGTGCTTCAAAGCGGCCGCGCCGCCGGATCGCGTTGAATTTTCATGAGCCGCGAGAGCCGATTGCTGACGGCTGTCCGCGGCGAGGCGCGAGCGATGATTCGACCTTTCTTTGCCTCCCTAATTGGGGCTGCCAGTCATTGCTTTGGCGCCGGTGAAATTGACTCGAAACGCTTAAGCTTATTGCGCGCGGTCCGCCGGCATAAATTTCGTCGGGCGCAATTGAGCTTTTTCAGCTTTATCGCCTATTTCGCGGCGTTTTATTAGATATTAACTTTTGGGAAGAAAAAATGAAATTCTCAAGCCGGGGGAAAGTCAAAACGTATATATAAAAGCGCGTAATTGAAAGCAATTTCCGGGAGAGTCCTCTACTTGCCTACATTTTTGAATGCGTAATAAAAATTCCTGGTGAAATTTCGCAAGAACCATAAATTATCTTTTTAAAGTCCCAAATTGCTTTTTGTAACGTGACCCGGCTTACTTAAAAGTGATGTATTTCATGAAAAATGTGCTCCTAGTAGTATTGCGAGAATTTAATTCAAAGCTTCTAAAGTACTTTTTAAGTACGTTCATACAACTTTCTTTCGTAATATTGCACAAATTTAAGAGCTCAAACTTTTCTCCAAATAATCATTTTTTAACCCGAATACATTACGGCTCAAATCATTACAGCAGTATCCTTCCGCCTCGTAAACATGTAAAGTAAATCAACGTCAATTTTCCAACTCCCACTTCTGATTAAACATTTTTTAACAAAATCAAACCAAATTTCCTTTCCGAACGAGATCTCGCAAAAAGCAACAATCTCACTCGGTCCCAGAGTTCGGTCCCGTTGTATCTTCCGTGCAGCCGCTCCTCGCTCCCGCGAAACACGAAAGATTAATGAGCGGAGGCGGCGCAAGACATTGCCGCCCCCTTCCTCCCGCGAGGAGCGAGTTCCATCCTCCTATGGCCGCGACGCAAAAAGCTAATGAAAGCTTTTTGCATCGACGAGCGAGGGGGGGGGGAAGAGGCAGAGACAGAAAAGCGAGATATGGATTAACCGCGCCCCTGAAATTCGCCACCCGTCGCTGTCGACCGTTGCGATAAATCCTCGTTTTCTGTAAGGGAGGGGGCAATTTTCGCGACGGGTATTCTTTTTGGAGGTCAAGAAGGGTGCAGGATCAAGTTGTCGGGTTGTCAATTGTACCTGCTTCTAAATTTTAGATAATTTAACACATCGGCCGTTGGAGTAGTATTCTCTGTGAATGATGTCCCTATGAAATTTTCGGAGTCGATTACAAACCCTCGGTCAGTTTTTCGAAATGAAAGATGATTCGTTCATTGTGAAGATTAAAAATGACCAAAATTTTCGATCCGGGCTGAAAGTAATCTAAGTAATTGTTAACCGATGTAACGTAGTAAAAAGTAAGAATTCTTTGACTCATTGATAGTTTCAAATTGTGCAATATAAGCAAAGGGAATTGAAAAAAGTTTCTAAAGTTTTTTAAGCCCGTTCTGCAGCGGTGAATAAATGAAACAGGTGAAAAAAGTAAATTGCATACAGAAGGAGAGAGAGAGAGAGAGAGAGCCTAAAGAGAAAAAGCCGGAGCGAAAAAAGCGTGCGCAGAAATACGATGCCCGAGTCCGCCTGGCGGTACAGAAGGACGTGCAAGTAAAGCGGCAGAATAAGTGGACGAAACCGGAGGAGGCGCAAGAGAGGAAAGAGAAAGACAGAGGCTGCGATTTCGCGTGTGTATATGCGTCGAAGCACGCGACCCGTCCCTATCTACCCTCATGTTTCAAGCGTCCGAGGGCTTAATTCTCTTCTCGTCTTTAAAAAAAAAGGAGGCAAAAACGAGGCAGAGAAGACGAGGGGGAGGGCGGGGGAGGAACGAGATTGCGATACAGAGCAGCTCGCTCTCTCTTTCTCCCTCGCTCTCCTGACTCTTTCCGCCGCTCCTATCGAATGTCTCGGCCGCGCAGCTCGCTCCGTTGACTCGACTAATATGCTTCCGAGCGTCCATTCTATTTTTCGCTGTCTAGCTTTAGTTTCGAATTAAAAGGGGGAGGATAATGGCTGCTGACACTTTGACGGGCTTATTTTTGGTTTTGCAGTTTTTCTTAAGAGTTTATAGCATTACTACATCGGAAGATTGACGGCGCAGATGTTTGTCAAGTGAATAAGGAAGTGATTCTTTACAAAGAGAAAATAATGGGCAATTGCATTTAATGAAGTCTGTGACAGAGGACATAATATAAAGATAAGATGAAATTATAACAGTATAATGAATACGAGAGGCCAAGTAAAACGGACTTACGAAAATGTCGCTAATAGTCGGTGCGTCAATATTAAAAAAAAAAAAAAATGCGTAACCAACCTGACAAGCGCCGAACAGCAGTAGCAGCGAAAGAGAGGACGGAAGGAGAGATACGCGGATAGTAAAAAAAGTGGCACACGGGGCAGATTTAACGCGCGGCTCGGTTCAATCCTGGACGAAGCCTCGCGTGAATCATAGAAAGTTGGCGCTTTCAAGCTCGTTGGCGAAAAAAACGAACGAGAGCAAGGCAAAGGCAGAGAGGAGAGAGAGGGAGAGAGAGAGGAAGAGAGAGAAGCAGCCCGCCGGTATCTCGATACTCGGAGGGAAGAGCCGCGCGCATGAATATGCAACTAGCCGCCAGTCGTTAAACGCCTCCGTTTCTCACATTGTTCCTTGATGAATCCCCCGGCGTTTTCCGGCGCTGCTCTCTTTCTAGGAACAAACGGCGCGGAAAACTGCGCGCAAGCTGGATTTATATTTCGCCGGGGGTTAATTACTGTGTATGGATCTCTCTCTCTCTCTCTCTCTCTCTCTCTCTCTCTCTCTCTCTCTCGCCGTGCAGCTGCTGCTGCGCAAAGGGATGATAATAATGCCGCGAGCTTTTCCTTTTTGCGCCGAGCGCGAACTTTCTTTTCCCTCCGTCGGGGTGTGAGCAGTTATGGATTCAATTTTTGCCGGCAGGATTTTTACACGGGATCGGGCACGCGGCCTTTGCTTTTTTTGCGGATCGATGTCGACATGCAGAAATGCAGTTCGGTCGAGACGTCACTTTTTCTAGTTTCGATTCGTCGTTGTAATATTGCTGTTTGAGAACGATTAACGCCTCGCCAGCTTTTTTGACGTTAATAATTTTACGATTGAGCGGAACGATAGATGTTTGTAAAAAAAGTTCTTCAAGTGATTGTAATTAAGAATTACTATCGATGAGACATTTTCATCGCGGAAAATACTGGCCAATTAGAGGTTCAATAACCGGAATATCAATTGCAATTGAAAAATTTTTCAATATACTCTGAATTTCCTTCGCGAACTGCATGATACTGCAGACGAAGAGCTAATAAAAATCATATCAAGCTCATTAATCACTCTCGCATAAGTATTTTGGCAATCAATTGTTGATCGGTCAGTGTCAAACCGGACGAGCGATCCAAATTGATCAGCGGCACCTGCTACTACATGCTCATTTGCCCTCTCCGCAGCGACCAGGGACTCGTAATCTCGACTCCCAGTCCAGCAAGGCGGATAAAAATGAGATTGATTAATCGACGGGCGGCACATTATTTTTTATTCCAAATTATATCCGATTCACGTCCTATAAATGTCCCGGGACGAAGTGGATTTTGATTCGATTTTAGCGAGAACAAATCCATTTTAAATCAGTCGCGATTCTCGCGCAGCCCTTCCAAATGTAAATTTCCAATCGAATCCGGGAATGGAAACCGCGTGCAAACAGATAAAACAATGACGTCCTCTCCCAAGATCACTCAACTTTCGGAATTACGGGATCAATGGAGGCGACGTGACCCGAGCCGCGCGCCAGCCGCGGCAAATCCAAATCGGTCGTCTTGGCTCAAAGTTCCTGAAATATTTAATGAGGACTATCGATTTTCGAGAGCTCGCCAGTCGCGCAAGCGCGAGCAGGGGGAGCGTGTGCGTACGACTCGCGACGCTGTAAATTCATTAGACGCCTTTCGGCTTGCGCGCCCTCCTGGCGTGTGCTCCGGTGACGAAAATTACCGCTTGATGCGCCAAACTTTTTGCCCCGCCGCCGAATTTGACTGTTGCTTACTTGGGAAAACGGGGGGGATTTTCTTGCTTCGCGCGTTGTTTGGTAATTAATTACGAGCTCGTCGATTCCATTAAAAACGAATTCGGAATCGAGACTCGGAAGAAACTTTTGAATGCGAAAGAGAGTAGAAACTTGCTGTGCACGCCTGGATGAAAGCAATATAACTGTACACGATTCTCTCGTATGTTTTCCGAGAAAACTACCACGACAGCGGTACATGAAAAAGGATGCAGGAGGAAGAAAGAAAGAGGCGGTAATCTTCCGGTTGATATCTCGCATGTTTCGCGAAGATCCTTCTTTACATGCATGCACTTAAGCCTCTCTCTTTATTTATCTTTTGCACTCGTGTTTACGAAGACGCAGTGGTGGCAGTGCACTCTTCTCCGATAAATAAAATAAATAATAACCCACCGAAGCTAAATGTAAAAGAAAAAAGGACTTCCTTTATATATACTTTTTCCGACATTTTCTGGGAGCGAAGATAAAATCTCCCGGTAACTGAAAAATCCTTAAAAAAGAATGCAACAAAGGTAAAGCGGATCAAATTACGAAAACCCAATTCGAAAATTTCAATTTGCCCCCCTACCCCCCGCCTCCCCGAAAACGTTAGCTCCCTCTTTCTTTCCTGTTTTTACGATTCGTCGTTTTTCGTCTGTCATCGCGAGTGCACGAGGCGGCTCTCTTCCATATACAGTGTCGCTTATATCCCCCGTGACATAGAGCGGTAGGAAAAAGGGGAGGAAAAAAAGGAAGAGGGCGGAGAAAGAGAGAGAGAGAGAAAGAGAGAGAGAGAGAGAGAGAGAGAGAGCTCCGGTTACTCGCCTGGATGTGTATATATACGAGCTCTTAAAAAGTCCCTCCGAGCTGCCCTTTCTCTCTCTCTTTCTCTCTCTCTCGCTTTTGCTCTTGCCTCCGAAATTTTCCGGGCGGATCGTTTGTACTTCTTTCTGTTGAATTTCACGAGCGCCATTTGATAAGAGCTAATGAAAGCAGTCGCCCGGCGAATGTTTCAAATAAAATGCCCCTGCCCTTTATCCTTTCTTTTATTTTATTCATTAATCCTGTTTATCCGTAATTGTATATTTTTCTTTTGAGATATCCGATGGTTCTTTAAACTTATTTATTAATGCAGGCAACAAACCTTTCTCGGCAAACGCTACGCAATTAGATATATTCTTGGATATTTGAAACTCACCTGAAACAGAAAGAAAATCACATTATTAAGGTTTTAAAAATTAGCAAGTAATAAAGGTTTACTTTAGTAAAAAGCAAATCCTAATTAAGTTTACTTAAAAAAAAAAACCAACTACCGGCTTCCTTTCATTTAAAGCAGAACAGAATTCTATTACAAACGATCCTGCATGGACTCTTCAACCATCACCTCTCGAGCCATCCTTTCTCGCGGCCGCAATATCGCAAAACAATCGAGCCGTAACCGGGAGCATTAAGCTCTCACGGCTAAAAGTACGACTTTGCAAATTGCGAGCGAGCTAAAATCCATCTATTCTCCAGAGCGCGACGCGCTCTGCCTTATATAAAGCATCCCATTTACATTAGCGCTGGAAATTATCAATGACTGCGTCTGGCCCTCCCCTTTTGCCCTGCTGTATATCCCAGGAACGACGACGCTTATCTTCCCCCTTTCGCAGCTCAACGTTTCTTTCTCGTATTTGTTTGTTTGTTTTTTTTTGCCTCTCCGTTAAAGCAGTCGAGTGCGTTTGTTGAAATATTTATATTTCTCGAGTAATGCAGTAAATAATTTGTTTTGTTAATTAAGAATTTACTTTGTTAATTAATGCCGACAGCGAAAATCGTAGACACATAGTTTTTAATACACGCTTAACTTTAAATTTTATGAATATGCAGTTTGTTAAACATAAATAAAGCAGCGCGAATTTTTAGCGAAAATACGAAAAAAAAATGAGAGAAAAAACACTCTTTGCTTAAAATAAGCTTTGCAGCGCGTAATTTCAAATTAACTTGACAAGCGCGCCCGTGAATGCCCGGAAAAATTATTCGAAAGATAAAACTTAATAAAAAATTCCCCGGCACCTACGCACTCATCGAGCTTTCGCCGAGCGCATCATAAAAGTTCAATTTAATCATTGTTTACAACTGTGCACTGCAGATATATGTATATATCTATATATATATACATATATAAAAATGGTATTAAAGTTCCTTCGGCGTCAAACACAGACATTAAACGGGGCACAAAAACTGCCTCTCTCTCTCTCTCTCTGCCGTCGCGATTTCTTTGACCGTGCCAGAGTCGAGCCCGAAGAAAAGGCCTGCGCTAAAAACGCGCGCGCGGAGCTCGCTCGCGGAGTGAAAAAAAAAGAGGGAGCAAAGCCGGCGGTAGCTTTCCCGGTCAAGCCCTCGAGGTGACGTTCCTTGAAGAGAAGGTGCAGCCACGGCTTTGCCTCCCGAGGGTCTTTTTATGCTACTTTCATTACTTTTTATCGTCACTCGCTATAAGAGGGCGGCTCGCCGTTCGCGCGCGCCTACATTTTTTTTTTTTATTCCGCACTCGGGTATCGCGCCTGGAGTGTGTGTTTGCGTATGCGACCGTGAGAGGGAGGGAGGGCGAGTATATTAGGCTAGTAATTCTCGACGAGTAAAATGCGAGACGACGACGCTGGGCTTAGCTCTTCTTCTGCGAGAGCCATGTGAAAGCTTGTGTACAATGTACACACACTTGACTGTACACGCGAGCTTGAAATGATCATTTTACAGATTAGCCGGGGATGAGAGAATTAGCTTGACTCAATAATAAAAAGGTGGATTTATTTTGTTAAGAAGAAGGACGAGAAGACATTGTGCATCGTGTATACAGAAATATTTGTAGTTTGTAAATAAATAAATAAATAAGACTTTCAAATTCTAATTTTAGAGTGAGCAAACTGTTAACTTTAGAACGAAGAACAAGAAGTTTAATCCATTCTCTACCTGAACTGTCATCGAATTGAAAAACCACTACTTATTTACGTACAGATATTTGATAAAATCTAAGTCAAGTATTTCAGATTCTGCAACGATTTTAGCAATCCATACATTATTTAGTGAAAGGCAACATTAAATATTCATTTATAACTTATAAGCCAACTACGAAAAATTAAAAGAAACTTTCAGATCTTGTGATGCATAATTTATGGTTTGTAATTTCTTAAATAAAACGTGTGACTTCTTAACTCGTATTAATACTGTTTATAGTCCTTTTTATGCTGCCCAGCGAGAACATCGCATTTTCGCGCAATCAAAATTTTCTTATAAACTCGAAAAAACGAAAAGGAAGCAGCAGCCGTCGATACAAAGTGCGAAGATCCAGCCTCGGAATCCCCCGGCAAAGTACACACGAGGCGCAATAGCAGAGGGCGCCGAGTAAAGCATCGACACCACGACGCGCGAGATGGAAGATACGCAGACAGGCATTCGCCAATAAGTGGATCGGGCGTCATGTGTGCGTGCGCGGAACGGGAGCTACGTACTCCCTTTGTTTCGATCCCCGTCGAGCTCGATTCTTATTCGCTCGCAATCTGCCGCTCCACCTTTAAGCGATTTGTTCTGGAGGAAGAGAGAGACAGAGAGAGAAAGAGAGAAAGAGAAAGAGGAACGACGCTCTTCGTCCGTACGTATATACGGGAGAAAGAGTGAGCGCGATCAGCATATTTTATTCGCACCCCTGCCAGCTCGGCTCTCTCCTTTCGCGGATTTGTTTCTCCTTTGCGCTTAGATTCGCGTTTTTCTGTCGAGAGCCAAGCGATGCCGGGATGTCGAATCGTTTGTTCGGAATGTTTTTCTTTTTTTGAAGGGGGGGGAGGACTCCTGCGTTTCGTTATTCCTGCTTTATAAAAATGCAGATTTTTAGCTAACGCGAGAATTTAAAAAACTGCAATGATTGCAGAAGGGGTTACAACATCGATGCAAAGTAGTCTTATTAATGATAAATTTCATTAGCTGCAATTTCCTGTTTGAGGTAGGTCTATAGTTTTTTTTTATTTGTCCATGACCATGTTAAAAACGAGTTAGAAATACTCATTAGAACTTACAGAATATACTAAATAAAATTTGAGGTGAGTTACCGTGTAATAATTAAAAATAATAACATTTAAAGTTGAGGTACTTAACACGTTCTCCTATGAGAACGGCCCTCCAAGAGACAGGAAATAGAAGACTTTTTTATAGATAGCGATTCACGTTACAAAGTCGACGACATTGAAAAGCTAGTATTTACTGGATTAATCTTCCAGCTTTTCAAAATTATAAAATGTATTATACCTTAGAGTGTAAAATAAAGAATATTAATTATTAAAGAAAGCAAAATATTGAAACACAGGTAGAACATCGCAAGGTGCGTCATACAGTTTGAGAATATCGCAAGATACGTCATAATTGTTAACCTAATATCTAAAGTCAAATGTACTATAAATATTTATTGTTAATAATGCTTTATTTGAACAAAATTGAAGAAAATAATACATCAACATTTTTTTTAATAGCTCAACTGACTAGAGAGTATCATATAGAGCTGCTTTAAAGAATAATAATTTGATTAGTAATTTTATAGTCTAATGCGCATAAAAATAATACTTTCCTACATAAATATATGATGAATGTACAGTATCGTAGGCAGGAAATCAAACGGCTCGACATTTATTTAATCAATGTAATGTCATTTCCAAATATTAGTATCTTCCAGAAAAGGGCAGCTGCTTCCGCAACGAAGCTTTTTACCATCGGCAAAGAAGCATCTAATAAAAGGAAAATCCAATAACCGAATATAATTATAAGGTGGAACTTCCTCCGTCCTCCTGCTCCACTAATTTCCGGCCGTACTTCAAACCCCCTCCCCCCTTCCTCGCGCGACTTACCCCTTCTGGGTCGCCCTTCCGAAGTGAAATTCACCGACACAAATTCTCCGGGAACGAGCGCCTCTCTACTTCGTCGCTCTTACGCCGCCGACCCACCTTAACCACGCCTTAACTTCGTCTTCGTCCCTCGCGAACGCGCTTATATATGTATATATAACGAAAGAGAGGAAAAAAGAGGAGGGAGAGAGAGAGAGAGCGTCATGCCTCAAGCTCGCGGACCTTATTAGACAAGCCTGATTTGTGCGCCTCCGGAATTTCCTCGGGAGAAGGAGAGAGCGGCGGTGGGAGAAAAAGGATGACCCCCTTTTTTGGAGGCTCTACTCCCTCTCGCTCCGTCCTTTTTGTCTCTGGGCTTTCTTTTTCGCGCTGCCGCCCAGGTTTCGCTTGACTTCCGCAACCCTCGCCCTCCCCCCCCCCCCCGCCCGGCCGGCGCTCCTTTGCAAGCCGGGACCAATAACTCGCAGTGCTCGGTGGTGGTGGCGGAGGTCGACGCGCGTTCTTTTGAAATTTTAATGAAGCGCGACCCTTTAAATAAGGCGGGTCTGCTTTTATGAGCCCCGACGTTTGGACGGTTTTACTAGGAAAATAACAAACTTTTTTTTTGTCGGCTTTGTGAATTACGTCTCTGACGGAAATGAGACATATTGTTTAGGGCTGTCTTTTTTTTCATCCATTAATATTATTAGCATTGGGGCTTTTGAATTATTTAAAATTGTTCCTGACGAATTTATTTACGAGTCAATGAAGCACTTTTCATGAAAAATAAGATAATAATAATGTTAAAAATTGTAGATTGTCTGCACGCAGCCGAATTGGCTGTTTGGCCACTTATCTACCATACTTCGTACAGTGTCTTATCGGCCTGTTTCAACAAAAAATGAACGCTTGCAGCGTCCATCTTTGTCGCAAAATTGAACATGCAAAAAAATTGATAGCAACAGTTGATATAAATTAAGTTTGAAAAACCTAAGTGAATTACTTCATTGGCCGTTTTATTATGAACCGCTTCGCTAATGCTTCAAAACCTCATCGTTCAATTAAAAATGTAGCCCAAAGATTTACCAGCATTTATGCATCGCGTGTCGGCCTAAAATAAACTATAAATCCGGGAAAAAAGCCTGCGGCTTATCCCAATTTCAAACACGCGCATTTATCGTGCAATTATTCATCATTAAGCTGTCCGATGTAAAAAGGCAAAATGATCACTGAATATTTCATGTGCTCGCCCACACAGCACCAGTTACATCCGTCTCCCTCAGCGCCACTTTCGAAAATACACCGAGAGAGCAGATCCGACCACCCCGTCATGTTCATCGACACTGGAAAAACTTGAATATTTTAAAAGCGCTCGGGAGAGCAAAAATCGTCAAACATTTTGGAAAGGGAGAAATAATTTTGGCGGAGTTTTCGAGCGGGAAGTTTGACTTGCTCGATTTTTTTTCGAAATTTTGACTTTATTCTGGATGGAGCAGGATTTTTTCAGGCGGTTGTTTAAATTGTGACAGGGCTCGGAAAAAAATTAAGCCTTTATTTTTATTGCAGTTTAAAAAGAATAAAAAAATAAAGTTTAATAACGAATAACATTATTTTTAGTTATAATACTATTAAGTTTTTTGTTTTTACATTTTTCTTTCTTTCAACAAATATTGAAATTTTAGTCTCTTCGAATAAAACAACATGTTTCTTTTATACTCGAAATACTTGATTCGAAAAACTATCTGTAGAGGTAGAACTTTTTTCCAAAAGAAAGAGAATTGTTGTGATTTTGCATTGATTTTAATATATATTCTTCTGTTCAGTAAAAAAGTATTTTTAATGCTAGATTATAACAAATATCGCACATTTATTTTATTTCGCGCATTTATTTTATTACGCGATAACTATACGAAAAATTGTTTGGCTTGCTTGAACCTTTCTTACGCAACTGTATCTTTAGCAAGTTTGCTCTTGTAGAACATCTTCGAAATAGTATTTCTTGAAAAGTTTGGTCGTTGACATAGATACACATTTTTGTGGGTCTTACTTTGGATACAAATTTTTTAGATGCTATAGACGTTTTCCGTTTATGTTAGGTCAAACGGAAATTACTGTTGGGGAGTTTATTTAATAATATATTTATTTGTGAAAATTGACGAAATTTTGTGTGTAAAAATTTAATATTTGTCATAACTGATTCTATTTTATGTAAAATACCAAATGCTTTTATCAAGGTTTAGACGTAAAGAAATTTCACATAAATATTAAAAATATGCAATTTTTTATAATTAATAAATAGACTTATTCCTGTAAAAAAGTGGAATAACAAAACTATAAGCATAAATTTATAGCACAAGAATGACGCAAAAAAGGAAATTTCAACCACAAGGACAACAAACGGACGCACTAGAGAGAAAGAGCTGTACTCATAGTAAACACGTTTTCCTTTTTTGTCGATCGCTGCGATCGGGCTCTTTTTCAGCTACAGTGAACCGCGCAGTCGAATGAAATATTCAACTGGTCGGTCTGAACGACAAGCTCCCTTTCAGCTTCATTATTCGAGGGCGCGAGTTGTTGCTAAAGTGGCATTTCATCTCTGATATTATCGAGCTGACATTCTTATTGATACTTCTTATTCATATTAAATTTTTTATTTACAACTTATTTCAACGTTTTTATATTTTACGTAAGCACATTGACGCGCGCAAGTATTCTTTTTAATAAATGAAAGTGCACGTTTAGTAAGCCGACTTTTACTTCATATAGTTAGGAAAGTTTATTTTATGAACTGCAAATTTATGAAATTGCAGTGGCAGGCTTCACAAATATATTTTTTATAGGGTTTAAAATTAAATTAAAATTAACTAAATTAAAAGCTAGATATTAAAACTGCACATTAAAATTTACAAGAAATAGACAAGTTCACATAACTTGAGTATTAAAAAGCCTACAAGTATATTTCAACATTAATGAATCTCAAAGTTTGAAGTTTATAATTTATTTCGATAACACCGAATTTTATCTTATTAGATTTCTTTTGATTACAGATTTAATCTTGACCCATTTGATTGACCTACATTTAAAATTTAAAATTTTCTATAATATTTTCATCGTTCAAAATGTTCACAAGAGCATCTTAAATTTACATAATTTAAATATCAACATTCCTGAAAATCAATTGAATCGGAATGCGCGCATTAGAGTTTTTAACAATAAAGTCGACCAGCAGATCATTTCCAATTAATTAGATTCTTAGTAAACACGAAAGCGAGCAATATCGTGTACACCTATATTTACATTCAGTTGCGCAAGAGAATCTAACGGTAATAAATTCACGACGCTCCGCACTTCGCGAGCGTAAAAAAGAACGCCTCGATAGTTTCCCCGTTGCTCGGCAGCTATCTAATGTCGCGTAGTGAAGCGATTTGAAAATAGATACCTTATCTCGGAAGATACAAGAAAAATCTTTAGACTTATCAATAAACGTATATGGCGGGAGCTATCGGAGTGGAAACATGTGGCAAATGAGCAATTTCTTGCTATTAATCTTATCAGACCTCGTCCAGTGAGTTTCTGAAGTTGCAGCAGCGCAGGTTTAAAGTGAATGCGGGTTCACCTCTAGACCGTTTACTTTCAATCGCGAGTGGCGGCGTCGTAGGAGAGCACGAGCGTGTACGATGAAAGATTATCAGAGTGTTGTGGATTCGTTTATTACCGACGAAACGGTGAAAAAGTTGTGAGGAAGGCGGTTATTTCCGAGAAATAGTGTTTGTGGATAATTTTGCTGCTGATCGGAGGCGACGAAGGTTTCACTGCAGACGTATTTTTTGGTGTCGATGATACAATGAGTATAGATAATACGAACTTTTTCTCCTACATTTACTCGTCGTGGTTAACTAAATATTTGTGGAAGGCATACCGAAAAGGCTTAAATCTCACAGACATACCTGATATCTCACCACTGGACAGCTGCTCTTGTAACATTCAAAAGTATAAACGTGATTTTATATTTATAATTATTTTTCATTTCTCGAAATTTCCATTTCAACTAATCGCAAGTGTAAATATTACGGGCAGAAAATTTCCAGTGTTTACATAAATCGAATTTATTTTCAAATATTATATTACTTTTTTATTTTTTCTATACATATCAAACGCAGCATCCCCCCGCTAATTGTACACAATGTAAAAATAAAACAATAATTCCGTAAAATCAGTGAAAGTTAATGATTGCGATTACGTATTTGTTTAGATTTGAAAATTTGTGGAACGAAGAATTTAGGCAACGAGGGCCGACGTCGGCATCTTTACCACTGGTGGCATGGAGGTTCGTCAGATTTCGATTTATCACAGCTTGCGTTCTGAATGCTTGCTCTCAAATTGTAAACTTTATACTTCAGGTGAGTGACTTTTATTTACACTGTTTAACTTTATCGATCAATCATATTGCCCGATACTCCCGATAAGATTGCCAAGTGCGAAAATAGAACCTTTAAACATTTCTTGCCGGACGTATATTTCTACGCGAATTATTTTCCCAGGCCTAAAAAATATACGTTTGGTAAATAACGTCGTTATCTATCGACCTAAGATTGCAAGTCCTTGAATCAAAGCACTGACATACACTCGAGTTTCTATCATCATCTATTTCTTTGATGCGGAAAAATAACGTGTTACTTCATACGCAATGCTTTTCAGACACTACTTTTAAGGAAACTCTTGGAGTACAGCGAGAATCCGGAAAGGAATTTTTTCAGCGGCATGCACTGGGTCATTTACATAATCGCATTCGATTTGCTGCAGATGATTCTTTATACATGGAGCGGCATAATGAATCAAAGGACGGCGCTACGCTTGAAATCTGCCTGCCTGAGTCTTTTATTCAAGAAGGTCATAAATATGAATAATATCGCGCATAGAAGCAACGAGGAGGTAGAATTAAAATTAACGAGAGCAAAAACTGGGTTGTTCAATTTAAACTTTGGTTAACGATGTATCTCTTTTTTAACCCCCCAGCTTATGAGTATCTTATCGAAAGACGGCGACAAGATTTACGACGCCGTTAATTTTGGCACATTGATAGTCAATGGCCCCGTCGTAACTATTTGCGTGGTGATCTGTATTTCAATGTGGCTGAGTCCTTCAGCTATACTCGGTGTAATCATATTCTTGATGTTCTACATCCTTCAGGTAATATTCTTTTCTGTTTTGAATAAATTGAGGAAACGTTCTACAAGTCCGATATTTGAATTGTTAATCGTGTTGCAGTTCTGGCTTGTACATTTGATAAATTATTGCAAGGAAAATGCTAGTGAATATACTAGAGAACGAATTCAAAAAACGATGGAAGTTTTGAGTCACATAAGGCAAATAAAAATTAATGGATGGGAACAACATTTCCTTCAAAATATTTCAAGTAAGCTAAATAAACTTTTCAATAATGCAGCTATTTATTTGAAAGTTTCTTTGATGTTTATGAAAAACACATATTTACAGATATTCGCAATAGAGAAAGTAAATGGCTATGGAAGCTTTCGTACGTATTTAGTCTCAATGCAGCTACTGCTCATGCTATTCCAATTATAGCAATCGTAGTTACATTTTATATGCACTTTACAGTAGGCCGTAACTTAACAGCTTCCGTAGTAAGTGGTCATATAATTAGTTAATTAATAGTTAAATTACAAATTTTGTAATATGTTGACGGCATAACTTTTTTTTAATATTCTTGTCGAATAACAGAGTTAATTAGTCGTGAACATGAAATAAAAATGTTTGCCTTTAGTTAATTAATATTAGTTTAAGTTTATTAACTTCATTTTTATTTTATAGGCTTTTCCTGTATGTGTAGTAATTATAGTTCAATTGCAAGGCGCCTCCGTAGCAATGAAAACGTCCTTATCTCATCTCAAACAATCATTACTGATATTCAATAAAGTTAAGGTAATTCGGCAGATATCTAATTGATGATAGGTTTAATCTTATTAGTACTTTTTATAATTATAGAGCGGGTTGCTCCTAGATGATACAAGCTGTCATATAACCAAACCTTACGAAGCTTCTCAAGCAGTGGCTATTGTGAATGCATCCTTTGCTTATGATATATACAAGAAGCAAAACAATAATACCGATATTGTAGAAGACATCAAGTAAGCTAAATCAAAATCGTCTATGCAAATTAAATATTAAACATCCATCAAACTTTCAGAAAAAGCTACGTCAATGACAAGTCCATTATTATTTCCGAAAAGCAGACTCTAAAGCCTATGTTGAGAGAATACGAACCTCAACGCATTGAAATCCTAAAAAATATCACATTGAAAGCAAAGAAAGGTCAGTTAATCGGCATCAGCGGCAGTTCCAAAAGTGGAAAATCATCTCTCCTACTAGCAGCACTCGGTCAAATTCGTTTGACCAATGGTCAGCTGATGAGGCAGGGAAACTGCGCGTACGTAGCTCAAAAGTCTTGGTTGATCAATGGCAGTACCATCAAAGACAACATTCTATTTGGCGAGCCTTTCGATGCTAAGAGATATTACGAGGCACAGATTGTATGTAAACTTAGGCAGGAGATGAAAAGGTTACCCGATGGCGACGAGACAGAAATCGGCGAAAGATGCTTTGAAATTTCAAATTCGTTGGGACAAAAAATTGCTCTGGCCAGAGCGTTCTATGCTGATAGGTAATTTATTTATAATGATATATTTATCATCTTTTTTCGAAAGGGAACTTTTAGCTATTAAAATAATCTTTCTAAAAATTGAACAGTAGAATTTTTCGAAGAACGATTAGTAATTGATTTGATTCTTAATTTTAGAGATATTTATTTTCTTGATGATTCATTAAATTCAATAGAAGATGATATCAAACAGGAGATATTTGAGGACCTTATCATCAGAGCTCTTGCCGAGAAAACTATTCTTTTTGTAACTCGTGAATTAAAGGTAATTTTTTTAATAGGTAAAATGTTGCAATGATTCGAAGCACTTAATAGCACATTGCATTTCACAGTATTTAGATAAATGTGATTACATGTACATCATGCGCGACGGCACAATAGCAGAACATGGAAAACATAAGGAATTAATGCGTTTGGGGAAGGAATATGCCTCAATGGTTAGAACTGCAATTAGTGACGCAGAAGGTGATTATAATAATGAGTAAGTATCATAATATTTTTATTATTACCTTTTCTTATCTACAAATGTCATACTAATTATAAGTTACTGAAATCAGAAATGTTAATAACACATTATTTTAGATTTTACGATGCTCAAGATACTGGTATAACTAAAGAATTTGAATTATCAAATGAAGATGATGACCCTCTTCTAAATAGTGATCTAGAGTTACAAGATTCCGATCGTTCTTCAAACACGGAAGATCGGAGTGAGCCAGATGAAACAAGAGCTACTACTTATTGCACCTATGCAAAGTCTGTTGGTGGTTTCTTTTTCCTTTTTGGCATAATTGTAGTTTATGTAATTTATGCTGCCGTTGGAGTTCTTAGTATATTAAGACTTACTTGGTGGATTGATGCCGTCAACGGGGTAATCTTTTTATTTTTATATAATTATTATACGTGTATAATATTATTGGTAAACATTAATCTTAAAAAATTTATAGAAATATTTTATGATGCCCCTGAATGCTTTGTCTGAAGATTTTAACCTCAGCGAATTAAATATATTTGCGTTCTACAAAAATTGGTTCGGATCTTGCTTTTTTCTCGTTATAATCGCATGTATTATTCAAAGTTTCGTAATGCAATTTGCTACAACGAAAATAGCGGATAATTTGCATGAAGCTCTCTTATCAAAGTTAATTCACGCTCCCTTAAAGCTAACCGACGCATCTTCCTGTAAAAAAGTCAGGAATCTCTTACTACATGACTTAGGCAATGGTAAGATTCTTGTTCTTTTATTTATTGATATTTTTTATATTAAGAACTTCAATAATATATTTTTTCTAGTTAGTCTTTCATTGCCATATAAATTAGATAATACTTTACGTTATTTTGCCATTGGCTTTTGCACATTTTTTGTTCTGATCAGTACAATTCCATGGTTCACTAATTACGTTGTGTTCACAACAGTATTTTTCTTTTATATTGGAAAACTGTACAGGTTCGTCAAAATACCTTTTTTTTATTAAAATAATAATTATAAAAATTCATTAACGATCACTTTTGATGCAGAGTTGCTCAACTGAATTTCAAGTACATTGAAAATACTGTACAATTGTCAACAAATAGTTTCCTTCAGAATAGTATCCAAGGACTTAGTACAATCCGTACATTTAAGAAGGAAAATGATTTACTGAGCAAGTAAAAAACTTTTATTTTATTCAAATTGTAGAATATTAAGTATCACATATTTAAGATATCATCGTAATCAAATCTGTGACCTATTAACAATTTTGTTTAGATTTCAGGATTTAGTGGACCAGAACAATGCTTGTTATTTTATCAAAGGAGTTTCAGAGAAATGGTTGTCCATTCGACTGCAAGTTCTTACTTCAACCTGTTTATTTGTTGCTGCAACTCTGGTAGTTGTTATGAAGCAAGATATATCACCTGCAGTAGCTGGACTTACATTTGTCTATATTTGGCAAGTACCAAATATCATTCAAATGGGACTAAAATATTTTTCAAAAGCCGAAACTTGCTTTATTAACGTACAGCATATATGTGATTACATAGATGTATGTATATTTTATTATAATACACGAAAATACTTTAGTTTCTATTTTGAATCAATCATTCATTAAATGCTTTTATCACAAAAGATATCTGTGATTTCGATAAGGTTTATCTGGATTAATAAAGATTCAGATCTTAAATTGCTTCTTTTGTCTATCATTTTATTCCATATTAGCAAACAATGCTAATTTTATCATGTAGTGGATAGCTTACAGCAGCTGAATCATTTACAAATATACACTCTAACTAAAGAAAATACTAGTTCACAAGATGTAGCTTAATAATTATTCTAGGCACTTGTAGGTGAAAACGCGGACACAACAGCAGCTATTGTTCCCGGATCGGATTGGCCAATAACAGGAACAATTGAATTTGACAATGTTCACTTAAGACACTGTAGCGACGAGCAAGTTGTTTTGGATCACGTAACATTTACCATTAACAACAAAGAGAAAATAGGTTTAATATTCTTGTACAAGATACTGCAATTATCTTTTAAAACGGTAGTTACATAACCATAAAATGACTTTTTACAGGAGTTCTAGATTTGAAAACAAATTCTTCTAAAAGTGCTTTAGTAGCAGCAATATATAGACTGTATGAATTAAGTGGAGGAAAAATTTTCATCGATGGCATTGACGTGTCTAAGATTGACATCAAATTATTGAGAAAGCAATTGCCTATCATCCCTCAAGATCCAATATTTTATGGGACAATAAGGTACTCTTTAAAAAAAGATGCCTGACAATATTATTCGAATAAAATTTCTCTCGTTATATGTTCACTTTGCTTTTAAATTAGGTTTTTCTTGGATCCTACGAAATGTCATGATGACGCAGAAATTTGGAGTGCTCTGGAAAAGGTGCACATGAAAAACAGAATAGCGGCATTAGCTTCTCAGCTTTATTATTCTACAGATGGAAAAAAATTTAATATCCTTGAAAAGCAATTACTTTTCGTAGCAAGAGCTTTTCTTAATTACAATAAGGTATCGTTTTGAAGCATTCGTAAAATTTTGTTTTAAAAATTAGAATTTTGTACTTGTAATACTTACTTTTCTTAGTTAAAGCTATAATTTAATTTTACGTTAAATAATGTGATATTTAGAAATTATAACAATTTAAAGAAATTGTTTTAAAATTTTATTTGATAAGAAAAAACAAGGAGAAATGATTGACAAAATTTCATTTGCAGGTTCTCATGCTGGAAGAGAACTGTACAATTGACCGTCAGTCAACAATGTTAGTTGAACAAGTGATTGAGAACGAGTTCAAAGAAAGTACAGTGCTAATAGTGACGCAACGTTTGCGCACGATTTTATCATGCAATCGTGTTTTAATCATGGATAGTGGCCGAGTTCTCGAATTCGACAAGCCTTCGATTTTAATGGCTGATAAAAACTCTCATCTGAAAAAATTGATGATTGAAGATGATGAAATTAGTGAAAGAATTTGAGCAAAAGACTCACATTAGGATGTTTATATCCGGACTTTATGTGATAGAAATAAATGCAATTAGTTACGAGATAGATAAATTATTAATAGCATTCAATGCAGATTGCTTAATGTACTAATTTCTATTTTTAAGAATTCTGCAAGTTGTTTATCATTTTCATTATATAGATATAATATATTTAATCGATCGTTCATCAACGAAATAAACTTTCTTCGTAATTTTCTACAATAATATAATCAATATTATAGCAAATCTAGTATTGTCTTCATTTCTTATTAATTATCCTATAAAAATAAAACGCTTTCATCACAGCTGCATACTTCCATCAAAACAACCAGGTAAATTAAGCAAAATGATCACATTTTCATATAATTACGCAAAATAAAAGCATAAAAATAGAAATTTTCATCCCTCCGTGCCATGAAGCGACAGCTCTCGCGGCGGGGCTCGGCATTACAATAACAAAGTGACCAGCCGGGGCGCAATGGCAGCGTTAATATCGATATTTCCAGAGGCCGAATAAAAGCCCGGACGCTGATGCATTCGCCACTCGCGAATTCCCGCCTCGAGCCCCCTCCGCCTTTTCAATGGCAAAGCGATACGCGCGCGCGTACGAGCGGCGGCTGCATTCGGTTCTAAATTTCAGCGGAATGCGCGATTGCTCGAGTGCTTAAGATCGTGAATTTGATGCGATCGATGCTTTGGCCAATGGTTTCGAAGAGGGGAGTATTGGATTTTCTTTGTTCTTCGCATGCAAATTCAAGTCAAAAAGCTCAGTTTGGAAGCTTAGTTGTAAGAATGAAGATTTGAAAATAAAATGATCGTGATTCGAAGTCGGCGCACGTAATAGGAAAATAAGAAAAATAAAAGGAGTATCTGTAATAGAAAGTAATATCGGTCGATACTCAGTGTTGAAGCTTAAACTGCCTAGCAAAATGATTATTGTGATATTGTTTATGCATATTGTTTGTACAATACTGTAAATACGAGGTAGAGAATTAATTGTAAACAGATGCATTATTTAATTTAATCTTTTGAGTAATTATGAATTTTGCAATTCGGTCGGAGAAATAAAATAGTGAATTATACATGAACCTTGAAAAATTGAATAATCAATTCTATCATTAGCTTTATTCGTCGAAGTAACAGTAATATATAATCAACGGCAGAATGGATAATACCTTCATTTAAATCCGGCATAATATATTCTTTGATAATTCTATGACGCTTCATTAGCTTTTATTAATGCGGAACATCAATTAGAATACTTATAATAAATAATAAAACGCGAGCACATCTACATGGCATTAAATCTGCGTTGAAATATTAATAATCGCCAAAACGTTCACATTACTTTGACTTTTATTGAAATTCTAAAAAAAACTGAAATAAATGTTATTAAAAGTATAAACACGCATTTTTTACAATTAATAAACAAAAGCATTGCGTGCATGTGCGCATCTTTCCATTAGCTGTGGTTTTGTGTTTCAGAGGCTTCACCGAACGCAGTATTGATTATGAGAGAAACACAACCAAAATTGATAACGTCCAGGTTTGATATTTACTTGAACTGTGGCACATTTTGCTTGAGCCGCAATATTGACGTTATCGTGAATCGAATATACCACTTGATTGAAATCCATTAACTGTACACGTTTATTTCATTTACTTAGCGGCGGTCGAACACACTGTATTCGGAAGAAAACAGCTCGAAATAAATTCAGGGCTGGGGGACATCGAAAATTCGATGACGATTCAATCGCGTGAATTGTCACCTCGTAAGAATCTATCGATTCGCTTTTCGCGCGGAAAGAAGTGAGCAATCGAATATGAAAGCGAATTAGCGTTAAATATTTATCGAGCCGATAAACGATTCCGTAAGTTGAACGAGAGGCCCCTTCATTGTTTCGCCTCTTAAAAGAAGGACGAAGAAAGAAAGTTGGATAAAAAAAAAACAAGAAACGGGCATTAAAAAATTTCCATTAACGACGTATTTCTTCTCTCCCATTGTTTCGTCTCGAAATCGCCTCGAAGTCGTCGGGGTTTTAATTAAAAGTTTCTCATTATTCCAGTTGTTTGCGAGAGCAGAAAAGTATAAGTTCAAGATGCTGAAAATTTTTTCTTTCTCCTGTCTGTATTTTTTGCTCCGCTTTCTTCGAAGGAAAATGAGCTCGGACTCAGCAATCGTCCCTACAATAATAAGAAAAATGTAGATGTCA
Organism: Ormyrus thymus; assembly: GCA_035582935.1. Lineage (NCBI taxonomy): Eukaryota > Metazoa > Arthropoda > Insecta > Hymenoptera > Ormyridae > Ormyrus > Ormyrus thymus. The sequence goes on from JAWWEM010000001.1 coordinate 4,173,415, forward strand.
AATTTACTCTGAAAATTCTCGGCAACTTTTTGGTACCGTGCAGATTACATTAATTGTTTCTCAAAGAAACGTGCAAATCAGTCAAGGAATTTTGCTATTTATTGTTTCAGTGTGATTTTATTTATTTTCTTTTCGGAATTTAAATAAAATGCTCTGATATTTTTATTGACGGCGAATGATACATGATGGGAAATTTAATACCATCTTTTTAGGCAAACGTGAAGTGAAAAGCTGAAATTGGTTTCGAATATTCGATTACACCAAATATCAAATCACCGTTGAAAATAGTTTATAAAACTTTTTGTGAAATCATAAAAAATTATAGATACATGATATAAATGGAAAGAGTATTTCGTTTCCGTCTATTAAAAAGAAAGGTAAAATAAAATCAATTTCAACCGCAAGTTTCATGTTTCGAATACAAAACGAGACGAGCTGATTTTAGTAAAGCTTCGAGAAATATTTTTTATCAAAACAAATTGAAATAAATATAAAGCAAAATTGTTTCAAACTCGAAAATTAAAAAAAAAATGAATAAAAATGATTAAATTACTAGAAAAATTATTTCATTGTTTTTTATAACCACGTCTATTTGACAATTATTTTATAAGGTACCAACCTTTTCAATAATTCAATCTCCAATAAAACCACCATTCACAATAACCTCTTTATAGATTACCTAATAAAAATATAAACCATAAAATTTCAAAAAAGAAAAAAAGAATCCTTTAAGTTTTCATTCGGATCACGCGTCTGAATATAACATTCATAAAAACTCGCAATCTGCCTACTTCCACCCCCGTGAATTATTCGAACGCAGCGCTGCGGCTTCACTGCAAACCGAGCCGCATCAATTTTTCCTGTAATCAGTAATAAACCTCCCCCTCTCCCCTCGGGCAAGTCAAAGCTCGCCACTCGGAAATAAAAGAGAGAAACGCCGCGCGGCACTAAAAAAAAACAAAAAAAAAGAGCCGCACGACTCTCGGCGCTGGCAGTGAATTAAAATTGTTTTCCAATTTGAAAGGAAAATATTTACCCGCTACGCCTAGTCGAACAAAGTTTTTGCGCCCAAGAGGCTTTGTGTGCGAAGCGCGCGCGTGCGTGGACGCTGAAAATGGAAAGTCGAGAAAAAAACGGGAGAGAGTGCGGGGGGAGATTGCGCCAAAGTCAATTGTTTCGGCCGCGCATGACTGAATTTTCATTTCGAGCCCAGGAGCCTTTTCGGCCGCTCGCGCGAATTCCTGGACTGTGATTGATAACGAAACAATGTCACGCCAATCTAAGAGGCAAACAATCGATTTCGGCCGCGCTCGGGGCCCGCGATTCCAAAAAGTCGCCCCGCGCGGATCCAAGTTTTCGAGGCAGCTTTTATTCCTTTGTGCATACATACGCGTTTCGATTTTAATTGACGAGTGCGATTCGGTAGAGAAATTTCTGTTTGCTTTTTGTTTCTTGTATACTGTTTATTATACAGTTTATTATATAAACCTTGAGCGAACAAGTATTAACAACAATATTTACATAATATATTTACATGAGCAAAAATTCTAAAAGCTCGCGCAATAATGAAATTCTAAAAGCGACTAAAATTTCACATCATTTCCGCGTTAAATCGTTCCTCTCTCATCAACATCAGTCCAACCAGAACGAGCGTAAAGAAACTATACGAGGCATCTCTTCCGATAAACCAGCCGAAAAAAGTCCGAGAAAAAGCGAGCGCGCAAGTAAGAGCACCGGGAGATCGCTCGCGCGTGTTTTTGCCGAAAGTTCTCGCCGGCTGCACTTAATTCGGGGAGCGCTCTCGCACTTTGCTCGCACGCCGCGGCGGCGGGCGGCAGCGCGAGAAACTCAAACTCGAGAGAGAGAGAAAGAGAGAGAGAGAGAGAGAGAGAGATAACCGCCGGCTGAATACATTTCTCGTTTGAAATAGTTTCGGGCTGCGCGCAGCTCTCTCTCTCTCCCTCTCGCGGGAGAGAGTTCGAGCTGCAAAAATAGGGGAAGGAAAGTCCGCGGGGGCGGCCAAGAGGAAGGAAACGGCGACATTAGATAATGCGGCGCGCTCTTGTATGAATGGCGGCACGTTTCTGCCGGAGAGAGAGAGAGCCCAGGCTCAGGATGTGCTTAAGGCCCCCGCGAGCTTTCCGCAGGAAGTCTTTCTGAGTTATGCGATTTTTAGGTTCTTGGTAGGAAAGGGATTGCTTTTTGCAGACGTTCCTGCAAAAACGCTTCTTCTCCTTTCTCAAAATATTTCGCTATTGTCGAGTCCCTCTTAAAAAAGTCACGGCTGGCCGTCTAAAATGGCCTGAAAGTTAAACTAATTGGTTGTTAGATAAAAGACTTCAGCTACTTGTCGTTCATGATTCGATTTTGATTATTTAACGAAATCAAAATTTAATCGTTTCTTGTGTCATTTTGAGTCTATATTTTTATCTAAAACTGCCATTATTTATTAGTTAACTAAATGGGGTAATAAGAAAAGGCGACAGCATGACTGTTGGAATAATGTGTTTTTTTATAAAACAGCTGGCTGCTATTAGCTTAATAATAATTTGATTAAGATCACTAATGGTCACTGTGCAAACATACTTTGGATTTTTAAAAATTAATTTTAAGCACGTTAAGCAATTCGTTAATTAAGCAGGATTATTCGGATTGTTATTAACCATGCTGCATTAAATAATGCTCATGCCCATATATTAACATATCAGATGCAACACCAGTATTAACTCTGAAATACATGTTAATATGTTTTATAAATTCAGCAATTTGCATATCAAATTTTACGATCCAGATATAATATTTCTCATAAGCGCAATTAATCCACTCTAAGAAACCATTATTAAACAAATAACAGTTTTCGTTACCGCGCGTAATCCCAGCTGAAAACGCGATCCAGAAGCGAGGAGCCCCGATTCTCGCGTTAGCATTATGCGAAATAAGGGGGCGGGCGCGTAAAAGGAAGGAATCTTGTTATCTCCCCCCGGGTTCATTTCGCGCGAGCGCAAAATTATGAACAGACTTTCCTTTCGCGCGCGGCAGCTCTCGCATATAAAATAAGCGTCGCGCGGCTTCCCCTTATTATTCCGCGGTAGCCAAATGTGGTGACGCAGAAAAATGGCGAGCAACGAATCCCCCCGCCGGCCGCATCGCTTTTCCGATCACGTTCCCACAATATTGAATCTGCTAATTAGCGTTATAACGCGAGCCGCGAAAAATACACGGGCCGTATCGGGTACACAGAGCCAAGCGGGCACTATACTTTTAATGAATTTATCCGCGGGAGATACCGATTTTTTGTCCGTAAAATTGATATAAAAGTAGCTTTTATAGTGCTTTACTATGTAATCATTAACAGATTTTATAAATCCTTTTTACTTCATACTTTATTGATGTACTTCATAAAGCAGTAACATTTTTTAAAGAAAATCATCGAATTTTACTAACTTTTTGTAGAACTGAGATTATATACAAAATTACGTAGGATTTAAATTTTGAAAATCAAATAATATCGACACGTATTAATCCCATAATGTTCACAATTCAAAAAATTGAATTTTTAATTTCGAATTCATTACTTTTCTTGTTCATTTATTATATATTCAAAATTTTTATTCATGATTTATAATATTACATATCATTAATTTTAAAAAATGAAATAAAAATTTTTGTCTTTTATACATTTACAATTTAATATTGATGGACTTCCTTAGTTTCGATCAAGATCTATAGAATTTTGGCCAATTTTAGGCAGTGTTTTCTATTCCTGATATCTATAAACCATTCCTTATAGCCATTTATTCTGGTAAAGGAAAGCCAAGTTGTCTGTCCAGTTACCTACAAAACTTTATTAAAGAAATAAATAATTTATTGCAAAATGACATTATTATAAAAAAACGTTTTAATATTCATATAATGGCCTTCGTTTGTGACAGACCTGCTCGATCATTTTTAAAAGTCATTCAAGGTCACACAGGATACTACTCTTGTGAGCTTTGCATCATTAAAGGCTCTAGATGTTGCAATCGAACAATCTATCCTTTATTAAAAAATCCCACGCGATATTATCAATCTCGAGCGAGAATCTCGAATGATTTCAAGAATCTCCCACGTAAAAATAATTTATATCATTTTTATCAAGATTTTATAATTTTATTTTTAAATTTTGTAAAATTTTGATTCT
>JAWWEM010000001.1:4189997-4238077 GCA_035582935.1 Ormyrus thymus
ATTATATAGAACCAAAATTCTACATAACTTGTTTAAAATTTTGATAAAAATTATATAAATTATTTCCACTTGGGACTACCCCTAATCCCCTTAATAGATAAGCCAAAACAGTAAGCGCCTTCCAGAAGAAGCCCTCGGCGCACTCCGGGGCATCAATATTGAAAAGGCAGCGGTGTAAAAAAGCCGGCTAATGATTGCCTCGCCGTCGCCTTTTCCGCGCGAGAAGCGACCATTAATCTTCATTACGATCTCCTCGCGCGACGCTAACTCCGCGCCGGTCAACTCGCGAGACAAAAGCGGTTGCCGAGAAGTGAGTCGCACTCGAGCGAGAGCGCCGCGCCATGAATAACCCGAGAATCTCGAGCGGCCCGCGACGAGGAGATGCGCTTGTAAGGAGGGAAAAAGTGCGCCCGCGCACTTTGCTCGCCCCGCTGCCCCTCAACGCCGCCGCTGATGGCTCGTAACGTGGTAATTACGAGGATGGGCCTTTGCGAGCTTGACGGATCTTGGGGGTGTGTTAATTTCGGTCGCAACGGTAATTCGACGTAACACGAGCGAATAATTGATATACGGCGATTTGAGAGCAAATGAAAGGAATAAATGAAAATGCAATCTGGTCACGTTTTCCACGAGAACCAGCCAATTACAATCGTTTTATTCATGCTTCACTTTGCCGTCATCGCGCTTTTAAGTAAAGGGGAATATAAAATATAGAGCCAATAATATTTTTAACGGGTTACAAGATATAAACGCGCTGGTTAAAAAGGTACCCACACTTGCCCGGCGAATACTCCTGAAAAAGGGAGAAGCTCCCTCGGATCGCTTTCGAATAAACGCGCAATAATCGAGTTCGAAGCCAAGAAAGCACATAAACCGCGGCCGCTCGAAAATGCTGTACGATTCAAATCGAGCGAGCGGAGCTAAGTGCGGAAAGAAAGGGTCACGGGGCGGCATCGAGGCTCCGATCCTCCGCTCCCGAAGTTCAATAAAGCCGCTCTCTCTCTCTCTCTCTCCCCATTTGGATATTCGGGCCAGCCGACTGGAAAACCGAATCAAAAGTCGCGCTGCGAGAGAGAAAGAGAGAGAGAGAGAGCCGAACCGTTTAAGAAGGCGGAATTACGACTCCGCCCCTATATTTCGGGGATAAACTCCGTCGGCCCAAAGGAAAAGGCGCTCGGATTTTTAAACTTTCCCGGGGAGCGGCCGCCTCCCGAGCTTCGCCCGGAAAGTTTTGGTTTTATCGGCTGCTTGAGTCCTACTGCCTTTCTCGACGGAGAGCCGAATGCGTAATGCGCCGGAGAGGCTTTGAAGAGTCGCGGCTCAAAGCCCGATGAAACGAGTTTTTCTTGCCGCGGCTCGCTCGACTTGCGCTTGGTTACTTGTACTTTTCTGCAGGCGTTGCGTGAGGTGGCATTTGCCGTTATTTAAATTCTTTACCGCCGGAAGGATGGCAATTCATAAAAATGTTAAGGAGGAAGAAACTTCGGGCAAAATCAGTTTTCTTGTAGAATTTGGTGAAAATGGCTGCGGCGCTTCCTTCGGCAGAACTAGAAATGGACAGCGACGAAAAAAGGAGGAAAAGTCGGACGCAGCTAAAGCAGAAAGAGAAGACACTGTGCGCACTCTTTCAACTTCCCCGGGGCCGTTCGACGTACTGAATTGAAATTAACATAAAATCGAAATGCCGGGAAACTTGGCGCATAAAGAGTCAACTGCCCAAGTTGGCTGAATGGCCGACTCTCTCTCCCTCTCTCTCCTGAAATCCTACGCCTGTAAGAGGGACGAGTTTTCCGCCTCTTTCTAGACTCTGCGTCCGATCGTCGCATTGTGCGAGAATCTTGGAATAATTAGTAGAGAGCTTCGTAGGGAGCTTGCGCGATTGTTGCGCAGCTCCGGATTAAAACTTGTTTGCATGGAATTTCCGCGCTCGCGAGTTGATGTACAAGTTTGTTAACGTTTTGTCGCGACATAAAGAGCCGAGATAATTACGAAATACCGAGTTCTAAGGAGATTCCGAAATAAATATTCTGTTCTCGCCAATCTTACAAGAGACAAATTTTCCCCCTTCTTGTCTTTCCCTTGCGGATGCGTGTACCGCCATCGGGCTCGTCGCGCGCGAGTTCAACTGTCACTTTTGACAGGACCACCTAGTAAGTGAATTAATAACTAATTACTAACTTAATCCGTGACCGGTTGAGTCAGTCCGTGCTGCTTTCGTCGCGAGTCGGAGCATGGCTCGAGTTAGTGCAGTTTCGTAACGTTACCTCTCCTCGCGTCATCAGCAATAAGTTGCGTCCGCGTCCGCGAGCGTAAATCGCGTCTCCGTACGCCGAAGCGCTTGTATGTGTGTGTGTGAGTTGCGCGATTGAGAATTCGGTGGGAGTTGTGTCCAGGTGTGCAAAGTCGGCGTGATCTTCTCCAGGGCGACATTTCATTGTTGCCCGTCACCACAGCGTTGGCTCCCTCGAGACGTCGAGGCGCGCTTCGTGAATCCGGACTTCTGCGCTTCCCGTTCCCGGCTTGGCCATTGTGGTCTGGCGCAACGTCGCGGCTTGGGTTCTGTTCAGCGTCCTCCTCGGCGAAGCGACGCTAGCGCCTGTATGACGATATAGTGCGGGCCAGAAGGCCAAAAGGTAAGAGAGCTTTCGAACGGTTAGGTTGGATGATCATTCAAGCCCGTTTTAGCTCATACTGTATCGGTGTAATTCGTGTAATTTTAAACGTTATTTTCTTTTAATAAATTATATAAGCTTGCTTCGGCTTTTCCCTCATTCGAGATGGTTTTTATGTCGGGGCAAGTTTCTCTTGTTTTCCGCGAAATCGTGTTTTTATTTTCAAAACCTCCCGCTCAGTCATCCTCTCCCTTTCCTATTTAAACTCACTCTGAGTCAAAATTATAATAGTAAAGTTCATATTCATTGCCGCAATTAAAATTACGCACTTCCCTGAAAAACAGTCGATTGCCACTGCAAATGATTACGTACCATTACTTGCTGATTTTCGAATTACTTTTGAAGATGTTCGTTGAAGTAACGGACTCAACATTCATCGCCTTCCGCCGAAAAAGACTCCAGGGGTAGCAAGAAGCGCGCGACTCTCGGAGGCAAGAAAGAGGTTCGTCCCCCTGCAGAGAGCGAAAAATGAAGGAGATTTGTCAGGGAGCGACAATTTGGCGGATCAGACGGCACACGGCAATCCGTGACGTCGCAGGGCGGGGGGGGGGGAGGGGTCAGGTCGCCGCGGCGGCCTCGCCGTCGGCGTGAAAGAGCGCCGGGCGGCGGCGCTAATGGCCGAGGATTTTGAATGTCGCCGGGGAGCGATAAGGGGGGAGGCCATTATCGCGCTACGTGATCTTCGGGACGACTCCGTGCGCGGGCGAGAGCAGCCGAGCGAGCGGCGGCGTCTTGCGCCCGGTGAAAAATGCCCGATTCCGCGCCGCACCGGCGAGTACGTGCAGCCGGAGGGACGTGATGCTAAGACTCGTTAGCTGCTTTGTTAGGCTGGAATTCTTGCCGGGGAGGGGTGGAGGGGCCACTTTTGTCGACGCGCCTTCCTTTTTCCGATAGTCGGAGCTGGCTTACCTGTGACTGGTAGTTGGGATTTTACGGGATTTTCGGGTAATGCAAAGATGTGCATTTCGATTAGTCGTTCGAGCTTCACAATTGCATTCCTATCCGCTGAAGGCCAAATTCAGAGGAGCAGATCAAAATCCAAAACAAGATATTTTCAAAAATCCATGCAGCCTTTAAAAAAAAAACTCGAAAAGCCTTTCCGCCTTCACCCTTCAATTCATCGAAGCACATAAACTGCGGACTCAAGACACGTCTTTAAAAAGGCGCTAACGAGAGTCTTTCAGAGCTCCTTATACGCTCGCCTTATCAAATTTGATTCACGGGAGGAGTGTTAAAGCGGCCGCCGCGCGAGCGAGGAGGTCATCCGTGCTTGATTCACGTCTGACGAGGCGCTTACTTACGCGCGCGCAAAGCTACCTCGCTCATATTTCACTCCCGCCGGCTCTCAGGTAGATTAGGTGGAGACGGAAGACGCGACGCCGTGAGAAAGAACGGGGGGCGAAGCCAGCTGCGGCGGATATATTTTTGTCCGGTTCGCCTAATTTTGGCGATTTGGGGGATTTCGGAGGATGGATTTCGAATATGACAGTGTCGTAAGTAGACACTTTGTATTGCAGCGGCGTCTCTAATAAAATCAGTACCTGCGGCAAGTTGCTATTCGGACTTGATTTGCATAAATACCGATGTATCAGAATAAAAGTTCATGCTGCTGTGTAAATTAAGTTTGAATTCGATGGAGGTTGCCGTAAAGTTTATTCTATAACCAATAAAATTGGACACAAAATTAGGACGCCTCAAACGCACCGACTCCTTCCTTAGAGTAAAACAAAAACTCCAAATAGAATCAGGCAGCGAGAACAGCACGCATGCGCACGATGCCCGTACTTAGAAGCGCATGATTTATTCAAGTTAAATCTAAGCCGCGCCGGCAAATTACTTAGGCGGCCGCGCTGCAGCCAAGATCAAAGCGAGCCGAGGCTTTCGATTGCCCACTCGTTTACCCTTCGTGAATCCCTGAATTCTCGATGCTCTCGCTCACCGAGACTTCGTTCTTCCTGCTGGCGCGCCCGTCGCGAAATTAATCAGGGATCTGCGATTGTTGACGTTGTTTTCGCTCGATTTTATTGAACTCTGTTTCTAATTTTGTTATATGGGAAGATATTTCAGGACGTGGGATTTGAAATACATTTTATGACTAATCTATTATTATATTTATGAAACAATTCTAACCAAAAAATTAGGTTTCTTTGATGTTTTCTAACCTATTCTAAAACTAATTCCTCAACAAAACACGATTGGAGAAACCCGTAAAAATAAACTTCTCTTATCGAAACCAACGCCCTCTGTACGATCGCCCGTTTGCATTCCCAATCGTAAAAAAAAAAGAAAGAAAAAACAATGGCGTCAATACCTCGACGAAATTTCGGGGCAATGGAAAAGCCGCGTCGGCCGGCTCCGCCATCCATCTTCGTGGCCTCTCTTTCGAATCAGCCCCAGCTGCGAAGAAATCCACTTTTTCGCTGTCACTCGTCGTCGGCCTCGTCCTCCGCGGCAGCAAAGCTCTCTCATTGTCGGTAATGAAGACTGATGACGCGAGCGAGAGAGAGAGAGAGAGAGACGCGTCGCGCCGCGATAAGCTCTTTGTGTGCCAGGCTCCCGCGTCGAGGGAGGAGAGAAGAGAGAGGATATATCGAGCGCCGAGCGCGGATTAATGAACTATAATGTGTCGACGCGTCGTCTCCCCCTCCCCCCTCCCTCTGACGCTCGATGGTTCTTTGTTTACTATGTAAGTGCGCGGGACAATGCAGGCCCGGAGGACTGATGGACGCGTGTCCGAGACGCGCTCGCGGATTTCGAAAATCGAGCGCTCGTGTTCGGGCGGGTGTTGAGATTTCTGATCGAATATGTGGTATGAATTTGACGCTGAATTTGATGAATACTTGATAAATAAATCTTACTAAAGTTACAATAATCCTTCTCAAGTTATGTTGTTAGATACTGAAAAAGTTTTTAAACTTATGACTTGTAGTTTTACGGAGAGTCTTTCAGAAAACGTCTTCTTTATTGCCAACGTAAAATTTAAGATTTATAGTTTTCTCACTTAATACAGAAGAAAATCTACAAAATAAAACTATTTCGAGATAAAAGCATTATTCAAAAACATAAACTTTCCTCAGATTCCAAGATCGGCCATTTTTACTCTTCCTTCTTTACTGCTCTCCTCCATTTACAAGAAACACAGCAATTCGAACCAGCAGAAGGAAGCGCGCAGCAGCCTCCCGCGCGAATCTTTCATAAAAAGAAGAGAAAGGAGCGGGAGAGCTGCTACGCCTATTCCTTTACGATCGTCGCAGGCGGGCGACATTACGGCGGGCGATAAGGAGATCCGCGGCGCGGCCGTAATTTTAATGCGCGGCAGTTTCGCCGAGTCGAAGTGCATATTGTGTAGTTTGAAATACGACTGATGACAGATACCGAGGAAAAAGCTGCGCCGACCTGGATTCGATGCCGATAGCGACGGCCGGCTCCCGGGGAAGATGCCGGGGGGTGCAAGAACGAAGAAACGTATACGGCGCCTGTTTCACGACGCCTCCCGCTTTCAGTCGTAATGATAATCCCCGCCCGGCCCGGCTGACTTTTCACGGCGCGCCGTTCCGAATCCATTCAGATTCTCGCGATGCGCGCCGAAATGAGCAAGTCACTTGATCAATAACGAGCCTAAAAAATCATCCGAAAATACCCCGGCGCCTCGACGTCAGCCTGAAAAGCTCGCTCTCCCCTTGATTAATACTTCCCCGAAGCAGCGCGTGTCGCTCGTCCCGTCGAAGAAAAGCTCGCCGAAGCAGCGGGGGCCTACTTAACAGGCGGTCTCGTTTACATGCAAACGGCGCCGGAGCTCGATGCCCGCGATAGCGGGAGCGGGCCTCGCGAGGAGCCGCGCGCGACGCCTGCAATTACTCCCGCGTGCATCGCTCTCGAGAGAGCGCGCGAGCCGGACTTCCGGGTGCGTGAGCGACGGCGCTCAGCCGGCTCGCGACACTTACAGCCCCCGGGCTGGGTAGATTTTAGACGGAGTTTTTCCTTTCTGGCCTTTTCGCCGGAGGGGCAAGTTGGAGAGACGCTTGCGGGGATTGACGGGGCTTTGGCCGTTTAGGCAGATTTTTCGACGAGTGACGTCATAGATTCCGTAGTTAAGGCATCTAATAGATGGAGTTTTGTATAGGTTATGCTGTTAAGTCTTTTTTATTATTATTTTAAATACATTTTTTATTTTTTGAAGGTTTCTTGAATACCTATAGTTAACAATTAATACCTATTAGTTTACAATCAAAAATGCATGACAGCTATCTTTTTCTTTTCAAATGATGGTCAATAAAAATTAATTTTTAATAAAGCTCTATGTCTTAGAAAAATGGTAAACAAATTTATAATTTATAGTGTACAAGTTTATTTAATACTTTTGAACTGTATACTTGAAAACTCGAAAAGTTTCAGAGCTCTTCCAAAATAAATACACCAACCCGCAGATAAAAAGAGTCTCTCTTGTCGTGCATCACCATTTCAGGTCCATTAGATCGGAACCCGAAGCGGCCCGCTCGCCTAAGAAAGCTCGGCAAACAAAGACAATTAAAACATTTCCATTGGCTCATAAATCCCGCTCCTCCGATCAATCTCCCTCCTCCTCGACTCCTTGCCTCCTAGACAAATTAGCGGCGAATTCGGCCCTTGGACTAACACACACTCGGGGCGTAATTTAGCGCGAATCGAGTGTGCACTCGAGTAGCCGGTAATTTACGACGAAATTGCGATCGCCCTTAGCGTGATTCAATGGGAGAGGGGGGGGGGCGGTTTAAAGTTCAGTGGCTCGATCCCCGCCGGAAAAATGCCCGGGGCCAATTATTCTGTCTGCGAAAATTAAATAGATCGCCCGGAGGATTACCGGTTGCTTCGCTTCCGTAAAGACAATTTAGGACGCGCCGCGTGACTGATAATGCGGTCGTAAGACGGATGGCGACGATTCTCGCGCCGCAATTTAGGAGCCGCCGCCGTCCTGCCAGGGCTTTTATAAAGATCGAGGGGAGGGGGATAGCTCATCGTTTAGGTGAAAAATGTTGGCGAGGGATTTTATTGCCGCCTCTCGGGCTTCTTTCTTTGGGCTAAAGAGGCGATTGTCGGCCCCCGAATGCTCGGGCTTTAATTGTCGAGGAACGTAATGTGATCGATGAATCGTCGCGTGTTTTTCAAGCTTGCGTCGGTGAGATGCACGACCGACTGAGCAATTGATTAAAAAATGAAAGTCTCTAATCAGCTCGTTTAATTACTCACGGCGCAGCTCCCCAAAATTGAACAGCTGAAAGACTCACCTGCAACAGAAAAAATAAGGAGAAAATTACGAAAAGGATCGCATCGAGCAACAATAAAGCACACCGAAATGACCAACTTAGTCGTATAAGCAGGTAAGGCGGAGGCGAGGCGACAACGGTTATGTCGGCCCGGGGGTAAAGCGGGGCGGGGGCAGAAAATATTCTCGTAAAATTTTAAGGCGCGTCCAATGTCCGCATGAATTTTGAACGGCGCGGCGCGGGGATAAAGGCGACACTTTGCGCGCCGCGAAAATGCGCTCTTCCGAAGAGAGAGAGAGAGAGAGAGAGAGAGAGCTACAAAGTTATCAGCCGCCGCTCCGCGCGCGCGCGCGGGGGGATTTTATATGCATGCGAGCCGGGCGTTACATTTTCGTTTGCTCGCCTCTGGCATAAAGGCGATATTAATGCCTGCTTCGGGATGAAATTGCCTGGCGGCGGCGGGGACGCGTGGAATAACGCCCGCTCGGCGCGGCGAATGGCGCGAATTTACATGTTTTCGAGTAAACCGGGAGGAGCGGCAGCGATTTTTATGGATCAAAAGTGAGCATTCCTTGATTAGGAATTGTTGGATTTTTCTTGAGGATGCTGCTTCGAGCTGGCGTTTCTTTCAGGCTGCGAGTCGTAAAATGCTGTGGTGCGGCGTTAAGAACAAATTTTAGTTTTCGAAGGATTTCAGTAGCAACACGTGTGGTTTTTCTAATTTAACGAAAATTTTTCAAAATTTATAGACATAAAACAAAATGACTCAAACATATTTTTTAACTTCAAACTGTTTTGTTATACTGCACTTTCAACATCTTTTTGCACTCGGCTTTTATAAACGATTTAGAGTATAAAACGATGATTCCTTAAAAAAAGAAAAATCGCTCTGATTGCGATATAAACCTTAATTACCCGCGAATAAATAGCAGAGCGCGACGCGGGTAACGCGAGGCAGCTTTTTAGTAACGGATCGCTTTAATTTATTTGAACTCTGACAAGGGAATACACGCGCGGCCGGTCCGCGCGCTTCCCTTTGATTGATTGGGTTTATTTTTACCTCGCCGGTAACAATTGTTTCATGCCAGTCATGATTAACAATTAATCGAAAAAAAGCCGTGTATAAAGCATACAAGGCCCCCCCGCCGAACGACTGAAATATGAATATCGAATAACGCCTAGATGGGCAATTCGAGTAAAAATCATAAAATACCCCCCAGATGCATTGATGGCGCGCAATAATATCTATACGGCAATTTTATTGCCAGCATGAAAAAAGAATGCGCGGAAAGCGTTCAATTTAGATTACTGCTGCCGACTGACGTTTCTACTTTAATTGAGGTGTATGATGAAATGATCTGCTGGAAAGGCTGGTATTTTTATTTATTTTTTGTCAATGCCTAATTGAGAAGGAAAAAGTCTATTTTTATCTTGACGAGGTTCAACAATTGCCACGGCTTCGAACTCGACAGAAACTTGTTTTAATGGTTGTTGCCAGTGTGATCTAACATGTCGGTCGTTAAAAGGCGTTTTGAATATTTTTAAATTTTATAAATGTAGATGGAATTTTTTCATTTATGACGAAATCGATCTAATTAAAATACAATATTGCAAGGGAATATAAAACATTACAAGAATCCATCCCACAAATAAAGCAGAGTTAAAACGTAATCTCCGCCCGAAAAACTCAGTGAAAATTCCGGAATCACCGAGGCGCAACGTAAAAACCGTTTCAGCGCATTCATCAAGAAGTGAACTAACACTCCGCGGCTTGAGAGATTCGACGTTAAAAGCCCGCTCGAAGTAGCCGAGTGGAGGATCATCGCCTCTCTCCCAAAAAGCTTTTGCCGCCCGATTCGTTTTAGTGTTTGTTAAACAACTCTACCCTCTAGCCGGTTTTCGGCAATTTTTCCGGGGGATATTCCGCGGGCGGAGCCCGCAATTACGCGCGAGAGAGGCTCGCATTCTTTTCCATTAAGCGCGAACTTTTTCCGCGCGCTGATGGCCCGGCGAGATCGACGTGAATGATTTTTATGCGCCGCGCGAGACGTTTTAGGGCGCCGTTTCCGCCCTGAAAAATAGGACGATGCGTCGCTCCTTCTGAGTTATGGGCCTGTTTTTTTTTTCAGCGGCGCGATTAAAATTCTTGCGGGTTGTTCCGCGATCGTTTGCCGAGATAATTTAGGAGAGGGAATGATCAAAGTGATATGAATGATCTTCGCCGAGAGGAAATGGTTTGAGATGGTAGGTGGCTTTTGGTACAAGTTTAACGACTGAGAAGAAAAGTTGCTTGAGAAGGAGCATGAAGTTTAAAATTAAATGCATTTGTTATTTTTGAGAAAAGTAGTAGTATATCCTTTCCATTATTTTTTAAAAATGCACTTGAAAAAACAAAAGTCTAAAATACTTGTAACGTCGTGGGACTAAAAAGTCATTTACCAAGTCTGAAAGACTATATAGCTTCTCAACGCAAGAACGAACAATTACCAAAAAATATTCCGCAATCGCTTCCAGTCCATCATCCCCAGAGCCAATCAAAAAATTCCAGCGAGCCGGAGCAAGAGACGCGGAAAAAGAAAGAAAGAAAGAAAGAAAAAAAGAAAAGCAGAGCCCATATCTCGGGGGGGATATCTAATTTCGGGAAAATAACGGCTCCTCGATCCGCGCGCAGCTCCTTCCGGCACATTAAGCCAGCATCGAGGCGAACGAGCGAGAGCGTACACAATATCCGCCTCTCGGTTATGCCTCCGATATGGCCGGTCTCGTCCGATGTTTGCGGCCGCGTCTTCCGAAGAAGACGCGCGCGCGCCGAAAGAGCGAGAGGAGGAGGCGCCGATATTCGGCCGCTGGGCTCTGGGTGCAAACAAGAGCTGCCACGAGGCGTGCAATTGCCCGTCTCTCTCTCTCTCTCTCTCTCTCTGCGAGTGTACGCAGGATGGGAGAGCTGCTCGGACTGGGCGGCTCTGTTGACCGCTGGATTTTCGAGAGAGGCACAAGCTTGATGATATGGAGAGCTACTCAGCCATGTCTGATGCGATAGTACGGGCTGGATTAGTCCGGCTTTGCTGCGCGCAGTTTTTGATTCTTGCGATTGGCGCGATGAGAATTTTGGACTTCCCGGCGTGTCTAAGCGGGTCTTTGGTTTTTATAAGTAGGTATTTTTCCTTTAGCGATTTTATGCATTTATTTTACTATGCGAATATTGCACAAGAATTGAGTATGTTATTTTGCTATTAACAAATAAGGCAAATCTTCAAACATAAGTGTAATTGCTTATTATATATAATATTATAGTTATATAAGATACCCCTAACACTTTAGTTTTTGTTGGTAGATAGCTTGTTCGAAGAAACCAGTGGTATTGTGCTTCTAGAATATTGAAAATCTAAACAAAATTATTATCCCACCTTATCCATATTTCCAGTTTTTTTAAACAACCAGAAACAAGTGTCAAGTACACATCCTGACTAAAACTCCAATAGTGATGCGCATCAGATGTACAGAATCACCTATAATTAGTATAATAAAAAGACGCAAGCTCGTCCAGCCTGGCGGCCCCTTCCTCGCCCCAAAATCCATCAGCGATCCAAACTCATCAAAGGAATCATCGAGGCCGCCCTTGAAATTTCCATCTGCCCATCGGCGCTCCCTCCTCGCGGCACGTCGGGGACAACCGGTTTCCTATTTCAGGCTGGAGCTCCGCGCGACGCGCCAGACGCCACGAGATAGCGGGAATATAGCCGGCCGGCCGGTCGGGGAAGGGGGAGGAGGGGAGGGACGGGAGCTGGTCAGCTCTCGGCGATGCCATGGCGATTGGCCCGATGCCAGCCTGGGCTAACGACGACCGGTGCAGGAGGATGAGGAGGAGGCGATCGTGAGGACGACGCGGCGGACCTGCCGAAGATAGCGCAATGAGGGGAGTTTGCCCGAGAATATGTACCGAGGGAGGAAGATCGAAAATTTGACGGGGCGACGCGAGGGGATCACTGCCCGCTGCCGTTAGTGTCGGGGCCTCGCCGAGTTTCGGCTTCGATGAGGCCGCGTTGACTTCCGAGTTTTCCTGCCAGAGGGATGGAGGTGCCTTTTTGGTTTTCAGCGTGGACGTTATGGATGCGTCTCGAGTGCAGGTGTTCGGGAGCAAAGGGAAAAAATGTTAAGCTTTGTTTAATAGGTTCGTTATCGATATTTTATTGAATAAATGAGATCAAATCTGAAAGGTCTTTTAGAAGCAGAATATTGGAATTCTGAGTAGTAACGTTCACTCACGTGCAAGATATATTAGTCTATAAAACAGAAAAAATATGAAAGACAATGAAAAATAAAATATTCTCTTTGTAAGGAATCTGGAAGTAATGACTCATAAATTATACAATTCCATTATCCCGTCAAAATTAATTGTCGAAACCCAAGAAAAAATTCCAGCCTCCCGCTCGCCTCGAAGCAAGCCGAGCCGGCGGCCATTTTTATATCCCAGGAAATTGGCCCGCGAATACTCGCAGGCGAGAATTAACGACTCGCGCCGGAGCAGCAGCGCCGGAGAAGAAAGGAGGCTGCGGCGGCAGCCGGGGGGAGGCCGCCGATGGTGACGCGATGCCGGCCGCAATCGCATTTTGGCACGAGCCGAAAGCCGGTATCGCTTTTCACGACGGACCCTCCCGTTTTTTTTTTTTTTTTTTGTTCCGAGACCCGCCCTTTCGGGCCGGCGGCGAGGGGCTTTGTTTGCTCTCGCTCGCCGCTTGAGGACTCCTGGGCAAAAATCTAAATGGAGCGAGAGGAAGCGGAGCGATATTACGGCTTAATCGGTTGTGAAGGCTCCGCGTCATTTAGCAAACTTGAGATTTCGGCCGCGAAGGGAGGTAGTAGCCTGATGGGTCGGAATTTTCGAGTTTCTGGAATTGTTAAATCGATCGTTGTGTGCATTGTAATCTGAAGGACTAATGTAATCGTGTATTCAAAGAACTATTGGTTATTAGAGAAATGGGTTAATTTTCAACGTTTCGGTTAATAACTTACAAGTTGAAGATAATTTGGAATTACTTCAGAGTTGATTAGGAACAATAAAGCAACAGAAAATTAATTAACGCAAGAAGTTAATTATCCCGTAGTTAGTTAGCTAATTACACTGTTATCAGTGGGTGTCTTTCAGAATAGCCAGTTGCAAAGTAAGCGATAATCGATTATTCTCGCAGGAAGTAACTAAAACAAAGCAATCCAAACAACTATCTAAATTCGCCGGATAATTAATTTCCCTCTCCGAAGTGTCTTCGCTCCGGCCGAACTTCCCTGACGTCATTAATACCCTGCACTGACGTCAGAAATAACGAAAATCCCCGCGCGGCCGCTAAAGGCGCATCAGCTCGAATTCTCGATCCTCGGTTCAATTTCCGAAAAAACACGGTCGGGATTCCCGGCGCAGCGCTTTTTTTTCCCTTTTTTTTTTAAATTAGATGCAGAGGGAGAGAATTCGCGCCTTATTTCGGGGCCACTTTATTTCGGGGCGATGCACAGCCGCACCACCGAAATGCACGACTCGCCGGGGAAATTGCTCTGCGGCCTCCCTCTCCCGTTCCTTCATTTCGCCGTTCCGCCGGTATAATCTCTTTTATTCCGTTTCGGCCGATCCTTTTTTTTCTTTTTTTTTGCCCTGCGGAGTCGACCGGGGCTTTAGCCGTTTTGGGATTTTCGAGCTGCCGGCGGTGCCTTGTTAGAGGAATTATATCCCCGCGCTCCGAGGATCTTGATTGAAGAATTAATTCTATGCTAATGTAGTTACTATTTTACGAACGTAAATTCGAGTTTATCTAATTTATTTGGAATTCATTTAGTGTAGTATACATTTCTAACTGCAATGTGTGGCTTTAAGAATATTAGATTTTGGAATCTTGTAAATTGTCTATCTCTATTTATTAATTAAGAAAATTTAATAAGATTTTTTTGCTCGTAAATTTAATACATTTCGTACTGAAAATTTATATTTATTAAAGTATGTACGAGTTTAAATTACACAAATGCACGAAACACTATTAGATCAATTCCGTTCCGTTTTCGTATCGAACCTTTACATTCACAATAACTGACCTGAAAAGTTGTCATCGATGTATAATCGAAAGAGGCGGAGGCGACGAGAGAGAATAAGGGAAAAAAAGCGAGTGAGAAATGTATGCCCGGAGGGATTATTCCGAACGTAATCTTACAGCGCATAATCAGACCTCGATTATCTTTCCGCCTGATAGGATCCGGCGCGCACAGCTAGTTGGAAAGTTGAGTGAGCTGGAAAAAGGAATAGCGATAATGACGGATTTATTTGCCCTTCTTTTACTCCGACGCCTGCATGACTTAACAACCGTTCTTACCAATTTAAGTGCGAGGGAAAATTAAAATTCGTTTCCTGCACTAAAGCGCAGAAATCAAGCTAGCTTGCTCGCCAGTCAAAGCCGAACTTGTTTAAAGTATTTTATTATGAGAATTGATTGCCGGGTCGACTTTTTTTTCAAAGCTTCTAAGAATCCGATAGATTTACAAATCTGTCCAAGCTGAAGAAATTAAAATCGATTGGGTCCTTGCATAAAAAATTTCATTAAGTCCGTCGGATAGAATATTGAAAAATAATAGACTTGTTTGAACTTTTATAAACAAAGATATAACAGATTTAAAATCACTGTGAATGTGACGTCACCACGGCGCAGTATATGTATATTGTGTATAATCGCGACGTCGCACAAACTTTCGAAGTGCGATATCTTTGCTAAGAATCAGTAAATTGAAAAAAGAAAAAATACGTGTCAATTATTTTTCAATATTCTATCAAGTAAATATAATGAAATAAAAAAAATTCTTCGCGCAACGACCCAATCGTCCTCCTTCTTCTAATCTCAAATCCTAAAACTATCATTTTCAAACGCCAAATCTCCAACCACGGAGTCGAGAAATGTAAAACGCCCGTCCAAATATCGCGAGCAGCCCCCCGAGCGCCCTTAAAAAAAAAATCGTCCCCCGAAGCGGTCGAAAAAAATCGTCAAAAGCCTGTAGGAGCGTAGAGAGAGTCTCCTGCGCCGGAGCGTAAAGTAATTACAGCGCGGCGACTCCCATCGGACGTGACGCGAGCGAGGCCGCGATTTCATCGAGTGCTCGGCCGGGGCAGGAATTACATATTCCCCGACGTGCGCTCCACCCCCGCTGGGAGCTTACGCTTCGCGGGGGGAGAGAGAGGGAGGAGCGACTACTACCCCCGGCGATAATCGGAATTATCGTGTTCCGGTCTAAGCGGGCGACCCTTTTTTCGGCTGGGGGGTCTGGGATTTTGCGGCCGCCCGAATCGCTGATGAACTTTCGACTCCAAGGAGCCCAGTGGCTGGTTTAATGGAATGTAATTACGAGGACTCGATCTAGTTTCGTATGGCGGAATTGAGGCGGAATTGGAATTTTTGCGCTGTCAAAGCCAGAAAAACAGTAGCTTTCAAGAGTAGAGTAGCGTTTTTGTTTAAACCATCGAAGTAATGAGACACTTTTCTTCGGATGTAAAAAGATTCAGCAATTCCATCTAAGGATTTGGTAATTAGATATCGAGACTTCCTTCCCCGTCGTTAATCAACTAAAAGACAGCGCTAAAACTCGCGCAAACAAGCAGCCGGCACATCCGTCTAAAAATTAACCTGCCGGCAAAACCTCCACTGATCGATCCGTCGAATTAATCGCATCCATCTCCTCGCGGCCGCGTAAAAAACCTCCTCGAACTCTCCGAGAGAAAGAAGCTCTCCTCTTCCCCCCCCTTTCAGAGTCCCGCGTCGTCATGCAAAAAGGCCGATCGATCAGCGACGATTCTCGTCAGCGGGAGAGGAGCAGAGAAGAGGAAGAGAAAGAGAGAGAGAGGCGAAGATTAACGACCGCCTTTTCTCCGTTTCTCATCCCGGTAAATCGAGCGGAAAAACGCGAGAGAGCGAGAAGCTCATCGCCGGACTCGACTCGCGAGCGAGAGCCTCGAATGCATTATGTATGCGGAATAAATAAGAGTACAGTGGCTGAATCGCGGAACGCGAAATTTAATCGCCGAGAGCAGATTTAACGGAATTATATCCTTAACGCGCGCGAGCACGAGTCATTTCTTTCGCGGACCGCAGCCGTTCCTTTTATTGTTTAATGCGCTTAATTAAGAGCCTTTTTTCTGCCGCTCTCGCGGTTTCAGGGATCGTCGGGAATCTTGACATGGTTACGCTTTTTCGAGTCGTTGCTAAAATTTTAACCAGCTTTTTAATTACTTCTGTTATTCATGTTACCTTGTATTTATTTCATCGCACTTAAGGTGCTGGTTTAAAAATTCTTAATTGAATTTAGATATTAATTTCAGTTAAAAACTTTGGACTTTTAACGCCGTGCTGCCGTAGTAAAAACAGTTTTCGGCCGGGGAGTAAACCGAAACAAAGCGTTCCAGCGAAAGACTCGAAGCGCACTTGTTACTTTGATATCGAAATTCTTTAAAAAGCAAAAATGGAACCCCCCCCCCCCGCAAGACCACCATGGCGTCCTCATTCTCCAAAGAGAAACTAATTACCACTCCATCCAGCGCGCGACCCCAGCCAATCCACCTAAAAAAAGCCGAGCAAAAGAATATCCGGCACTCCATCTTGGACTAACAAGAAAAATGGAAATAACGTAAAAGCCTCGCGCGGCAGGAGGAAGGAAATCGAAGGCTCCGAGAGGGAGAAAGAGAGAGAGAGAGAGCGAGGCGGCCGACTAAAGTGTCCTTCGGAGGCAATAGAGCGAAAGCAAACGGTCCTACGGCGAACATATTGCCGGGAGGGGGGCAAATGCAGGGTAATACGCGCCCGCGCATAGAAACTTCTCGGACGTCGTTCCGGGGGCGGAGGCGTTTCCCCGAGGATAAATCGCCCGGAGAGAAGCTCTCTCTCTCTCTCTCCCGGAGCGTCTCGGCGCGAAACTTGCTCGGTCTATTCTGCCGCTGCATTTTTCAAGCCCGACGAGCTTGCGAATTGCCCGCTCGTGATGACGATGATGGAGCTATTAATTTTCGGGACGCCGCTTCAATTTTTGCCAGCTGCTCGCGAACGCTTTTAGTTATTGCGTAATATTGATGGATGCTTTATAAATGTTTAATTGTGGCACATCGAACGTCTAGTGGATCTCTTTCAAGGTTCGATTAATAGTGTTTTTAATTCACGTGCTCTAAAATACTGACGGAATTTTGTGATTTATCGTCATCTTCCAAATGCAACTTTTATAAACTAAGTGTATATTTAACCATCGAAAATCGAAGCCTCTCAATAATTTTTCGTTCTAAAACACCCGCCACGCCGTGCTCCATCTTTAACGTCTCTATTAAATCGAAAGCGTAGCATCCCCTCGGCTCATTATTAAGAAAAACCCTGCCAAAGTCCGATCAGCTCCGCGGCAAACTTTTCAGGGCGACTGAATTTTTAACGTCGCGCTCGCCACCGCAGATAAATCCCTCGCTCAACAAGTTCCACATGAGGCAGAAAAAGAAGGCAGCGGCGGCGGCGGCAGCAGCAAAGGAGTCGCTCGTGCCTTTGGCGCTTTTGCATTCGGCGGAGGAGGCCTCGTTAGGTCTTTCCCTTTTGCGGCCGAGTCCGAGAGCCAAACGGAAACTTCGGGGACGTAAACGAAATCTCGGTCGGGCTGAATATTTCATGCGTAAATCAAATATCCAGCGCGTCTCGAGTTTCCACGAATCCTTCGAGCCCTCGAGGCCACGTTTGAGGCTTAAGCTATGAGATTTAGGATAAACATTTTTCTCCCGAGTTCCTGCTTACTTTGAGGGAGCTTTTTTTCGTTGCCAATTATGCAGAGGATCGATTTGTTAGGGTAACTTTTTCGAAGCGATTGAGAGAATGTAAATAAGTAACGATCATAAGAATCTTAAGATCCCATATGCTGTTTAACTAGTAAATATAAAATTCAAAGATTTGGATAATCGATAATTGAAACCTAAACTTTTTAATGTTTTCTTTGTGAATAGTCTAGCAGTGTCTCATCTAAAATTCCATTTCACTCTTCAAACCTTTTTCCGCTTGAATAAATGCACACAATTTGTTAAAATACCCTCAAACTATCTTCTAAAAGTTCTGCATTCATTCGGTAAAATTAATGACTGCGCCAAACTTAAAGACAGTTAAAAATCTGAGCCTCCAACGTGACAACCTCGGCTTCCAAAATCCTTGGACCAGTCAGAACTACGAGAAAAAAAAAACTTTCGGCGTCAGTTTTAATGCTTTCGTCACACTCGGGAAGCCTGCCAGCATTTCCTGACCCAAAAATTTTGCTTCCGCGAATTATAATGCGTCATTATGCGTGGAAGTTCGCATTGGCCTCTTGCCGAGAGCACCGATTGTCGATAGACAGTTGGTCTCTAGTCGCACTTTGATTGAAAATACGGGGTAGTGATAACATTTTTATGTTAGGGACGGGATTTAAGGTTTAAGTAGAAAAGATCTGAGTCGGTCAGACAATTTTTAGTTAATGAATTAAAGATTAATTAACGAAATATCGCCAGGAAATTAAGTAATTACTAAAAATAAGAATAAAATACTATTTTACATGAAAATTTAGAGAAATGTTCTTATGTGGATAATGAACGACAAAAGCTGTTAGGTATTAACGAATTTAATACTAAAATTCAAACAACTTTAAAATTCGAAAACAAGTTTTGGGACCTCTCAGAGCACTGCTGCCTTTCGCGTTTCGCCGTCAAGCCACTTTCGCGAATTTACAAACTTAACCAAAAACCGAAACTTTCAAATTCCCGAGCTTGGAAACTTCTAAAGCCTATTCCATAATAAATTACCTGCTTCGACATCAAAAGAAAGCCGACTGTATACCAAAGAAAGAGAAAGAGCACTGGCTAAAAAAGTTTTATTATCAGATTCCAAACTTTCAAATCTGACCTTATACTTGTATCTAGTCTCGATAATACAATAGTAAAAAAGCACTATCTCTGAACTTTATAAACTTCTTTGCGTTTTTTTGTTCTTGCTTTTTGAATTTGAATTTCTTGTTAAAGTTAAAATAAATTTTGAAAATTCAACTTTTAAATCGATTTTTTGGGCTCCATTTACATCGCTATACGGCAAACGCACAATGACCTATTCAAGTTTTCTTCGAGAACTGTAAATATCCTCGAATGGTAATTCCCGACAAGCCTCTCCAATCCGATCGGCAAACCAAGAGACTCGCTTTTTCTTCGCAAAGACAATGGCGATCAGTATTCTTGGTATTTATGCGGAGCGATTTCCGGCAGAGAGCACTTCCATCCGGTAATTAGCCGGAGACCGCCGGCAGAAGAGTTATCGCGGCACGCGATCGCAGCGCCACCACCGCTAGAGGGCGCTCGCGTATCAACCTATCGCGCGCGACGCTGTCCTTAATTAATTAACAGTCCTTCTCTCTCTCTCTCTCCCACTGGAGGCGGAGAGAGAGGCAGACGAATAATAATTATCGGAATGAGCGATCGGTATCGGCGTTTGGCCCCATTTATTGAAACGACGACGCCGGATAGGCGCAATCTCTAAACTCGCCGGCCGGCCTCCCTCTCCCTAATTGATTCGTGAATTAATTCGTCTAGTCGCCGCGTCTCGGTGCACCGGGCTCGCCTCCCGCTGGAAATGGAGTTTTATTGCTGCGGGGCGCGTTGTTTAGAGGATGGTTTTGTTGATTAGGAAAGAAGAAACGGGAAACAGCCGGTATTGACCGTTTGACTGATTTCAAATGAGAAAATGTCTTTGCTGTGTACTTTAGTCAACCGTTTGATTTTATTTCAGAAAGAGACATATCTTAAAATTTTGTGGATTGCATAAATATTTTTTTAACTCTGCTGGTTATTCAATCTTAAATGATTTATGCATTTGTTACCATTAGACGTGCCAAATACTATTCTATCGTATTTTATAACATCATTATTGAGAAACAAGTAACGATTATGAAGCGTTAAAATACTGAAACTACAATACTCATGTTCTTTTTCGATTCTCCTTCTTAACGCTAAAAATCACTGCAGTTCAATTATCTAATTTTAAAAGCTGAGAACCCAATTTAATTTTAACGTTGCACTGTAGCGACAAATCCATAAAAATTAATCCATTCAATCCCAAATCGAACGAGAACAACTTTAACCTCGCTCCAAAACCAGACTTCAAAACCATTTCTACAAACGTAAAGAAAAACTACAGCACGCAGCGCAACAGCGCAGTAACATAATTCCTAAGCGCGCAGAGAGAGCGAGAGAGAGAGAGAGAGCCAGCCGGGTCGCAGCCGTCGCGCGCGATAATCCAGAACAAAGAACGCAATAACCGAGCGGCGACTGCCTCAGTCGATTTAAATAATACAGCCGGGCGAGCGCATCTGCCCGAAACAAAGGGAGCCCGTATCGGCCGCGTAAAATTAGCATCGCAACATTAATGACAATGATATTCGCGCGAACGCCCGACCTTAATTAGGAGGGAGAGCCGCCGCTGCTGGGACTCTATGCTGCATCAAGAGGCCTCACAATGCTAAAGCGGACATTTTTGTTGGGGCGTTGTATTTGTTCCTTGATCAGCGCCTTTTTTATTATTAAAACGAAAATGAAGCTTTTATAATTAAAAGAAAAGAAGAGTTTGCATATTGAGATTTGAACTGCGGAGGAAAAATAGAAATTCCGAAGTATAAAAAGCTGAAGTGGAATTTTTGTGTTTTTAGTGCGTTTTGAAAAAACTTCTTTTTAATTTATTTCTAATACAGATTTAAAAATAGTAAATAATTACTAGAAAGGTAATCTATTATCACGTTTACCCTTCCTCTTTACTGCATTTGAACATTCTAATTTTGTAATTTCACCTTGAGTAAAGAGATAGATTAAATATCACGTTTTACAGTGCAAGCGTTAAAACGAAAAACGCATCACTTTGCAAAATATTTAAGACCTATTAAATTTATTACTCCTAAAATAATTTTTCTTCTTTCGCTAAAGCAAATAGTTCTCACATCATTCATTTATCGTTCTTCCCAGAAGATACTTAAAATTTCATTTTTTTTCTACTTTCTTCAAGGCATTAGAAATCCTTGAAAATAAATTGCATACCCCATTTGCGACTCGCGAAGCGCGCTTATTTATTGCACCTCTTCAAAGTTAATCCCACGCAATATCAAAGCAAATAGTTCTCGGATTCTTTTACTTCGCGGAAAAAGCCTTTTAACTCAAATCAAACACAGGCGCGCAACTTCACTTCCTCCTGCACCGGCAAAAAACTCCCGCTCGGCATTTCAACTTCAATATCAAGTCCGCTTAAAAACCATTAGTCGAGTAGAGCGGCGTTGATTCGCGGCCGACTATTGTTGCCTCTCCGTGCGTCTCTTTTGCGCATTTCTCTCTCTCTCTCTGCTCCGATATTAAAGCCGGCGATTGGTCGCAGCGCCTGCTCTTGACTATCCGACTCTGCCGGCCGGGGCCGATAATTATGTGCCAATTAAATTTAACGACTGTCCATTATTCCGGACTCCGAGCGCGCGTCGAGTGCGAGTATCCACTCGCGTTCTTTTCCTGGATATTGCGCTGCCGAAACCTTTTTTGTTTTTTTTTTCTTCTTTGGCGAGGATCTTGCTCTGGCGCTGACATTGGCGGCTCAAACGAAGCGCTGGCTCGAGTTTTTAGGAAATTTAGAGATTCTCATTTGTAACATTAGGTCTAATTATGTCTTGTGATACTTATTTAGAGCAGTTGTTGTAAATTTTTAATTTTAAGCAGTAAAAACGCTGTATGGTGAGGCATACTGTTACAATTCCAATTAAGGTAGGCCTTTATGTAAGACTATATTGTAAGACTATTATTGTAAGACTATAGCTTTACTTGCTTATGGTGATTCAAGTACTTTTGAGCGTGCATTCTGCATTAACCTCCTGCGTCTAGAGCAGCGATGGCTAAGTTGGTAGAGTCCTTTAATCAGAAGGTCTCTGCTTCAGTCCCGATCTCCAGCAACACTGACACTGAGACACCACTGTATTTATTTACAAGTGTCTAATGACATCAAAGCTCAGGTGGTTCGGCAGTCACCTTTATGAATCGTTTGTCCCGTCGCGATTTGGCAGGTCGTAAGGTAGCGTAAAAGTCGACGTTAAATAAGATAAAAAAGAACCCCCTGCGTCTCGTGACGAGACATCTCGTCAGTAAATACGCACGTATTTTCCATATATACTACATAGATATTAACGAAACAGGGCGGTTAAGCGCTACTCCCAAAAGAAATTAATTTTTTGCATCTGTGTATTTAACAGAAATAATTAACAAGACGAGACTTACTATTTATTCGTTTACTTTTCCTTCTGTAAATATGCCAGTTTAAAAGTTAAACTTCGCTCTATGAAGCCAAAGTGATATTTTCCAGGGTTCAAAATCTCTTTGTTTCAGTGATTTTACATTATACAGCATCCTTTTTCCCCAAAAACTACTTCGACGCAACAGAAGGGCAAGACCCGATCCAGCTTTGCGCGGTAGGAGTCTCAGTGCGCTCGAGGGGTTGTAAATTTCATAGGGAACGTCGCCGCCGCGTAACCTTAATACGCTCCCGATACAAACCGTTTTCCCAACGGATCGCGACGACCCCAATTTTGACCTCTAATGCCGAAATTCGATACCGAACGTTAGAAGCATCGTCGACGACGATGCCCAGAAGAAACTGCGGTTCGCTCGTCGAGTGGCGGCGAAGCTTTTGTCGAGTGCCTCGCCTATCGCTTCAACAGTTTCTGTCTGCTCTTTACTGTCGCTTCTTCAACTCTTCGGGAAAATCATTTCAATCACAATTTTCCAGATTTTTTTTTACTTTTATATAGATTTATTTCAGCTTTTGGAAACGTAAGTTTGATGATGCTTTGACAAACACTTTTTCTGTTTGTCTGTGATTGAATAAACGTCAATTACTGCTTCTTCCTATTTCAATTTAATATTCAAATTTTTATATATTTTTTCAACAAAAGAAATTACCTTTCTGTGAAGTAATCAGACGTCTATTTACACGTCGTAATGAAACTTTCTACCCGCCCATTCAAAAATGTTTAATTTCCTTACATATTTCCATTCATCAAAAAAGAAATTTCAATCTACGAAATGTAAAGTAGTCAAAACGAGTCACTCCTAAGTAGGCACAAAAAAAATCAGCCTCGAACAAAAAAGCGCGTCCTCACACGAAAATTTTCGCGTTTTTCCGTCGCGGCAAAAACCCATACGTCAGTTTTAAATTCCCAGCCGCAAAAAGCGTTTATAATTTCTCCCCCGGAAAAGCAGCGGCGAAAAAAGGACCTCGAGCCTGTAAATTCTATTTCTTTTATCCCGCCGGCCGCGTTTTGTTTTCGGCCAAGCCCCGCCCTGTATATCTCTTCTGCTTTCCTCCTCCTCCCACCAGACGCGTATATGCGCCTCTCCTCCCGGCGGAGGAATCGATTTTAACCGAATCGCAAATATTTGAGAAGCAAGACTTTATTGCCGGACTCCGCCTTTGCCTCGCTCTGTACTCGATTCGGACTAGCGGACTTCTTTAATATAGTCTCGCGAGCTCCGTGGGTACACACGCGCTCGCCGCAGAGATTAGAAACCGGCCGCTTCGATTGTGCGGAGCTATGAAAATGAGGATCTCGTTTGCTCTAGGCGTCCGCTTCTCCGTATTCGGATAAACGTACTCCCCGATTTTTCCGCCCGCGGCTTTAAAGCGCACGACTGCAGCCTCTTTGTGGCTGCCGTTTAATTTTGAAAATATTTGGAAGATTTTTCGCCGGTATTTTCGGAAATTTAATCAAGGGTCGAAAAATTAAATTTCGACTGGTGTAATAAATTAGCTGTTTAATAAACGCGATCAAAGAAAAGCAAATGAATGTTCGCGTAAATTGATAAAATCAATTACGCGATGCCGCGATAAGAATTTCAATTAAACCCCAAGCTTAATATTCCTTTGAAATATTTGTTTAAAATTCTGCTTTACTTTGTAATATCTCGCAAAGAGAACATTTAATTTATGTTTTACTAGTTTATTAAACTAGATACTTTTTCAAAATTTTTACGAGAATTTTCCTTGTAAATTAATTATAAAATCAATAAAAAATTGTTGTATTTATTTTTTAACACGAAATTTGGCAAAGGAAGGAATCGCTATTATCAACGTCAAAACTTTATTTTGAATGCAATAGCATTAGTCCTTCAATCAAGTGCTCATGAAAATAAAAACAACAACTGGGAGATATGAGAGCATAGAACTTTTGGGCGCACCGGATATTTGAGGCTGTAAGTTTGGTTGGGAAACTCGGGCAACTGACAGTTGTCCGTCTCGGAGGGGAAGGAAGGATGAAGGAAGATGAGAAATTGCGCATTGTACATATATATAAATATATATAGGCACCAATACAGAGTGACCACTAAACACCTAACAACCAACAACGAAGCAGCCAAACATCGACACACCGATAGACCAACGACAACTATACCAACCACAAGTTACATTGTGTGTAACGGAACTTTGTTGGATCCGTCAAGACACACCAAGTATATATAGTAATATGGTTATGTATATGTAACACAAGGTATGTCCAACAATCAAAGATGCGTGTAACATGCACTTGAAGGGTAACGCAATGTACTTCGTTTCCAACTTTGAGAGATAAATGTGTAAGTATTATAGTTTCGTTAGTTATTATTGTAGAGAATTATTTGAAATAACTTAAGTGGAAGCAAATATTTAGTGTCATTTAGATTTTCCTAGTGCTTGTTCACAGATAACTTCTCAAAATTCGATAGCAACATATTCTCGTTATATGCAATGATCTAAAGTACTTTGCTGTCAGAAGGAACGTGTTACTATCGAACGCATCAAGAAATGGGTTAGATATCCTTTCAACCAATCAACTTGCCAATTTAAAACATTGACAATGGAATCATAATTTTGTTACTAATTTAATGCCTACTTACTACTAAATTATAAACTAGTACAATAAGTCCATTGTACTAGTCAATGTAATAAATTCAACCTACATTTGGTTCTCACTTATTTTAACTTATAAATATCAGAACATCAACGGCAAGTTAGCCTCTTTACGAACAACAAAGTGGCGGAAAGTAAAAGGTACATAACATTAATAATAAAAAGGTGTGATTACACTGAAAAAACATACTGAATGTAAATAAATATTTCTTTGGATACTGCCAAATAAATATTTATTATTTCAAGTTACGATTACATTCACTTGCTTTCCTTCTAAAGTGGCAACACGAGACAGAAACTAAAGAAATCAGTATAATTCCAGAGTGAAAATAATCCCAACTTATAATAAAATATTCATCCATAGTATATAACAGAGTACAAAACAATAAACATTTACTTACATCGAGTACGTTTTCTTTCGAGTGCTGCAATTAGTTGTACACGCAAAGTACACGTATACAATAATAATAATAATAATAGAATAGTTCCAAGGGCATATATATATATAACAACGAACAAAAGGACGACATATCCATATACGTATAATAATATATTTTTAGACAAGAGACACCGAATTAGGGGTTGCTTGCTGACGTACCGCCAATAAACGAGAGAGCTTTGCGAGCGAGCGCGCGTTGCGCATGCGCGCGGTCGGTCACGTGACGCTCGCGCGCGCCGGCGCGTCACATTGTGCTGCAGTTCTGTGTGAGTGCGATGGAGGGCGCTCGCGTACCTGCAGGAGGTGTGCGCGGCGTCACCCGGCCAGCCGGTCGCCCGTCACACCCTGAAACAGAACAACAGGTTCATACACCATCATCCTGACAGTCGGCCGACAGCCGATTTTACACAAAACAAAACACCTAGGATGTCCATCTTTTAACAAAGGCAAGCTTTCCGATACCGACAGGGATTTTTTTTTTTTAGTTCGGGAAAAATCTCTGTTGGTATTCAGCTTCAAATCCCAACTTTACTATGATATACTGATTAAATATTTCTGAAAAATTATTACGTGTACATTAAATATATTATTCATATTGAAAAGATCTTAAATCTATTACGTGATATTATATTTTTTGTTTAAAAATAAAAGCATTTTGTTAGTTTTTTTACTGGAAGAATAAAAATATGATTATTCGCCTGAGCTTGGAAGGCATAAAAGAGGGGAGAATTTCATATTATTCATTCCGGACAATTTTTCTGCATGTCGAGGCTGTGCACACATCAGCATCGATTCGAGCTCACTCTGAGAAGTTTACTCGACAAACTTCGTTATCTTCATGTGCGAAGGGATTACAAGTACGTCCTTCGCTAATCTCAAACTCAAATAGAAATTCTGCTTATGTGATTATTATAAGTACACAGGATATTAAAGGGCCAAATTTGCTGTTAAATATCTAGCTTCACGTCGCCTAGAAATAACCAGCGCAGATAAGCAATTCTAATGTTTAGTATAAAGTAAATGGAACTTTTGAGCGCGAATCGTAGATTAGCTATTTAACTTTCCCCATCTTTGTATCCATTACCAGCATACTTCCCCTTACAAAAAAGTGACGACCGGATACTTTGCATCTACGAAATTTCCAAAAGCCGATACCGGAAGTCGTACGCGCTGCCGTCGCTAAAATTCAAACGCAAACAATCAATGCGAAAGCAGGCGCAACAGACCGAAATCCCCGAGTGCAGATTAAATGAAAACAAAAAACAAGCGAAATAAAAGAAGGAACTCGCGGGGAGGCGGGGGAGAAAAAGAGTTTAATCCGAAAAGCGATTAACGAAGCGATCCGCCTCGATGATTCTCGTTCTCGTTCTCGCGAACAACGCGCGCGCGCCAAATATAATGTGTGCACGCGCGGGGCGCCGCGAAGCGTGACTAACCTTATAACGAATGATAATGCGCGCTTTTAGCCGTGTACGGCCGGCCGGGAAATCAATGACGTTTCCGCGAGCGAACGGTGAAATATTGCAAAACAACCGCGACGCAGATCGAGGGGAAGGCAAAGGCCTTCTTTTCCAAATGTTAGGGGCTTCGCTTCGGCTTACGAAGCGTCACCGTCTCATCAGATCGATGTAAGCAGCCGTGGTATTTAGAGAATACTTCACATTGATGTGAGACTATAACATCTTGGCATTCACTTTGTGTCTGCAGATTTAGTCCCGATTAAAATTAATAAAAATCATTTTAACGACCGTTGAATTTCCTTGTTTCAGTAAAACAGGAATCTCCGTCACAGTTTGTCTGCGGACGAATTATTGTTATCCTTGGGGCTCCATTCTCAGTTTGCATGAACAAAAAGGCATCGTCCATCGCATCCAGCGTTGCGGGCGGTCTTCTGAGAGGACCGCGGGTACGAGGGTAATTTACTTCAAAATTTTGATAGGTTGCCATGACAAAAGTGACAAATTATAAAACGATTCTCCGCTCGGAGCGAAAGGTGTCAATATAACATATTTAACTTGCATGTTAAATAAATTTCTTTCTAATTTAATTCGCATTCTGCCTGTTATCATCATTTAATTCGCAACCAGAACAAGGTTAAAAAGGGGATACTAAAAATAAGAAAACTTGATTCTAATTAGCCGAGGCTACCTACTGGCGAGCTTGACCAGAAAGACCTCGACGCGAAAGTGGAAAGCCAGAAGTAATCTTCGAGCCACGACTATGAGAACGAGTTTGAAAAGGGATTAAACACGGGTGTTTCGGCCGCGATATTTGTTTTAATAAAAAGCCGAAAATTAATAAAGCCCGACCGCAGAGAGCAGCGGCGGCGGCGGCGGCGGCATTTCTTCAGCGGCGCTCCCGCGTTAACCGCAGTCGTACATTTCGCGGCTCGCGCGGCAACAAAGAGAGAGAGAGAGAGAGCGGTGTTCCCTCCCCGGGGAAACACGCAGCATTTCAGTCGGGCGCGCGTAAAACCGTCGGCGCGTTCGCCAAATGCGATCCGAGAACGGCCGGAGGGAGAGTGAGAGAGAGAGAGAGAAAAAAAGGGCCGAGAGAGACTCGACGTGTCCATCCATTTAAACCGGACGAGTCAGCAGACGAGAGCCGCCGCCGTTGCCGCCACCGCCGCTGCAACCTTGCATCCACTCGTGTGAGCACATAGGGGAGGTTCCGCATTAAGCGGCTCCGCTTCGACGCGATAAACGACTGCGACTTGCTGTTGCCCGCTCTTCCGAACGAAAATTTTGTGGTCGACGCTGTTGAAGGTTTTCGCCGGATTAACTTCGGGACGCGAGCTACGAAGGTTTAGCTGTTATGAGTCTTGACTAATGGCTTGGGTAATTGCTTAAAATACTGCGGAAATTAATCGTGTCATAAGTTTATTGCGTCTAACCGTATTGTGTCGTATAGTCTTATAATTAGATCATTCATCGAAAGGTATTAATTGTTATTGCTTTTACATTACATTTCCCTTGTCTAATCTTTTCAACGTATTACAGACGCAATCTTTCCTTCCGAACTCCCGTCGACGATTTCCCCGCTCACTCCGAAACTCTGCGTCGCCCAAATCACAAGACACGAATCATCGGCCGCTCAATACCGATCGGCATCGCTGCTAAAATACGCGAGCGGCGCACTTCATGAAATCCCTGCCGCCGCGCGGACAGCTCGTCCGTTCCATCGCGGCGTCGACGGCCCCGAACACGGCGGCTACTCGGCATGCAGGCAATCGAACTCCCAAAATAACCGCGCGAGCATGAAGCTCATTTGCAGAAAACGAGATTTAGCCCGGGGGAGGGCATCGATCAGCCGGCGGAGCCTCTCCTAGCAACAACGGGGCAGAGCGCTTCGGCGGCGGCGGGCGGCGGCGGCAACAACAAGTCGGCCCACTCGAAAACGCGGAATGCCGGCCATATAACGCAGGCCTACCCTCTCTCTCTCTCTCTCTCTCTCCGGCAGGGCCGCATCTGCATCTACGCACGAGTGGGCGGCTGCCGCTATAACGGCGCCAGTAAATTACGCGCTGACTAGGCCAGTGACAGGCGCATGTGTGTACACGCGTCCAGTCGGACTCGCTACGCGTGTTTATGCGCGCATGCCACCTACCAAAGCGACGACCGGTGAGTTATGGCCCGCGATTCCACTCTCGCCCTGCTCTCCCGAGTCTCTCGAGGCCCGCTTTATTAAAGACGGAGGGCTGCTGCGAGAGAGCCTGCTCCTGCAGCGGCTCTCCCTCTTTCCCCCTCTCTCTCTCTCTCTGATTGACTCGCAGCGGCGAAGCTTCGTCGAGTGACTTTTCGGAGGAGGGAGGCGCGATTGGGGCGTCGTTTTATGTGCGCCGTTAAAATCATTGATGGTTTAGTTGAGAGATACCACGTGCGATTCGGTACATATTCATATGGAGCTTTAGTGCCGAGAGTAATTAGTTTTGGAGATACCGATCGGTATAGTTTTCTATACTGAGAATTCAAATTGGGTGATCTTGTTACTTTAGCCGGAGAACTATAAGAGTGAAATAAATGAAACAATAAACTGTTCCTTCAATACATTTCATTAGGCAACTTTGTAACGTAATATAAATTACCGCTAATAGTACTGTACTTTATTATTAATTGCTTTCTTGGAAGTGGAAAATGAAACTTCCGAAATAAGCAGGTTCTGATCTTGAATTTTCCATTTTGTCAGACTTTATTATTCCACTTACTGAACCCTATAATTTTAGGTATAATAAACGAATGGAAATAAAGACACCGAGACTTGTCCCAATATAACATCCTAAGTATCTTCTTAGAGCAATATTATTCCCAATATATCCATAAAAGGACAAACTAAAAACACTCTGCCTCCCCGAAGAGATTATCAAAAGGAATCGGTATGAGAAAAGAGACGGGCCACTCGGGGGCACTTCGCCTGCTTCAATCAGCCGTGCTTCAGGATTACCATCGACAAATCCGAAAATACGCGCAGCGCGACGATTTCTATAATCCCCCGTAAGTCGAGCCGGGGAGGGGCGATTTTCGTCCTCGTAGCTCATCGGCGCGCAGGAACGGGAGGGGAGAGAACTACTCCATAAAGATTTCCGCCGAGACGACGAGCGCCGGCGCTCGTAAATGAAAGGGCCGCGCTGCCGCGGCACTATTTTCGGCGATGAAAGAGCGAAAATGCGCGAGGCTCAGGAGGAATTTGTTTCAATGACGCCTTTTACGGGGCGTCGCGTATCGGGGCTTTCTTCGGGGGACGAGGCTCTCGAATTTAACTTGGCAGATTCGATTTTGAGATCTCTGCTTTATTTACTTTGCCATGAGCATTCTGCAGCAAACTTTATGTACGCAGGCACGCAAAGGTTATAATAATTTTCGCGCCTGCAGAGTCGCTTTGCCTTATTTATTGTCTTACGCAAAAAGAAAGGCGTCGCGATAAAAAGAAATTCATTGGGCGCAGTAAAGCTTCTTTTTAATTTCCTCGTGTCTCGGCAGGCAGTGATAAAACATTTTTACATCGTGGAGATTTTCTTAAAGCCAGTAAACTCCCGCGTCCCTCCACAAAAGACTCATCCGAACAATGGGAGGAAGATCTCATCAGACAGTAAACGCGGCCGGGGACGGGACCCTTAATCAAGCCCGGAACCCATAAAAAGCGCGAAATTATTATAGGCGAACTCGATAAACGAAGGGAGAGAGACGCGGGAGAGACTCTGTCGGCCCGCGGTATCAGTGCCAAACAGCGGCAGTTTCGTGTACGTCGGTATATATAGGAGGCCGTAAAGCCGATGCAAATTTATTTCGAAATTCGCCGTCGTAAAGTTGTTTGAAAACTACCCCTCGTAAAACGATTTCCAGACCTTTTCCCCGGGCCGAAGCTGGGCGCGTCCGGCTGCGACGAAACTCCATTTCCGCCGTCTTGTGTTTCTTCTGGCGCGGAGAGAGAGAGAGAGACGCCGGAGTCGATAACGAGCCCCGGAAATTTCCCTGCGAGAGACCAGATTTCCAATGAATTTTAAGGGTCGCGGACCGTCGATTCGCTCCTCGAGTGGCCCCAGAGGCCGAACTTGATTGCTCGACGCCGAGGCTTGGTTTAAATTCCGTTTTTTAATGTCTTTTTTTCAAGAATGACAAGCTCACATTGGACTGGGCACAATTTTGAGATTGCGAGGAGACGATTACATCGACCGTTCTTGGAAAAAAGCTTTTTTAGGTGAACTATCGAATTCTAATTAAAAACAATTTCTAATTAAAAACGAAATTCTCGATTTCTAATTGATAAATTAACTTGATCATTACTTCTCTATTAATACATGTTTTCAGAAATAGCTCTTACAATATAATTTGAACTGCCAATAAATATTTTATGCATCTGCAAGCTAGCACTTTTATTACGAAACGAACACCTAAAAAATAACGATTATGCAACCGTAACTGTCACGCTGATTATCGATCCAATGAAAGTACTACTTTAGAGCCTTACTTAATACGATTAATAATCCTAATCTGTCAATCATCCACTTTCACCGGAAAGTCGTATTTCTAGAATACCACAATTGTGATCTAATAACCCGAATAATTAAATTTTCTTGACATTTAAAATTATAGCATTATAAGGTCTTGTCAACGTTTTTCTCCAACAAAAGTAAACTCAATCAAAGTCGAACGTGAGAAAAGCTAAGCGAGAACGGCGCTAAACAAGAATCGCTCTTAGCTTATATATATATACAGCGGCCGTTCTCCCATCAAATTGTTATTAAGTCATAACGCAATAGAATAAAATCCGTTGGACGCGCGATTTTCCTCCGTTTCCCGGCCGGCCCGGCCATTAGCAGCCCGTAAAACTAGTTTGTTGCTAAATAGAACGTTAAGGAAAATAATTAATAGCGCGAGCCTCGTAAAAAGGTAATGGGACGCCGTGGCGCGAATTATTTATTTAAGGTTAAGCTCGTTAAAAGTTACGATCATTAAAACAGCTGTCCGCGCGCATATATACCCCCCCCCCTGCCCGCCCGGGGCCGGAGAATTTATTTCGCGTCTCGCGCTAAACTTCCGCGTTCACTGCTCCCTGACAAACAATGCGCGCGTGTAATCGCACTTTTGAATTTTGATTTCAGTTATGTGCTTTTCGCGAGAACTACGCTATTATTACGAGGTGGCTGCGTTTAAACGAGCTCTGGGTAACGCGGATTGTTATATAAACAATGAAATTATTATTTGAATAATTAGCGATATATTTTTTTGACTTGGTTGCATTTATTTGACGACAGAAATGATTAACAATAAGCAGTTACATTGAAATTACATTGCATTGAAATGGTGATTTGTTAATTTTATTACTTATTTTTCTGTAATTTTTTCTGTCCTCTCTTAAATAATTATCAAAATGTTTCATTACGTTACCTTCAAAGTATTGAGTAAACGAATAAAAATATTTTGATGATTTGCACGAAACATTTCTAGAATTAGAAAATACGTTGTTCTGCATCTTATTTACGATCAAATTTATAACCAGCATTCAATAAAAGTCTCGATAATAATATTAATTGACACAGCGGTTTGAATTTTTTGCAATGGTCTATTTATGCGAAGGTTATACTGTGACTAAGTAGTCGTTTTCTCACATTAATATGAATAGACGTCTACGTAAACACCGGTTCAGTACTCATTAGATGTTACCTTTCTTGTAACGATAGACTTTTTTATAAAAGCATTCAATGTAAGGCTTCTTAAGTGCTTTCTTTGAAAAAAAATAAAAAGTTCCTCAAATGGTAAATTTATCATAGACATTTATTAAATACTATTTAAACACACCAGTTTGAAAACACTATTAAAATCCGCAAAAATAGATTTTAGTAAACTGGTGGAAATCTTTTTAGAACACTAACAGTATAGACAAACAATATACTTAAAATAAATTCCTAATTCTACTTTATTTACCACACAGTAGAAGCAATAAAACTGAATTCAAACTCCCGAAGCGCAAACGTCCCGCGAATAAATACCGTCGAAAAAATTCATCCGCGACTTTCGAAAGCCATCAGTTGCCTGCGGCTCGTTAATAAAGTCAGCAAAGCGGCGGACGTCGAGAACCCCGGCAAAAAAAAAGAAAAAAAAAACAGCGCGAACTCGCCCAGGCAGGAACGAGTTCCATTCGGAACGTATCCGGGCGAGCGTCAGCGCCAGGCCTCGTCGTTACATCTCGAAAGGAGGCAATGAAACGGTTAACTAAATTGGCTACTCGCCGCCTGTCAGCGGCAGAGCCCGCGACTTTCTCGGTACAGTTTTGAGCGGATCCTCGCGATCGGAACAGCGGTATGACTTTATGAGCCGAAACGTAAGCGGAAGAACTGAGTTTTGGGGGATCGTTAGTGGGAACTGATGGAAGCTCGAGTAGCTTCTTTGGTTTCGTTTTCAAGTGCTGCTTTGAAATTAGATATTGTACTTGCTCAAATATTAATTTACCGCGCTTGGATAGCATCTATGTGTACAATTTCTGAGCGTACAAAAAAGTTTTTTAATGTATAACATTTTAAAAGAACAATTAATACAATTAATTTGTGTAGAATATTATCTCCACAATGAACATATTTTAAATACGTTAATGGGCAAAAATGGTTAATTTCCAAACACAAGGATTTGAGGAGACCTTAGCTAAATATATTTGTTACCCTCTGTTTCAAATATTGGTTTGAATTTGAAACTGGATTTTAAGTACTCGATGTGACTTGATAAGAGTACGTTCACAGTGGCCTATATACCGGTAACAAAACCGTTACAAAAATATTAACAAAAATAAAAGTAAAAATAAAATCCAATTTAGTAAAGAACTAAACAGCCCAAGAATAAATCTGGCGATGCTGCCCGCAAATTAAGAAAAAATTGGAGCCACTTCAATTCTGTTATTTTTAAAAGACAAAAATTTTCACAAATCATTAGGAAACTTAGATATTTTAGAAGAATCTGATTATGAAGAAAGGCAGGAGAACAAAAATGATGAACCAAAGTTTGCTAAAATTAACGTTACGGGCAATTCTATCGAAATAGCAGATAAATCAATTTCGAAAGATTATGATAACGAAGCAGAATGACAGTTTCTGTTAAGTTTACTTTTTAATTTACTTTATATCAACAAGTTTTTGAATATTCGATAAAAGCAATAAATATAAAATTTATTTTAACTACTTTTTACCTTAATTGTAACTTTCCGCAATCGTTTATTTATCGTTTATTATTAAGAAAGCCTAAAATTGAAAGTACGCATGTGCAATTAACTAGCTTCCAACGAAAGTTTACTTAAATCGTGACTGAAAATATAAAACATATCATAATTGGTGACTATTATATATCAATATTCTTGGCGACTGTAATATCATGAATCGCAAAAATTTCTACTTCAAAAATGTTTTCAGTTTCCACCAGGGAAATGACGATTTAAAAAAGAAAAGCATCGGATCGTCGCCTCGTATAGCCGTCGAAAAGTCGCATAATAGTATTAGCGTCACTCGAAAAGTCATCGCGTCATCGCGTTTCCTCTGCCTTCTCGAAAGCTCATTTAGTAGCTGCTCTTTCACGTATGTAAAGATTTAATCCCTTTTATGTGCAAGATTGATTGTGGAAGTGAGAGATTTACCGTATTTAAAACTTTCTTGCTAATTTTGTGCGCGGCTCTTGCGGCGAGACCTAAAATAACAGTTTTACCATTTCGACTCCGGTATCGACGATTTTTTCAATGCAATTTGCAGGGCGTCAAATGTTTTTGAGAAAAGGAAGCGCGATTAGAACAAACAGTTTTCAATTCTTTCACTTAATCTTCTTAATCATTTTATTCAACCTATATGCACAAATGCTGTTAATACAATTCACTGTGTAACATTGCATAAATGTAAATGTGGTAACATAATAACATCTGATAATTCATCGATTCCCCGTCTATGTACAAATGCATACAATCATATTGCGTGAAAAGGAGAAACAAATATTGGCATAAATTAAATACTAATGTGCACAAAAGCATCGTCACTATCAATAATTTACATCCTTGATTGCCTGTACGACCGCAAAAATACGAGGAACAATTATAACAAACCAACTTTACAGTCCTTCTCAAGAAGACACTGATCACATTAATGAACAAAGCAAAGTACACACTGATCACTTCCTCTTCACCTTCAGACCTTGCGCCATCCTTCAAGACTGGGGGCTTCCTGGGGGTATCCCGTGGGTTCGCACCTGGTTCCTCTGATCAGGTCGTCGACTTTGCCTCGGATGAACCTGAAGTTCACCTCGTCGATCTTTCGAGACTTGTTGATTGTCTTCTGCAGCCTGTTGGTGTTAAACCACAGCTCCTCCTCTCCGTAAGCATTTTCTATGACCTTTATGCTACTGACGTATTGGAGTTTCTCCTCGTCCTGGGCCAGAACGACGATGTTTTCGGGGGCGAAGGGCCTGCCGATGTTCCAGCAGGCCAATGCCGTGAACTGGGCTAGTTGGAAGAAGGTGGCTCCGGTTCTGGAGGTTGCTTGAGCTCCTGCCTGACTGGCTCGTTTGACGACTGATTGGTAGACTAGGGGCTCATAGGCGTAGCCTTCTTTTAGCGAATCTGTGTCCGCGAATTTCTGGTAGAAACTGGCTAGAGAGTTGAAGTAGAGGTACCTGTAACAATATTATGTACTTCATCGTAGTCAATTCTTTCTTGGTGTGTTGTCATTCTTTTTTTTTTACTGAGAAAATGCCTGTTTTTCTAATGAAAAATTTGGTACATGTACTCAAACCTAAATCTATACAATTTTATGAGCTTTTGCAAGTTTTATTTACAGAAACAATTCTTTTTTTTAATTGTTTTGCGCTTATATATTAATTCCCATTTTATCATTGTTGCTAAACAATTATTAATAAAATTAATAACTTCAGTAATTTCTTTTTTAAATTATATATTTTTACATCCTTATGCAGCTATTTTAATGAAGTAAAAACCCCGCACTCCAGCATTCATAAATACGAAAAAAGCCCGAGTCGTTTAATCCAAAGATACGGCTTAAAAATTCAAACGTTAGACTCATCAAAGAACGCAGTCGGCGGCGCCAAAGTCCTCGAGCAGCTCGAGCAAACGGTCGGCACGCCCGGGCTTGCGATCGACTTTCGAAATTATGCGCGAGATCAGCTCGACGAGCCGTGAAAGCCGAGCAACTCCGACGCGCGGCGGCGACACGTATATCGGACTTTTCCGCGCCGGAACTTCCGCATTACGGCTCAACTTCGACGCGCGCTCGTAAATTCGACGTTTGTCTCGGAGGCTGTCTGTCCCCCGTAGATTTGGGCCGAATTTTCCAATTACCCGACACTTCGCTCGAACTAGATCGCGGAAATATTCTAGAGAAAAAGGACGAATTGTTTGGGCGGCAGTTTCGACCAAGTTATATTGGGTGTTGCGAGGTGGGATTGGTTTGTTGCGCGAGTTGGGTAACTGAAATTTAGAGATTCTTTGGGGGCAAAAATTTAAACGAGATTTGAACAAGAGGAACGGAAGCTTAAATGGTTTTGCAACAGTTACAGATCGGCTTTATGCGCCTATTACTTGTCTAGGTAAAGTAAAGAGATGCTAAATTAGAATGTAGCGGTTTTATTATTGAATAAATTACTTTTTAAATTTTTTCGTTAAAGTTAACTGCTGAAAAAGGATCAAGTTGCACTAAGTTTCGAAAGATTTTTAAAAAAACAACTTAAACAGAGAATATTTTCCAATACATAATAAGTTTTAATGACAAAACAGAAACTGCAAATCGATCTTTTACTGCCTTTTAATAACATAATTTAAATGCCATTTGAATTGAAAGATACCATTAAAAACGCACGTAAACTGCAATAAAACACCGCCCAACCCGTCGAGGCAAAAAACACTTTCCTCCTCAAAAGAGCCTCCTCTTTTCCTGTTTACTCCTCGCTCCCCGTCGCATTTTTATTCGCGCTCCGCTCGTGATGCGTCTCAAGGCTGGCCGACGGCGGCCGTTCTCCGCGCCCGGAAATGCGAGTGAAAGGTTCGGTTGCGCAATACGCACGCCTCGGATGATATATCCCGCTGCTTTTCGGGGGGAAAAGTCGTTACGGACGGACGGACGGAGAGCGACGTGTACCGCGTGTACATGATCGCCGCGGAATGCAAATGAACGCGCGCGGCCATTGTTGCAGAGCTCTCCGCCGGCAGGGAGGCCTCGGGTGAAATGTGCGCGAAATTTTGAGTGCCACCGCCGCTGTGCGCTGCATTTTCAATTAATTTCGAGCGCTTTTCTTTTTTCCCTTTTTTCGGAGGTTTGCAGTTATTGGCTTTGCTTGATTAACGACTGGGATGGAGTCGCTTGTGAATTCGCGATGGGGTTAAGATTTAATAGAAAAAGTTTTTTAGTTTTAAATATTTGTAAATGGGTGTAATTTCCTTTATTGATAGTTCTATTGAATGCGCGTTTTATTTGGAAAAGTTTTTTTTAAAAGATTTGAAATTATAAATAATTCTAATTTATTGAAGATTTTCGACAATAGTTCTTTCGCTAATTTCAAGAATGAATTTATAGCTAGAACTTAAAAATAAATATTTAGAAATATGCAATATATTCTAAAAATATTATTTAATTTTATATTTTAAGCCTTCAAGTATGTTTAGATAAAGGTTAAGTGTCTTCCTTACATTCAAATTTGCATCGCCTTTGTTCTCCAGTAAAGTGAATTATTATATTAAATTTAAGTTTACGAGCGCAACGTCCTATTTACCCAGTTCTACTTTATTATCGCATTCAATCTTCTTATTATCTTTGTCCGAATCTAATTAAAAATTCAATATTTCCTTTCCTATTTACTTTAATTGCAATGCAAGATAATCAGATAGCGCTTCTCATTTACAGGAAACTCATTAAGCGTAACTTTTTCGTCCGTTTCAACACTCAAAACTTTTTATACCTTACATTCTTTTTCAGAAATCTCAATTTAATTTTTAATTTTAATTAACTACTTTATCCTTTTTCGTACCTCTTATCAAAGAATCCCTTAGGCGACAGAGACATTCCAAGCGTGCCGTCAGTAAGTTCAAACCACTCCCCGGCAATAGTCAAATTTGTAGCCTCAGCATCGGAGCCAAATGCGTTTCCTCTGGTATTGTCAATCCTCCAGGATGTTTTGTCCTTGAGGCTAAACACGAGCAAGCCGTGTCCGAGGACGTCGGCCACATAAACAAAGGTGTCGTCGCAAGAGTCCCCGACGTCCACGACCGGGTTCACGTAAGAAGCCCCGCCGTTCTTCGTTTGGTCGGCGGGGATGACGTGCTTCAGGAGAAGCTCGTCGGTTTTTAAGTCGAAAACCATCAGCTTCGGAGGGCAGACTGATTGACCGGCTGCGAAGCCTGTGTCCGCCATCCAGAGGCGGTTGCACTCATCGATCTGCGAGTTTTTTTTTTAAAGAATTCGTCAATGAATACGGCATGCGGATGTAAACGTTTCTCTGATTAATATGATTTATCTACATTTTTGCACTGTTGTTGATAAATGTATCTTTGAGAAAACATGAATTATTTATAGTATAACTAGAATAAACAATTA
Organism: Ormyrus thymus; assembly: GCA_035582935.1. Classification (NCBI taxonomy): domain Eukaryota; kingdom Metazoa; phylum Arthropoda; class Insecta; order Hymenoptera; family Ormyridae; genus Ormyrus; species Ormyrus thymus. The sequence goes on from JAWWEM010000001.1 coordinate 4,228,385, forward strand.
ACGTTCAATGAAAAACAAATAAATCAATAGTTAATTTCTTTATAAAGAAAAACTTAATCAAATGAATATTTCACGTATAGTTAAGTGGACATCTGTTGTTAGTAGACAATTTAAATATGATTATATTAAGTAGTTTCTTTTGTGAAATTTAAGTGAAAAAGCCAATTCTGACTCGATACTCTAATATTACGTTACTTAATAAACATTACTTCAACGGCATGCACTTCTGTTCGAAAAAAATTTTCCATTATGCTCTTTGATCAGTACCTTCAATTTCCTTCGCTCATTAATTTCCATTTCTACGAGTGCAGCTCCACATTTTTTCTGCTCTAATAATAAACTAAAATAGATAATTCCAGAATACAAGAGAAACTCAATTAGCTGCCAGACCATCGTTTAAAATTTCAATTCCCTCTGGCAAAGTAAGAGAAATTATAATGCACCTTTCAAGAAATTCCATATACGTGGCCTTCATATTTTTGATTAGATTCGAAAGTCTCCCGCGCGCGACACCTCATTGAAATGCCTTTCGATATTGCTTGCGAAATCCGAGCAAGGCGCGCATATCATCTAAAAAATTTGAAAAGGACAATCCGGCAATTAAACCTGAAACCCGCGCTTATGTAAATGCATTACGCGAGTCCAATATTGAGATAAATAAAAGTTATTCGAATCATGCAACTCAGCAAACGGGACCTGGCATTCCGCGTATTAATTTTCGACTGACGCACGCCCATATATGATGCAACTGCACTGAAAACCAGTCTCTAATCCGGTCGATCGCAAACAAACATGCAAACAAGCACACCCACCGCCGAGGCCGTATTAGAACGCGCGAGCCAAGTATAGGTGCATAAATATCGCATGAATCGTTAAACGGGCTATTTCGCCCGTTTCTAATTGCGATCGGACAGCAGGTGCTGGCCGCTCGCTCGCTTTTCACGCGCGAATTTAAAGAGATTCCGGATTCGTTTTTGGGTAAATGCCGGCGACGTATACGGAGTTCCTTATGTGCTAGGAATCTATTCAGAAAATGAGTTAATTTTGCAATATCTTTACGTAAGCACGATCTTACGAGTAGCAAGGAAATATTATACATGGAATTTTAGATAAAAACTCGTGATTGTAATCAAACGTGAAAAAATATTGTTTTAATTAAGTAATAGTAAAATATAAAGCGTTAAATAATTCATGAAATTTAATTTATAAAACTGTTTGAATTATCCGAATGAATTTTTCCTTTATAATGGATACTCGTTAAAAGAAATATTATACCTACGGTTCAATATTAGAAAATTATGAAACTGCCTTCAGAAATGAAACATTTAATTGCTACTTATCACTTGACAAAGCACTGGATATTTACCGCAACTCTGTACACAGAGACAAGGCTGTCGCAGTCGGGCTTGTGCCAAGTGTAGTCGGGATAAGGAGTCAGCAACGGCCCGCCCGATCCGTTAAGATCCGTAATTACAGACAGAGTAATCGGCACACCGGCAAGCCACTGCGGACTCGTGACGAAGACACGGCCACGCCTGTCGATTGCCACGTCTTGGGATAAGGAATTGCCGACGGTGAAGTTTTTCTCGGTCAGCTGGACGGTGGGGTGGACCCAGTCGAGGAACTTCCACTGGAAGGCGACCTCCAGCCCGCTGCTGGGTTCGTCGACCTTGCCCGCCTGAGTGATGTGCTGAGTAAAAGCGTCCAAGCTGGGATATTCAGGTAGATCGGTGAGAGGTGGATGTTGATTTGGCCTCGAATTACTGCTGGTGAAAAATTGAGACTGAGAGTTGATGATGCGGTTCTGTGCGATGGGATTCTGGTTGATCGGTGCAGTTTCGATGTTGTTGATGAAGCTGTTCTGGTTGTTCGGCAGATTCTGACCTTGCAGATTAAACCCACCAAGCGGAGGGGGTGGATTTAAGTTGTTGATTTGGTTGATTGGCAGATTCTGAGCTTGCGAAGCGATAAAACTACCGGGAGTCGTAGGTGGATTCAAGTTATTGTTCTGGTTGATGATCTGAGACTGGGGAACGTTGCTGTCAATATTTGGATTCGCTGGCAGAGGTTGAGATTGTACGCTTACGACGTCGTTTTGCAGGTTGAGAGATGACGTTTGAGGGTTGTTGATCAAGCCGTTCTGCCCGCCTGGTGCGGGTTGCTGTTGAGGGTTTCGAAAGACATTTTGGTTCACCGGCAAAGGTTGCTGTTGAGAGTTGAGCAAATTATTTTGGTTGAAAGACAAGGACTGTTGCTGCGGGTTGATGAAACCGTTTTGGTTTTGCGGCAAGGATTGCTGCTGAGCGTAGACCAGACCATTTTGGTTCACTGGATTTTGGTTTATCGGCTGCGATGATTGAGGTATATTTACAAAACCATTCTGGTTGATGGATGGCTGCTGAGTCAGCGGGTTGACTAATGCATTTTGTTTCACTGGTAACGTTTCGGATAATGGACTGCCAAAATTTTGAGGTGTAGGCAAAGGTCCAGATAGACTCTTAACCCTTCCAATGGTCTTGCTGGGCACTGATTCTGGTAACGAAGTCACTTCATTCGTAAGCACCGCCAGTATCAGCGGAAGAAACAGCGGCAACATCGTCGAACTCTGTGTCTCAATTTACACTAAATTCCAAATAATAAACATTAAAAACGAATTTTGCAACGTAAACGACCTCGCCCAAAGTGAAAAATGAACTTGCAAATTGCGTCAGGCAGCGAAAACGAAAAGCGCTTTACCTTTCAGTATGCGGCAATCGAGATTACCCGCTCGCGAGCGAAACGGCACTGTGGAGATTTTCAATCGCGCGCGCGTCCGTTTACGTGCGAGTCCGCTTAGGAACTCGGGTGAGCGCAAAGTCAGAAGGGGGGAGGAGAGAGACACGTTGCGTTCTCTCCCGCACTTGTCCTTGCGAGTCGGTGTTCCAGTTTTCTCTCTCGGGTTGCGAATTTACGAATGAAATTCGCGCGCTGCTTCTTTCTTCGCGCTCGGTAGACTTTTTGGCCTGGAAAGGAGGTTGACGTAGAGACGCGCGATGCATTTTCAGAAATTGGAATATCGATTTTGCAGACGGGAAGTGGGTTTCTGTTATTTATCAGGTGTTTTTAATTAAAAGTTGCTGGCTTCGCGGAAATTAATTGGATATTCCCGAGTTTGTCCTCCGATGCTGGTATAAATTGAATTTACTTTTAAGTGAAATTTTCGAAGCTGCATGGAGACAGTTTTGAATTTTGCATTTGAAAATATAGGTTGCGCTAATCAGAAATATCCTGCAATCTATCTGAGCATCAATAAATCGAAGAACTATCTTTTTTGGTCTTTCAATTTTATTATTTTCACATGAGTCATTTGAGTCTCCAAGCGACCACCAAATTTACGTTGAAATGAAAATAAAAACTAAAATAGTATATTGGGCAACTACTGGGCAAGCATTAATTGCACATATTATAGCTTTCGATTTATTCGATTTTATTATTTTGAGATAAAAACAACGATCTGGTATTGAATAAAATTTAAAAAGAATATCAATGTTATCGTTATCGTTGTGCAAATCTATTCATTTACCCCTCGCTGCAGCCATCCGCAAAAAATAATTTTGTACTCAAAAACTGCCCAATGCAAGTAGTATCAGTATAAAGGCATTCTACTTTTCGTGCCTAAAAACAAAAGCCTCGGAGCGCTCATCGGCGGTTAAATTGTATATCAATGCCGAAAAATAGATAGAGCCGCAAATGGCAGTGCATTCGTAAAGCGAGAGCAATAACTCGATTACTCGCGGCATTTCATTTTTATGGAAGGCCCTCGTATTTTCTCACTCGGCGCCGTAAAAGAAGAGCAACTTCCGTGCTTCCTCCCCGCTCGAGCATAACAAACTCCGCGCAAAATAAACTCGATATCGCTTCCCGATTGTCCGGCCCGGGAGGAGGAGGAGGGGGAGGCCGGTCTGGCAATGATCCAGTCGAAGGTAAATCAGTCCTTTGCATTTCAGCGGAGGAAAACTCAATCGCCGGTCGCTTTGCAGAGCTCGGGCAAATCTGGATAATGTTATTGTCTCTTTTTGCTCGCTCCGCCTGAGTGGCAAGGTGATCTTTTGTTGGATAAATAGACTGCAGGTATATCGACGTATAAATAAGATTTATTTATGCTTCTTCGCTGAAAAATCGTACTTCGTTTGTTGAGGATTGTTGGGAAGTCGTAAATTTATTCATAATTTTTCCATTATGATAACTTAACCCCGATGGTTTTTGTGATTTATTTGTTCATTTTCGTAATGTAAATATTAGAATTAAATTGGTCAAGGTATTAATAAACGTAAAAGTACTTACGCTTATTTGATCGAGAATTAACAATAAATTTCGACTTACGTGACACACAACACCTAAAAAAAGGTCGTCCTTTTACTCACCTGAAACAAAAATACAAAGAACAGTTATTAAACTATTAACATTATATAAATACACATACTGTTAAAACAAAAAAAAATTGTGTTGAGTGATTATCTAATAAAGAACAAGACAATGTAAGAGTTTCTTTTTTAATTTCCTGTTAAAAACCATTCACAGTTTTCTCATTAGGCTAGTTTTTAATTGAGTGAACATACTTTGCCCTCAATAAGTTCAAAACATTAATTTGAAAGGCCTCTTTTACAAAACCTTCAAAAAACGCTTGACTTCCTCTCTTTGAAAATTTTGTCCAAAAACATTTAAATCAATAGGCAATCACAAAATCAGCAGTCAAATAATCCGTTTGAGCCGTAATACCGAACAAACAGCAGCACGCCCCATATTAATCCAGCAGCGCGCGACAATAAATAATACCGAAAATCGCCGGTGCCGGACACCGACATCATTATCCGCGCGAGCCGCGCGAAAGCTTGCGCGCGCAAAAACGCTCGCTGACTAATTATTTTCCGCGCTGGCGCATATAAAAACGCGCCGCGCGGACAAACGGAAAGAGAGAGAGAGAAAGAGAGAGAGAGAGAGAAACAGCTGGCCGCTCGCTCCTGTAATTGCGAGAGAGCTGCGCGCATCATCGCGAGCGAGCATCCCGTAAATTCTCGCGCTTTCCGCGGATTATGGCCGCAGGTGCCGCCTGGGGCCCCTGTATTTGCGTCGAGTTTGGGGCTCTCTCGGTCCGAGCATTGTGTTTTGCGTTTTGAGTTTTTACGGATGGGGGCGGCGGGGGTGTGTTTGGAGAGCGGATGATGCTTTGATGAAAGTATTTTTGGTTCGTACGTTTTTTGTGTCGCTTTTGGAGGGGTTAAAAAAATTTCTGCAGCACAAATCATTGACGAAATGGTCAGAAAAGTGGCTAGCTAAAATGTCGGCAGAAATTAAGGTTGTTTTCTTGCCCAAAGAAGGGAGTTGATTAATTTTAAAACTGTCATTTTTCTGTACAAAAATAGACTTGTAATAATAATTATAGAATAATTATAGATCGTTATATACAGAAACTTATAGAATGTATTATCTAATATGAAAATCTTTTTATATTTCTTATTCTAACTGTTTATGAACAATTAATTAAATTAGAAACTCTTCTACGTTCAATAATAGTATTGTTTGCAATTTCCAGATTGTCTCATTTCGTTTCTTCTATAAACGTGGAAAATAATTTAATTGAACTAAATTACCATTCCAGAGTTATTGTTCACCGAAAAAATTAATTACTGCAGGATTGTAAATACTTTGTTCTAGTTATTTATTATATGCTATCTTCTTTAATAATCATCAGAAACTTATGATTGTCCTGTTTCTATTGTTTTCCTTACACGTATAGTAAAATAAATTTCTTAGCATTAACAAGGCTCTTGTTCAAATTAGCATAACCTTGAATTAACGTCTTAATTATACAATTACCTTTAGAAAAATATACCTATAAGTAGCATGCATTTCTGTCCATTATTTTGCCACTCTTTTCAAATCGATTCATCGACATATTTTCGTCGTCCAGTCAGTCGCTCCCGACGAAAGCTCCGCAGAATAATTCAAAGCGTAGACCAGCGGCGGGGGCAGAAAAAGTTTCGCGCGTACAAAACTCGCGCGAAACGCACATGTAATCCCCGCGAGTCCGTATTTCGGGCTCCGTCATGCGTGGCTAAAAGTAATTCGCCGCTGCGATTTACATCGCGTACACAGGCGCCAAATGGCGTCGATGAATGCCCGCACGAGTGCGCACCAAAGCGCACGTGTAAATCACCGTATTCCAATATTTTGGGAAAGCTCCGCGCGCCCGGCCGAGCGCGCTTTTACACCCGAAGGCTGCCAAGAGACTTTGCGCGGAAGCGCGCGTTTTAATGTAAATGTTTTTTCGAGAATAATGCCGCGGAGGGCTTCTTCGGCGGTGTGAAGGAGGGCGTTTTCGGGGATTTTATAAAGTTGAGATATTTTCTTTGTGTGCATATAGTTCCAGAAATTTTGAAGCTCGACCGCGGGAATCATTGAAAACTTTTCACAATCGGGAGATCTAGTTTTTATTTTATAGAAATTTCTTACACTCGCTTTCAAGATACAAATTAATAATACTTTAATTTTGTAATAATTGATCAAAAGTATCTCTAATAAATTCACGAGAAGTAAAAATTCTCTTGATATTTGACAAAAACATACTCGCAACCCCAAGCTCATTCCTCAGTCACTCTTCCGTCTAAGGGCCGGAGAATCGACAGCCCCGCAGCAGCGGAAAAGGCGCGAGAGAGCGCGGCTCTCTCGCAGCTGGGCCATTTTAAGGCAGCGAGCGAGTTTCCGGTTCGCTCGCCGCGGCAGTCGCCCGCGCGGCACGCGCCTTTCCCACAATCATTACGCGATCACCTGAGCCGCGGCTCTCGAGAGAGCCAGCCGCGCCATCAATGACTTCGCGGTCGCTCTTGGAGCGCCCCGATTGAGACATTCGAGCCTGATTAGGCGCGGATTCGTTCTGCGTTATTTGCCGTGACTGCTGACTTATTGGGTATGATTGACGAGATGGAGTGGTGTCCATTAATGTTGTATTTTATTAATTGTTTAAATTGAAAGGAGTTGTTGAAAAGAGTTATAAGATTCTTTTATTTATTATAACTGGGAAATTCAGTAAAACACAAAGGACGACAATTAAGCTTGTAAAGGAGAACCTTCCATAAGAGAAGATGGTATCTATTTGATGTAAATATTATCAGATCATAATTACTGCTATACATTTAGAGTTCTATGTACTTACTTTTAGAGTAATCTGCCTCATTTATCGTAAGTTTCTCATCGTCTGAACTTATAATAATTGCATAATAATTATCGAGTTTTTCACATAAGCGAATTTACTCAAAAGGAGTTTACACCTTTAAATGTGTCCCCTTTAAATAAAGTATAAAAAATATAATTACTATTATATGTATAATAAGCAGTATTTACTGGAGACAGAACGAGGCTAATTACATAACTCGGAAGTGATATCGATGTGAAAGGAAGTAATTACGCGCAGCGTACAATCATCGAATAATAATTTTTCTTCGACCCGCGCGGTGGCTTCTTTCAATGTACTCCGGCATTGTTTACGTGGAGCAGCGGCAAAGGAGCTTTATAAAAATGCCGGGGGCGGGCGACAATGCGACGCCTACTCATTAAAAAAGTGGCAGTCAAAAGCAGGACATAAAGCTGAGCCGCGCTGTCTCGAGAAAAATGAATATTTTATCTCGCGTGTGCGTAATTAGGACAGCTTTTTTAATGAGTGAAGCAGGAAGAAATGGGTTTGTTCGCTGCCAGCGGACAAGAGTTCAGTGGAGCAGGCTGAATGTGGAGTTGCTTGTTATTGTTATATGGGCTTTGCGCTGCTCGAGGTAAGATTAGCAAAGGTTGACGTAGAAAATTTTTTATTGACTTGTTCTATGCCGGCCGTAAACTTTGAATTGTATATATTGAATTATTTTATCTTAATTCGATTTTTTCTTGGAGACATTCCAATAATAATATGCGTACCGATCATGCTCTTCAGACTCATGCTTTTTTTAAAGATGTTAACACTGAAAGAAAATTGCTTAACATTTTCTGGTATCTTTTAAAGCCTGATGTAAAAGTAGCATTTTTTAATCAAATACTTCCTTACAAAATAATTATTTGTGTGATTTTTAAGGTGCAAGATACTACAATTTAAATTTAAACTGTCATTCATCAATGAAATAGAAAAAATATACTAATTAAAATGAACAATGAGGGTCGAATTATTACAGGAGAAACGCCGCATAAAGCGCCCAGAACGCTCCCGGAGCCAGCTAGTTTCATAAAAACTTGGCTTTCCACATTTGCCCATCCATCCGCCCCAATGCACATAGCCGTTCAGTCTCCAAGCGAGCCTCTCCGAATCCATTTAAACGCATGATCCGCCGCTATTGAACTTGGTTTCGCGGCGATTCCAAAAAGCATCGCGACACCTCACCCTCCCCAGCCAGCCCAGCCCAGCCAGCCAGCCAGACAGACAGACAGACTGAAGAATCGCGCGCTGCTCCGAAAGCAAAAGTAGTCGGCCGTTCGTTATTCGCCGGCGGGGCGAACTTCCGAACTGCCATTCCGGCGGAAGCTCGCGCGATTTTATATATCGATGAGAGTCGCCCCGCCTCCCGGCCTGGAAAACAGTTCTTCTTAAACCGAGTTCGCGCTGCCGCTCTCTCGCTCTCGCAAGTTGCCCAAGTCAATTTTGCTGCCCGGAGTTGGTAATGCGATTTGCGCGGGAATAAATAGGAGACTTTTCCGCCGCTCCGCAAACTCGTTTTCCGCGGCCCCACTCATCCCCTTTTTCCGAGAGGAGCGGGAGCCTTTGAGGGCTCGAGGTAGTTATGCAAGATTGATGTCGAGCCACTTGAGGGACTTCTCCGCGATTATTTAGGTGCCTGCGTGCGGAGCCTCTCTTTTTTTTTGGAGCCGCGTTTCACAGCAGTTTGCCGAGCAAATGGAATTGGCGCACGAAATGCGCGGGATGACTTACGGGCGTTGCGAGCGACTTTTCGGGATTGCTTAAGCATTGTCTGTTGACACGCGCATCTTGTTTTTTAGCGGGTGTATCGGACTTAGAATTAATTAGTCGAGGGAATTTTTATAAATGATTTATAGATTTTATTTTCAATTAATTTATTCACGTTTGAATAATAATAAGTTTTTAAACAATTTTTGAAACTTTTAAGCTTAACTTTTTAAAACAACTTTTTTTCTATAATTATAGTTCCGCACGCAACGAGCGATGGACAAGATCTGACGTTTTTTAATAGCATTTTACATAGCAATCTTTTTTTTTTTTGTTTTGTACACAAACTTTCCCTTTTTTTTTGCATATTTATATATATATTTTCCGGCTTCTTCTCTTGTGTACTTCAACTTTCTGCATACTTTCCGCCGTCGACGAACACTCCGAGATTTGCCTCTTCGCGTGGTCCCTTCTTTTATGGGTTTATGTAACCCGCGAAGGGATAAGATGTGACCTCGAAGCCATTCATTCATCAATTTTGAATCTTCAAGATAATAATAACTTTTGTTAATTAAATATTGACCAACGGATTTTTTCATGTCACGGCATGTACAAATGACGGCCTCTTCGGCGTCACTTGCCAGAAAGGCTTTAAAATTTGTTCGCCAACACCCTGGTGGAAACTGAAAAAAATTTTGAAGTAGAAATTGGCCATTTTTTAATCGCAAAGTAGTTTATGGCTAGAAAAGGGGAATAAAATGCGGCAATTT
>JAWWEM010000001.1:4238177-4265927 GCA_035582935.1 Ormyrus thymus
TTTATACATAGATGTATATAGATTATACATAAATTATGTATGCTCATTCCTATATATGAAATGTATATAATGAATTATGTATAATTTTAATCTAAAATTTTTACTTGGGTACACTTGATATGAATCGTTTTGATCACCGGTACTCGAAGTAAGTCAATGATGGATTAATCGTAAATGCTTGTATCTGCATAAATAAATAAAGTAAATTGCGCGAGAATTCGGTGAAATATGCAACTGGTGGCTACTTAACAGAAGAACGATTTTCTTACGACAAAAATATTCGTACGTATTTTCAGCGACAAGAGATAAATCGATTTGTAATAAATATACTAAGTTTCTAGTGTCAAAAAGCGGAAATATAAATGTAGATTAATGGATGTTATTCAATATTAGTTCTTTGAAAATACTAACCAATTCATATCTGTTACAATAGTATATATCATTTCACTATTTTAGAAATGATAAAAGACTTAACAAGTAGCTGTGGTTGATTTTTTTTTTATTTAAAGTAGCAGATTTCTGAATTATAGTTTCAAAATGAAGTTAAACTTTACACATAAAGATTTAAAACTTTGCAAAAATATAAGTTGAACGAAAAAGCATCGCTTCCATCGCTCTCAAAACCCACGCAGAAGGTGACTTCTAATCTACATCACCGTCAAAAAGGCAGGGCCCCGAACATCTCTGGGCAGTTGGGTCTTGTCGAGCAAAGCCGGACATTACTATTTATGAATATTTATCTGCCGGCGGTCGTACCGCTATCGCCTATAATGTGCAATTAAACGCGGTAGGAGCAGCGCGAGGAAAATGGCCAGCTAATGCAAAGCTATGTAACAGGTTTTGCTGGGCGCTAACGCGAATTTATGCCCGCCTGGTGCCGCCGAGACTTTATCCCAGGCGGACCCGCAAAAAGGAAGGGCGGCCAAGTTTGCTTTGTCTTTGATGAATCGAACGGAGCTCTGCCGCAAGCGCCGGAATTGTTAACAAGCTGCTTAGCCTTTTTTCATTAATCTTGTCGTTTCAATAAGAAAATTCGTTGTAATAACTAGGTTTAATTCATTTCTAATCAACAGTCGCAGCTTGACAAGTGAGGCCGAGGAAAAAAATAAAAATCCCTAGCAAACACCGCCGCGAGCTTCCCCCGACAAAATAAATCCAAACGATCCAAGCACCTGTCGTTCTGGAAAAGCCTTTCAGACCTATCGGTATCTTTCGATACACAGGATAAACATCTCGCTCTCCTCGCCCGTAATATAACGATCGCGCCCGCCTTATCGGGCCTGCAATCCAACAAAATTGCGGTTCACCCTTGAATACAAAATGCGCGCCTTCCTCCTCTCTCTCTCTCTCTCTCTCTCTGTCCCTCTCGCTCCCCGTGTGTGTACACGCGCCGCTGAATGCGACCGCAGCCCGGGCTGCAATCAGCCGCTACTCGAGGCCCTGCATGCGCGAGCGCGGATCGTGATAGAGCGTATTTTTCGCGCGCAAATCAGGCGCGGTTAATCGTGTTTGCTCTCGGCGCCGCGCTCCCGGGGGGCACGCGAGTCTCCGCCTCCTGCCTCGTTTTTTTTTTCCACGGGTTCGGGAGCGAGAGCTTTCTTTTGCGGGGCAGAGTTTGCGCTGTCGGAAGAGTGTCGGACGTCGGCTTGAACTTTTCGGAATTATTTGCGTATTTTTGGAACATTTAGGCTTATCGGTGAGCCGTGAAATTTACGGTGGGTAGAAAGATTAAATTTAACATTAAATTTAAAAGCATGAATTAAAGCAAAATTAATAATCATAAATAAGCCGTTTTAAAAAGGCGGACTTTAACTACTCCATAAAGTGAAAACAGCGTATATATGGTTTTTAAAAAAGAAGATAAACGCACTTAGCGCACGAAAGGCCATTAAAAAATTCACCGAACTCGTATTATCGCCTCGATGCGATTCGCCAAGATTACCGGGGAGCGACCCTCGAGCAGACATATTTTACGGTAAAAAAAATTGTCCGTTTCTCAGAAGTCAGATATAGTTAAGAGTAACGAGTTGAAAAACTAAACGTTTAACGCCCAAGGCTCCCGCACGCAATGCGTCGGGAATGCGAAAGCGATGTGTAAGTAATGAGGGAGAATGAACGAAGGCGTGCGATAAACTTAGACCGCTTTATTTTCTTTCTTTATCCTCTTTTTACTTCTTCGGCCGCTCCTTCTTGAATTTTAAATAGTGAAGTTCTGGGGACGTAAAAATTTCATTTGTAAAATTACAAACGTTTTAATAATAAGTACAAAGATTCCAAATGATAAATCCGTCGATTTCTAACAATTTTTTTAAGAACCTTCAAACAAAATCATCAATAATGATGATTAAACCTGATTCAATCTCGAGTAAATGAAAGTATCCCCTAAAAGCAGGCTCTCATTACAGATTCAGGAGCTCATTCGCAAAAGTCCGATCGGTCCAGAGCTTTTCCACCATTCATCCGGAATTTCGTACTCGCGGCGCGGCGAGGCAGCTGATAAGCGTCGGCGGCGCACCTAAATTCCGGGCCGCGAAAGTCGAGAGCGAGAAAGAGAGAGAGGGAGAGAGAGAGAAAAGAAAAGGAACGACAGAGCCAGGATGAAAGCCCCGGTTTCTATGGCATTTTGCCGTGCTTTCGGCTCGTATTTCGCGGGGCTTTATCGGGCCTCATCTCATATTTTAAACAGCGGCCCGCCGGACCTCGACAAGCAATGACGCGCCCTATCAGATGTTGCGTCCGCTCTTTTTTCACTTTTTCACTCGGCTCTCCCCGCTCGCCGGGGGAGGGGAGAGCCTGAAGAATGGACTGAAAGATAGCCGAGATTGCCGCGGAGAAGCTTTTTTTCCTAGGCTTTCTTGGCAATTAATTTGCGGCTTTGACTTTTAATTATTTTAAGGGAGTGTTTCTACCGCTGCACTACTTTTTTTCGAGCCCCGACGAGGTTTCTTCGGCTCTCTTTCTGGTCAAGTCTTTTACTAGTTAATTGAAAATTGCAAGATTTTCGCAGCGAACTTCTACAGTAATTATTTAATTCAAACGTAACGATTTTCGTCAATGAAAAAAGCTCTACTTGTAAAAACAGCCTGTATTTTAACGAACTGATTTAGCAAAAGGAAGAAAAGCTTTATCGCCGAGTAGCTCTAACAATTGGTTTCGATTCCGCAAACATGAATTCACGAACTTTTTAATCCCGAATACATTCTCCTCGGAACAAAAAGAAAGAGGCCGCCGGAGCCCCGAAGAAGTATTAACACGAATCCAAAGCAATTCTGCCGGCAGGGCCATTTATTATACGAATAAACCGCGGGCGCGTAATAAATTCGCGGAGGAAAAAGCGCCGCCGACGTCCGCTTAAGCGCCTCTCATTTCGAATGCCGAATTTTAATTCGCGAACGTGTGTATATTCGCGAGAGGCCGCCCAGATTAGCCGCTCCGCGTCACTCGCGATATATGTATATATGCGCACGCGCGCCTCGCGCCGCCGGAAGAGCGAGCTTTCGACTTATCTTCCGACGTCGGCCGAATGTAAAGAAAATGAAGGGGATTACCGCGGCCGCGAGAGAGATTTCGCGGGAATTAATTTCGGTTTTTGGAAAATTGCGGCCCGCGCAGCCGACGTTTTCGCCTTCCTCGTCTTGCTCGCGCATAATTTGCGCTGAATTTATTCCTTGTTTTTAAAATTGCCTTTGCGCTTAAAAGTTGCGCTTCTTATTTTTAAAAGAAACTTGTTACGAAGATGAGGGTTATCAATTCAGGAATGTTTTGCGTAACAAGTACAGGGCTCAAAATTCAACGTATATAGCGAAAAAATTTAACGTATGTAGCATTTTTTAATTTGTTTAGCTGGCCTTGTTGCTAATTTTTTTTTTCGTATTGCGAAAAACGTACGATATATTTACTGAAATCGATCGGCGGAATAAAAAGGAACGTACTTCGATACATTAAAAAGAAAATAGCAGAGAGATCATAAATTTTTTGCCAAAGGAAGGGGGACGCCAGGATTCAGCTTTAAAATAGTCTGCGGGATGCGTGCATTAGTGTAGGCGGAGTCGCACACGGAAATCTGCCGAATAAATAACAGACCTACTAGGCACTTTTTTCGCGAGCGCTTAAATCGCTTTGCTTTTTTTGGGGGAGAGTATATAGTGTTTCCTTTTGAAATTCGCGAGGGTGGATTTTTTGTTTGCTTGACAGAAGCACATTTGGAGAAAGTAGCTCGATGGTTTATGAAAAATTTGGCAATAATCACTCACGGTTATCGGTTTAATCGTTCAGGCAGCTTAGGTACTCACCTGAAACAAAAACATGACATTGGCATTTTAATTTGAGAAAAATATTCAAACCTTATAAATTTCATATACTCAATTGAAATCCCAACAAGCTCAAGCTGCAGAAAAAATCACTTAGATCCAAAGGAGGCAAGCGAGCCCTTCGCTAAGGATTTGCCGAGCGATCGGCGATTTTACGAGGCCCCCGCTCTTCTCGCCAATCGAGTCGCTCTATATTAAATTTAGAGACAGAGGGAGAGGAGAGTGCGAGGGGGGGGAGGAGTCCCCGTGGAGCGGCGCGTCTTCGCTCTTCTTTCATCGCGCTGCGCGTCTGCAGGGGAATCCCCGGGAGATTCCTCGCGTCGAACTCCTCCGCGCGCGTCGTCGTCGACTCTTTTTACTTACCGAGCGGCGCGTTTCGAGCTGCTGCCGCTGTCGTCGCTGTTTGTTTGTTTGTCTGTTTGTTTGCCTTGCCCGGCGAGAGTTTAATGGTGCTGCTTTCGTTTTTTTTTGTTTTGGAGGCGGTGAAAGTTTTCCGATAGACGCGGGGGTCGAAGGCTTTTGAATGTTGGTACAGTTTGACTATTCTTCGAGAGAGAAGATCGTCTGCTTCTATTGTTTGCTTTCTTATTTTGGTATTTTCGATTATACCGGAAATTTTCATGAATAATAGTCGTAACTTCTTCCTAAACAATTTATTCGTTTTGAAATAAATAATATTTTTGCGTGTCAAGTCTAGCAAACAATAAACAAGCACACTTGTTTAAGGCGATGCACGAGCTAGTAGTAACTAGCAAAACTAGCCCCAATCCAGCAACTTTTTCGTTCCCAAATCGCCTGTGCTTCATTACGGCGAGTCTGGCAAAGTGCAGAAAATCAACGAACTAATAACTGGAATGAATATTTCGTCGAGTCCTAATGCGCAGAGAGCCCTATTCTCGTCGTAGGGGGTTAATAGAACGGACGGCCGCATTAGGCAAGTACACCGCACCCTCAGGAGGTATCGTCGCAGGTGCGGCCGCCTCGGGGAGCCACTCGCCAATGAATTTATGCGCCCTAATAAGAAGTAGCGTAAATATCCGCCGGCCGGCCTGCCCCCTTATTGCCCCCGGACTCCCGAGAATTTTGAGTTGCTTATTGGCCCCCGCTCTTATACTCGCCGCACTTAATGTCTCCTTATTTAATTAACGGTAATTGCCCGGAGAGAGGCTGTTGGGTATGGGTTTTTATCGTCGGAGTTTATTAAGGGGAACGTAAGTTTCGCAGAAAGTTGATCTACTTAAATAGTAAAATTACGCAGCATTTCGAAACATTTATGAAGGGTGATAAAAAAGCTGGTAGCGATTTGAAATTATCAATTAAAAAATTTTCTGTACTTTTTAGATGGCCGTGTTGCATTCAAAATGAACGTGAATTCATTTAATGACATTTCGACCGCATTATAATTGCTCTTTTCAAGCAACTAATGTCGCTGTGCGTAGGCCGTCATTATTTATTTCTACATTTTGGTCATTTCCCATTTAGTTGATAAATCTCTTCATTTGTGCGAGATAAAGCGAGGAAAATTTGCAAATAAACAATGACGATTTGCATGCGGAATTATAATCCGCTTAAAACGGCAGCAGCCATTCAAACTAAATCCTTTTGAACTTTCTTTATTCCCGCGCATCGCCGATTATTAGTGAATTCGAATAGATTCATCATACCCGCGGCCTCGTTAATCGTTCGACTATTTTGCACTCAAACGGTTCACCTCAAATCCATTCGAGCTAAACCAATCGAAATCGCAATTCGCAAGCGCGCCGAAACAATTTCCGCGCGGTCGCCGAAATAAAAAACTAAAATGGACACCCGAAGATACGAGAGCGCGAGGCGGAAATCGCGCTGTTCGCAAATTATTATCTCGCGAATCGTTATTAAATTTACCCCCCCAGCCGAATATAAATCGCGATGATCTGTGAAAATCCAATTGTAAACGGTAATGGCGCGTTACCTGCCGCGATATCGTAACTTTTGTCGTGTCTTTGTTTGCCTCGAAGCCGTGAAATCATGAGCGACGCGCGAATTGATGGATTTCGATTCGCTATCATAGTGTTTTCGGTACTGCTTCTAAAGTCATTTTTCGTGGAGATTTTTAAAATGATGATTTGGTGTAATTGCTTTCTTTTAAGTTGAGATTGTCCTTTTGAATAATAAATCTTAGGCCACGAGGTGTAATTGTTCGATCTAACCAATTTAAACATATTTTTACATATTTTTATCGTCATCAGAAATGTCAGATCTTCTGAAATTAATTGCATAATGAGTTCTAAAATATTCATTCTTTCAGATGACTATTGTCTAATCTTCCTCGTTCACAATTAAATCTGCAACCCCGTAATGGTCATAAGCACGACTCTAACTTATCCCCCCGAATGCAACCCTCGAAATCCAAAACAATTGCGCAGCGCCGGCATTATTAAAAACATCATTAACGGCTGGCAGGTCTGGCCGATGTCCGCCCGAGTCGTAGAGAATCGAATGCTTCCAAGCCATTATTTTGGACGGCACTTGTAAACAAACCTCTCGAAAAGCCATCGACGTAGTTCTTTCCCACCCCGCTCGGCCGCTAATACGATAAATCGCGCGTGCGCGCGTTATTGTCGCGGTGAAATCGCTCGTTGAAAACGATCGCGGAAAACGTCGCCGCGACGAATAACTCGCCCCGAGGCCGTGGGGACCGGATCGCATAATCAATTTCATTAAAACTCGATATGCTGCTGGGCAGGTAGGCGGACCGTTTCGTGCTTGATTTTGTGGCATAGCTGTTCAACTGTTGCTTTGGATTGAATAAAATTTTGACAGGTAAAAATTATCACCGCAAGGGCACAGCTGTAGTTTGAAAATAATCCGCATGCTTTTATAAAATAGACGAGCTTCAAAGTATAAAACGCAGCTTATTCGGACAATTAAAAGTAGCTTTTCCAGCTTAAAAATACTCGAGCACATTTTATCTCCAGAAGTGTCGATAATTGAGCCACTCCGGGGGAGCGAGAAATAGCGGCATCAGGAAGGAAGCGCAACGCACTCGAAAAGACTCCGCGAGACTCGGCTGTACATTACGATAAAGTCTTATCGTGGCCCATTTGCCGCGCGATCGAGTGCCCGATGATCGCGCGAGATATATATATTTTTGCGCGCCGATTCCCGCCGCTGTTCCGACTGTTTCGACGGAAACTTTTTCTCGCTTTTTCGGTTCTTCTCAAGAAAATTTTCTAAGTAAATTAATGAATGTATGAATTTGTTGAAAGCAATTTGACCAATTTCAAGATGCTAGTCCAGTGCGACAAGTGTCCAAGTAAGTTTTAAAAAGCCTGCGTTTAACAGTGAAAAAGCCCAGCTGCCATTCGCAGCATTCTCCGAGTGACTTTGCAGAAACACCGACGAGGAAAGGTCTCGAGCTACGGCGCCGTCCTCGGCTCTGATCCCCGACGGGGCTCTCCGGAAAAATGATTCCCGATAGCGGAGCTCGAGGACTGCGCGAGTGGCGTATAATACGCGCTTGCGCGCCTCTGAGCCTCCCGCGCGCGCGCTCCTCTCTATCTCTCCTCTGCGAGCGAGCGATAGGACCAAGCGCCACTTAGCTTTTATCGCCCCGAGCGATTTGTCGTCTAAGCAGGTTTTCGCCCGCTGCTTTTCTATCCCTGCTTCCCGTCCGTTTGATGGCTTGATCGATGCCCGATCTTTGAATTCGCTTTAGAATTGCGCCGGTTAATGTGGTGGAGCCTATTCGTTCCACTTAAATCGCTGCGTATATTGGCAGTATTAAACGCACTTATTGTAAATTTACTGTAAAAATCAGAATTATATAACAATATGCACAGAAAGTAGTTTCCCAAAAGAAAGGCAAGAGCAGAATTCACAGCCGGAAATTCTCCGCGGTTCGCTGGCAACTCGTCACCAAATTCTTCGGTCTTAACATAAATCCGCGCGGTCCTCTCATAATTCGGCGATTATTCAGCGGTGTATAATTCAGCTTCGATCGGCGGCCTCGGCTTTTGGCAGGCTTCCACCTTGGCGCTGGTCGTCACCGCAAAACTCCTTCATCCGGCGCTGGAAGAAAAGGCGGGCAGGCGTTTCGCGCATGCATAATACATTCTAATAGTCGGGCCGGCACGGCAAGAAGGAGGAGGAGGGCCGCCGATCATTTCATCCTCTTGTTCGTTTGGGAATTCCTGCTCCCTTTCTTTTCGATCCGCCGCGGCTGCAGAAAAAAACTTGCCGGGAAATTCGATTTCCCTTTTTCGCTGAGCTCCTCCTTTTGTCTTAGCCGAGAGTCCTTTTTTGCCGGGAGGACCGGTTCAAAGAATGCATGAATTTCCCGCGGTTGCGGGGAAAAAAAGCTCGAGCTTTAAAGGGAGCCTGGACTGTTCGGGTTACCTTGCCGGTGCTCTTTTTCCTCGGACATTTTTTATCGCCGGCTTGCCGTTTATGCATGAAGACGCTGAATTTACAGGACTCTTCTATAGATTTTTTTCCTGCATTAGAGCCTTTAATTTATTCAGAGAAAATCTTAACTTTCCCAGAGTTCCTCAGGAAAAATGACTCTTGACAAAACTTTTTGATTTAAAAGTCAAGTCGCGGTCTCCGATTCCAGGAAATTTTTTCAAATGACTTTGCGAATCATGGAGCTGAAGGAAATAATACTTGCGCGTCAATAAAAGAGCTCCCCGTAAATAAATAGCGAAAAGCTCGTCACGGAAAGAAAGAGAAAGCCATCCGGGCGGAAAGCTCGAAAAAGGAAGAGCCCGCTGGCCGTAAAAAGCAGAGCTCGCGCCTGCGTCGAAGCCTCTAATCCGTTCGCCGTCGCAGGCAGCCTCGCGTCCGCTTAACGCCGCATAAAATCCACGCACGAAGGAAAATAAACGAGCCGCGGCCCGAAGGAATTTCGCCCCTTGACCGTATTATCCTCGTAACTCGCCGCCGCCGCCCCACCCCTTTCCCGCTCGTAAAATATTTGTTTCAATTTCCGGCGCTTTTTCCCGCGGACGCCCGACGACGAGTTTATGAGTTGTTAAGCACGTGTCTCGCGTCGATAAAAGCTCGAAAACGAGGCTTTGAAATTCCGCGCGCCGCCGGATTTTCGCCGCCGAGCAAGTAGGTCGGACGGAGGCTGGATTTGGTTCCGCAGCCGCGGCGGCAGCCTCCGCGTCGTTCTATTGGAAAACATTGAGGTGAAAATTGTATCGGAAACTTTGCGTCGGTGCTTACGATTTTTTACTGCGCGAAGAGCCCGGGAATTTTAACAGCGGGGGAACTTTTCCGCCGAGTCTGAACTATTGGTGCATCGGATCGAGGTGCGAAAAAATTTCGTGACGTTACGAACGTCATTACGTCGTCACGAAGAACGGGCGGCTGCGCTAAATATTTTTAGTAAAGACTCCTTGCTTGGAGAACTTTTATTTTACGAAATAAACTGAGATTCTGTTATTGGCAACTATAAGCAGAAAACAGTTAAAGAGGTAGGTATATTTTGATACTTTAGTATCTGGGTTTTATGTTTTTATATTTTTATGCAGTTTTTTAATTGAACGAAACTGTTAGATACTGATAAAGTTTCGAACGACACGTTTACACGTAAGTGTCGGAATGCAATAAGGAGTAATTGATTACAGTACCAAATAACCATTGATTTAAGAGTAAATTACTTCAAAGAACCACGTGTTTAAGAGAAAAGGACAAAATTAGATTAAACAATAAGACCTTGTGATAAACTATCGACTGACATTAACGTAAGTTTCAGAGCTGCGAGTAAAAGGCTTTTGTAGCTACTACAGCTCTGTGTAAAAGTCGAAAAGGAGTACAGATGAAACTTATTTAAACGAACTTTTAAACTCCCAAGCACACCCGTAAGGACCAAAAATCTTCGCAATTCAAGGAAGAGTAGAATTTCGAAAGGCCCCTTATTCTTTTCGCGCCGTAAAAGTCAATTCGTTCGATCGAGCTCAGATCAGCGGAGGATCCGTTTCCAGCCACGTCTGCCACGGCGTCACGGTTTCACTCAACCTCGCGGCACGCGTTATTGCGCCCGCGAACAGCTGGAACTGCCGCGGTCGGGCGACGTACCTGCCTTTTTTATCGGCGACACAATCGCTTGCAAGTAATATTCTGACTGTGACACGCGAATACTAGATTTTGGTATCTCCTAGAGGAAGCTTTGTGATAGTAATTTTTGGAGATGTAAAACATGTTATAAATGCATTCTGAGGTGTCAGGAATTAGAATAAATGGTTTTTAAAAAATGGCTGATATGTGTTTGTATGTGTGTGTATACGCCTGGATCTCAGCTTCTACTGAACGGATTTTCATCGTTTGCGGCTCATTTTTATTACACGTATTTGTGATGAGGGGTCAAACATTTTTTTTTGTTTCGCTTATTCTTTTTCGTTTAATCATCAATTTTCGAAAAATTTAACTTTGATTTTTTTTAATGATATGATTGAGATATTTCAATTAAACAAAAAGCATTTTAAAGAGCATAAAAAACCTATAATTAAAAAAAAGAAATTACTCTAGTTCTAATGATTCTTTTGTAAAAAAGATAGAATGAGGAAGTAAAGCTTTTTTTAGAATTTATAAGTAGTTAGAAAAGAATGTACTTTTTATTTCAAAACTCGTTAATTGTTTATTGGAATATTTTTTTAAGATCAATTATCCAATCAGATTATAAATCGTACTTCACAGAGTACTTTTGTAGAACTTATTAGTCAAGGCATTTTTCGACAAAAATTGTTCTCGTTATCTCACGAAAGCAATCATTTTCTCATTATTCCCTACTAGCTTGCCTTAGAATCGGCAAAAAAACTCGCAGAAAGAAAAAAACTATCCAACCCTACATTCAAAATGCAAAATCTCGCTCAAAAGCGTCTCCAAGAAGACCCGCAGCAGCGGCAGTCGCGCCAAGTCGAAGCAGCGGGAGTCTGAAGTGAAGCTTGGAGGCCCTCGGCAGCATCTCGTACGTGATGCAGGGGGGTGGCTGGGATGCAGATATATCCGGCGGAGTACATCGGCGGCTAAGGCAGAGCCGCGCACGCGACTTGGCGGCGCAGCCGGAAGAATGGATAACCGGTAATTGTAGGTTGGCAGGGATTCAATGTAGGTAAATACGGCGACAGGCCTGTAGACACAGCCGGGGATTCCGCCTTGGCCCCCGACCAAGAAAAGCCCAACTGTACAGGCCCGGCTACTTAAGGCCGAACGTCTGCTACACTCGCCGATTCATCAGCTGACCCTTCACTTCGAGCACCAGCTGCTGCCTGCCTCTGCCCGAGGATTGTTCCTGATCGTTCGGAGGGGGGGGGGGATTTTTGAGCGCTCGCCTGGAATCGATTGCCGGATCTGTTGCCAATGGGCTTCCTCGGATGGGACGCAGGGCTCTTATACCTCTGATCGGAGATCAAAAGGTAGCTTCAGCTGAGGGGCATAGTTATGGGATAAGTTTCTTATGGACTCACACGCTTCTTTGGATTATGTGCTTCGGATATTTGAATGTAAATATTTTAAATGGGCACTTTTCCAGCAGAAAACTTAATTAGCAGCTTCGTCATAAAAAAATTATACAAAAAGTTAGCTGCAAATCTGTAACGGCCATTACAATTGCAAGCTGCTGATTCTTAAGCCGTTGCTGATTAATTCAGCAAGCGGAAGTGCAGCTATCTTTAGAACGATAGACGTTTAAAGAATTTTTGAGTAACGTTGCCGTCCAAAGACGAAACAATTTATTCATCAAGAGTATTTCAGTATCAAGAAGCTATACGACGCCCAGATGAGCAAAACGATGTTTTTTACACTGACAAAGTTCAATTTTTATTAGGAAATGTAGTTACTGCATCTTAAAGAAAACACTATAAATAAAATACTATCATCGTTTTTCAACTCACTTGAAAATCTTTCATTTGTAAAAAACCAGTCGTTGAAGATAGACGAAGAAAATGGAAAAGCAGTAAGAGGGAAAAAAAAGGACTCCTCTTCTATTATCACCAAGTGGAATTAATTTTGTTGTCACGACTGGCGCTTGGTGGCGCATCCTAACCTTTTACGCCTCTCATGACAAAACAAGCAATCGATGACTATTAGATGAGCTCATATTTTTTACATTTTTGTATAGAAATTTTATATAAATTGTATACAATCAAAATTTTACGAAACTTGTTTAAAATTTTGATAAAAATTATATATATTATTTCCACTTGGGATTTTAAATCCTTTGATTATTATTTAATTAACAAAATCATTATTATTTTAAACAGTCAAAATTAATCAAAGAATTACTTTTTGGCCACATCTTATTCCTTCGCGGGTTATAAACCATAAAAGAAGGAACCACGCTACAGACTCGTGAAGAGGCAGATCTGTGAGCGTTCGGCAACGGCGGAAAGTGTGGAAAAAAAAGAAATAAAGTAGAAAGAAAAGAAAAGAAGCCTAAAAAAATATAGATATAAACATGCAAAAAAGAGGAAAAGCTTGTGTAAAAAAAAGGTTGCTATGTAGAAAAAAAGTTGTTCAAAACGTCAGACCTTGCCATCACTCGTTACGTGCGGAACTATTAACAGAGATGAAAAGTTGTTTAAAAAGTTATTTTAAAAAATTGAAAATTGTTCAAAAGCTATTCAAACGTGAATAAATTACTTTAAAAGATAAAAGTTTATTAATTTATTGTAAAAAATTCTCCCAACTAATAATTAAGTTCAAAACAATAATGAACAAGAAGAGTTAAACTCCGAAGATTATTTAATTGAATATCTTAACAAGGACGATCCGAATAACTTTCTTTTATAGATTAAGCATTCTATATTCTATATCCTTATTATAAAAATGCCACGCGAGGTTCGTTCACTTTTCGAGTATTTATCGATTTCGAACCGAGGATATCGAAATAGGAAAAAAAAGTTGAATAACGAACAGCAATGAGCACGCGAAGCGCACCCGAATTAACTAGTGTTTTATAATTAAAATGTTAAACATATTTCTTTTGTACAAATAATGAACGCTAGAGAAATGATAGAAAAATATTTAGTTAATGCGTAGTATTTCGTGATTTTACATTGATGACAATTGAGGAAGTAAATTTTATGAGTCACCTGTGAGTCATGCTTTTTTAGATACACATTAAATTAATGATAAAAAATCAGGTTTAATTAAGTGGAAAAACTTACTTATTGTTATTAAAAAAAATTCATTACTTTGAAGAACTTTTTCTTTGGTAAATTATATCTTTATATAAACAACATCATAGTTTTTACTTGATAATTTTTGTTTCAGTTCATGAAATACCACTTTATAAAATATATCATCACCTGCGTAATCAGATGGTTAAAAGGTCCACATCTTGGGTAACAACTAGTTTAAAGCAATCGCCAAATATATTTTAAATGCGCCGTGCATTTTTTATTGTCAAATCACCGTCAGAAGTGTTGATGATAACGTTTTCATGCGGATAAGCAAAATTTGCATGTGGTTGAAATATAACATTTTTAAATGATGGATGAGCGATGCATTCATCACTTTTTACGGGAAGTAATAAATAACTCGACGCTTGATTATCATCGTGTCGACGTCATGGATATGAGCCAGAATAAATTAGGTGAGGCTGCCGTCGAAAATCTCCTATTAATAATGCAACAAAAATTTACCGATTTGATGGTTACCGGCGTTCTGCCGGAAAATGCTGAATTTTTAAAATAAGCGATCCGATGAAATATTCGTTCGTCCGATTAATGACTAGCATTTATCGAACGTGGACGTCCCAAGTAATTACGCTTATTCTTCTTTCAACCTGAAGATTGTATTATTTCGAAAATTTGGTTAGTAAGGATATTTACCCGTTTTCGCATAAAAGAATTTTCATTTTAAAGATGTACATCCGACTTCTATATACAAGATCAATATTTAAATAGGAGCTTATTTTGAAGCCATATTTCTTCTCTTCCGCTCTCCGATTGGGTCAAATCAATCTATATTCAAATCTTTATCAGCAAACAAGACCCCCGACATCGAATACCTCGGGCATCGAAAAAAGGCAAATCCATCTTCCGGAAAAGCACCGGGGGATATCCTCCAGAAAATACCGGCGAATTTCGCATAAAGTCGAACGTGACGTTTTAATTCGGAGGAGTCGGCGGCCCGTATTCGTATCATGTCCGCGTCTGCGTTTTATTACGGCGCGCATATATCCGAGGAAAAAATCTACGTTATGATCCCTGGCGTCGATTTATCGGCTGGATAAAGTTGCCCCCCCCCACTCCCTCCTCCCTCCACCCGCTCTCTCCGTCTGAGATTGCGAGGTGCATACGCAATCGTCCCCGATAAAAAGTGAAATATTCCGCTCCGCCCGATTCTTCGTTTGTTTTACGTCCCCGCGATCGTTCTTTCGCTCTCTCTCTCTCTCTCTCTCTCTCTCTCTCGCTCGTGGCGATGCTTTAATCAAGCGGATTGTCGGTTTCTTCTTATCTCGTCCTTGTTTTCGAGGATAAATGAGCTGCCGTTTAATTAAAAGCTTCTCTCCCCCGCTTCTTGAGATGCGCCGTTGTTGCGGAGCTGGTAATTCGTTTGATAAATCTTTTATTTGTCTTCTTACTTTTAAACTTCACCGCGGTCGGAAGACGAATGAAAATCTATTTTGCCGGTCCGACGGTTTTGCGAAGCAAACAAACGCTCGTATAAATGATTTTCAAATCTGAAAGATAATTCCCTGCCGTGCGGATATGGGTTAAGATGTAATTTCCGACCTGACGATCTAAATAAGAAAAACATGCCAGAAGCGAGATTCTCGCCCGAGCAGAAAACGGCCGTCCATCGAAAGAAAAGGCGAAGAAAGCTGGAGGGGGGGGGGGGGAACGAGCGGGGAGCAGCGCTTCGCTCAATTGTAAATTACCGGGGCCGGTTCGAAAGTTTATCCAGGCCGTCGTCTCGGGCTTTGTCGTCGGATATTCGAGCATCCGGGCGTTCCGCTGCAGCCGTCCGGTAAATAAGCGATATAATAATACCCGGCGGCCGGCCCGTGTTTATACAAAGCCCATCTTATATCCGGCGCGTCCGCCCCTCCCTATTTGGATTACATAACGGAAAGGAAAAAGCAGCCCCCCGATGTTTACCAATAATATCCTCCGCTTCCTCCTTTATTCGCGCGAAGAGGACCCTCGAGCGAAAATTCCTCGGCCCTTTAACATAAAATTTGCCCGGCTTATCGCTCGGCGACGGCATCGAGTGGCCGAGCCCGAGCTTTTCGATATGTAAGAGAGGAGGAGAGCGACAGAGAGAGAGAGAGAGAGAGAAAGGAGAGCCTGCCTTTTTTGAGAGGGCGATGCCTCGCAAGCTCGATTGCCTTCGGGGCCCTGGATGTTTCGCAAGAGCAGACGGACTGTATGGATTTCGACGGGATTTTCGCCGGACTGAGGAGGCTGCACGGCGATAACCTTTAGTATATCTGACTTTTAAAGTGTGTTTTTCGAGACGCCAGTTTTACTTCTTTATTTACGCTTCAAGGGCAGCGGATAATAATACTCAAAAATTTCATGAGAAAAATAAAAAATAGAGTAGTAATGGCCTTCATTTATTGTTTAAATAACGTAAAACCTTACTTTTATGCTCTAAAATATTGTATAAAACCTTTTGTCATAAAGTTTCTCATAAATCCTACTTTGTAAATCTTGTAGGGTCCGTTACAATTTTGCCTAAATATTTTAACGATATTAGATACAAACGTACAGGAGATAAAAACCGAGAAAGAAAAATGCCTCCAGTAGATAAGATTATTTAATTATCAAGCATCTTCCCCAAAAAAAAAAACCATAAAATCTTCATCTCTAATGGAATCTTCTTAGCTCGCCGGCGTCCTTTTTCAATCGGGCACTTGAATCACCGCTAATTGAATCACTCGGAATTATCTCGAGCAAGCAGACCGGGAATGATGACAGCGCGGATAGGCGGGAGAAGAAAATAACCGGACCCGCCCTGTTTGGGCGCGAAGCCAGCAAGGCGAGAGAGCAAAGCTTTATTAAATAAATGCGTCGCGAGACTCTGCGAGAGGCCTTCCAGACTGTCTTGACTGGTTCGCCGCTTTTTTAGATTCATTTAGCGGAAGTGCGTGACGATACCTTCAGTGAGATGCATTAATTTGAAGGAAATAATTGCTTACTCCTTATTCCGTAAGGAGCGTCAGATTTTTTTTTTAATATATTAAGTCGACATTTTTACTTCAGAAGAACTATGCAAAAACGTTGCATGAATATTGAAAATCTAAAATTGTTACAAAAGTCGATTTCTAATAAAACTATTAATGAACTTCTGGTGAACGGATGCCGAATAATAGAACAGGCGATATTCCCTCAAATAATAAATGACAGAATTCCGGAAAATCCTCCATCTCTCTTATAGCAGCGTAATTCGCCTGGAAATCCCCGATTCGAAATAACCCGTCCAGATCGACGCCCCGCAGCCAGAATAAAAAGCACATCCCCGATACTCCGCGGCATAACTCATTCCCTCCCAACTCCGCTAATAGAAACAAGAGCCCCGCTAATGTATGCGCGCTCGGCGACCGCGGCGGCGCGGCGAACTTCCCGCGCGAACTTTTATTCGGCCCGTAATTACGAATTAATAAAGACTAATAGCTTTATCGCCGGACTATTAAATCCCCGCGGCGCGCGGTGATAAGTGCGCCCAAGTTCCGCGGCGCACCTGCGCGCGAGTGCGCGCGCGCGATTCGATTCCGCGGCTATTGTGCAGCGCCCGAGCGTTATTTGTGCGTGCCAGTTTCCCCGAATTGCCCCGTAATGGATATTTAGTTTGCTTTGTTATTTATTCCGATAGGAGAGCTGCTGGGGAATGCCGCCGGCGAGCGAGACTCCGTTTCGGTGTTTTAAAACGGGAGGGAGAAATGGGAACGGGGAGAAATGATTTCGCGAGAATTGCTATTATATTGCTTGGTAAAGGAATCGGAGGATATCGGGAACGAAAATACTAGTGTTTTTAGTATTAGGATTCTGAAGAAGCTGTACGTGGAGAAAAATTTTGTAGTAAAACTTACAGATAGTTTCCATTTAATTTGATCACAGATCAAATTCTAAAATTCACAGATAAAGATCTAGAAAATTACTACACTGAGAAAAATAATGCAGCAAATTTACTATAAATTCTTGTAATTGGAAGACAGACTTAAATACTTACATATAAAATATGAAAAAAACGACAAAGATGTAAAATAGTGCAACAAATTTTTGAAAAATTACAATTTTTATAGTAAAATTTAACATAATTGTGGTAATTTTTACTATAAAAATTGTAATTTTTCACAAATTTATGGCTTTTTTCATATTTCAAATCTGTCCTACAACTACAAGAATTTATAGTAAATTTTACTGCATTATTTTTTTTATTGCATAGTTTCTAGTAAATTTTACGAGGTCATCAATGATAAATGTTTACACTTACACTTGTAAAATTTATTAGAAATTATGGTAAAATTTTAGATTTTTACACTCTGTGATCAAATTACTTCAAAAGTAGGATCTTAAAAAGTGTTTCATTTTCACTACAAGTTCAATCACTGGTTTTATCGATTTTAGAAGATTTCTAAAATTTATGTTTAATAAAACCATAGACTGCGAAAGTAGCTATTTAAATATATTACAATTAAAATGTTTTCCAGACAGACGGCATAAACGGCGAGCAGAAGGTGAGCTCGTTGCTCGAATCGCGTGACTATTCATCAAAACTTCGCGGCTGGTTAACTCGTTCTCCAACTCATTTTATGAATGAGAGCCTACGTATACGGCTTCGGACGCGTGCCGGTAATTTTTAATAAAGAAGCGAGGGAGAGAGGCGCCTTTTTTTTCTAAGGAGCGCCGGTAAGACGGCGGCTCGGTTTCTCGCGTTTAATTGCGATTTTATCAACGCGCCTCGCGACAAGTTGACTATGTAATTAAAGTTTGAGGACAGGACTGGAGAGAAAAAGCTGCGAGCGACCAACCGAATAATTTACAAACGCGAATGACCGTTAATCTGCATTCGCTTTGAATTTTTAGTACGTCCTAATGATCGAGTCATACGTCATGCTATTGTGACATATTAGTACTTGATTATTTATATTATAATGAAAATAACAGTTACAATCATCGATATGTTGGTATATTCAATTTTGAAGAAATTTTACTTTGACCTAAAAAGCAATTTAAAAAAATACCGAATATCAGTTAATTTTAACCTTCAGACGTTATAATATCTCTGTGCTTATACTGCATAAAATTCTCTAAAAAATTTCCCTGAATATTGAAACAATTTTTGCATTATTGCTTTAATTTAATTTCATCAGGCTCGAATCCTAATAATTTCCTTCTTTAGACACATTGACACAGTCAGGTTCACAATTACTTCCCGAAACTAAAAAGCAAACAAAATCGTCGAAACTAGCAGCCGGAGAAAAGCGCAAGCTGACATCCCTCAGACTCAAAGTTACCCTGGCAAGTCGCAGACGGCGCGGCAGACAGACGGAGCCTCAAAGGGAGCCTCGCCTATACGTCATTAGACGGCTGAATATTCATACGGGCCAATTATGCGAGCTGGGAGTCTCGAGGCCGAAAGAAAAATGGCCCGACGGCGCGGCGGCTGCGCGAGCGCGAAACACACGCGCCGCAAACTGCTGCCTATGCATGACTTTGATCAAGGGGTAAGCTCGGCACCCGCCGAGGCTCTCGTTCTTACTTTGAGGAAACGATTGTTTCCGTTTGCCGGGAGTTTGTACCGTTTTTTTTATTGGCTGAGTAGCCTTTTCGTTTCTTCGAGTGGAATCATTTCTGCCTGGGCTAAGCTTTTTTTTGAACATTTTCACTTTGTCATTTTTTTTAAGGGATTATCTGTCTGTGCTATGTAATAACAAACTTTTACAACAAAAGAAAAACAGTTTTTCCCAACTCAGGCATGAAATTAGCCCTGATTTCACGCTAGAAAGTAGCATAGAAAATCGAGCATTTTAAGAAAATTTTTTGTTCAATCGAGGAAAAAGTCGTCTTTCTCCGCTTGAAGCGATTTTTTCCGATTTCTGTACACGACTTGAAATGCACAATCATCTGTCCAACTTTTTGTCACCCAAAGAGGGGTTCTCATGCCTTCATTGAAAAAAACACGGCTTGTAACACGAGAAGAGAAGCTATTTAAGACTCGGGTGAGATTTTCGTTTCGGTCACGGGCGCCTTTGGCGTCCTCAAGTCCGATTCGTGCGGAACACCTCACCCTCGCTAGAAATAGCTTATTTTCTCCCCTTTCTACACAATGTACTATTAACAGAATGAATAATATTTTCTCAGGCCTTAAATAATTAGTTAATTAATGGTTATATTAAAAAACGATTCGTAAATAAAAAGTTCTTGAAAAAAATATTAAAACTAAATGATTTTCAAAATAATTTTCTTTTGTTCTATAAGATTTCTTACTAGAAAACATTTTTTCTCACATTTCTCATGATAAAACTGCAGAACATATTTAGAGACACGTGATTTACGCCTGACCATTCGCGCATCTCTACTACTTCCCGGCCACACACCGACCCTAATTCAAGCTCTCAACCCCATCGAATTCTTAAAAAACAAATTCCCTCTCGACGCTAAATAATTCTCCCTCGCGCGTTTCCCGCAACGTTTTGCTCCTCCCCCCCCAAAAAAAAAGTCCGCTCTCGCCAAACTCCTCGAAACACGCCGCTCCGCGCCGTCGGAATCCTCGAACGAAAGAGGAGAGAAAAATAACAAGGCCTCCTGCACTTGACACCGCGCATATTAAAAAATCCTCGAATTAATAACCCTCAATCCCGCGGCCGTAAATAAAGAGCACGTGTCCCTTTTTTTTCTGTTCGCTCGCGGCTCGCCACAAGGAAAATCGATGCGTGCGAAATAAAACGCGGCTCCGTTTCCTTCATTAACTCGGGCGTAAGTTTTAATTGGAAGTGCAGCGGCTCTCATTTCCCCGGCGGGTTCCCGGGCCCCAGAGGCTGACCCGACCGTCTTGGGAGAGGTCAGCGGTATCGCGCGGCTGCTGCTCTGCTGCTGATTTCATTCCTGAAGGGAGATGGCTCGCGCTTCTTTGCCGGCTCTTAATGTTTGCCCGGCGGTTTGCGTGCTTTCTCGGCCGATCGAAGAATGGGCTTTGTACAGTTTTAAGAGAACTGCGGCTGTAGTGGCGGAGTGAAAATGCGCAAAGCTTAGTTCTTGATAAATTGTTCAAAAAAGTATTTTTAAAGAAGTTACAAAAGACATTGAATTTCTGCCGAGACATTATAGGACGTTAAACCTCTTTAGAAGATTTACGAAGAAATAATTTATGGCTCGAAAATTTCTCAAAACTGCACCTCATTTCTCAAAGTAAAGCTCTCAACTTTTTCATCCTCCTGGCCCTTTTCGTCGTTTTTTCTGTTTTTTTTCAAATCCTCGGCAAAAATCTCGTTCTCCCCGACGCCGCAGCTTAAAAACAAAACGCAACGTCGCGCCGTCATCTAAGCAGCGTCATTATCGATTTTCCATTACGCTCATACGCCTACGCCTGGAAAGAATTCCGGGCGGCGTAACTGCCCGATAAACGCCAGGCTTTTTGCTCACACGTACACACACCCGCAGCTCGCGTCCGGCCATTGAAAATATCCGAGGAAACGATAATCCCCCGAGGAGCGATTGGCCGCCACCCCTCCCCCCCTCTATTATGCATTTAGGATCAAAGCGAGGGCCCTTCGATAATCGATATTCCGTTGTAGCGGCGCCGGGAAAGGAGTCTCCAAGGAGGAATTTTCTTATAAGCCGCTGGCCCCTCCGCCGAAGGAGCGACCTTTGAGCTGTATGGCTTTCATAAATACGCCGATTCGAAAATTGAAATCACCCGGTCGGGTAATGAAAAATGCAACGGCTGCCGAGCGGGGTTATGATGATTTTTCGATTTCGAGCTAGTCGATCGGAAGCTCCCGGAGTCCTATAAAGCAATGATAAGAAATTTGGATCAAATTTTAAGAGTAAGGCTTCGACTGGACCTCAGAGACGGGGATGTTTAGTTTTTTGAATTGTGGCGTAAAGTTGGTAAATAGAGCAAGAATTTAGAACGGCGGTGTAATATTGATTTGACTTATAAAAATTATGAAAATAAGAAAAATTATTTTCAACAGTTTCACACAATTCCAATTGAGTCAAAGCACGATTTATTTCCAAGAAAATGAAGAAATTCTTCTGACTCTTTGCTACTTTTTACAGGGAAAAAATGACTTTATCTTAACCTGAAACGTCCTTCATGAATAAATTGATTGGAAATTTCAAGCTCCCGAGAAAAATGAAAATCACGTATACGCCGGCAGCCCCGCTTTTTGTAATTTTTAATCCCTATAGGCGAAGTTTTCATAGCCTTCCATCAGCGTCACATCCAGCGCTCGCAAAAAAGCTCTCCTTAACCGCAGAAATCCCTTTCCCCGCGGCGCGTATTAAATGAAACGCGAAAGTAAGAGGGGAGGGGGCAGAAAAAGGAGCACTCGAAGCTTCGACTACTGACTGACAGGCCTCTCCTCGAAAACATTAAATTCAGCCCCGGCATTCTTAATTAACGTATCAGACGCATATTTCGCGAAAAAAGTAAGCCGAGACGCGCGGCGGCGGCCGCTTTTCAATGCCGCTGCTCATGTGCAATGGAAATTCTTACAAATTGCAGCGCGCTGCGCGGCGCCCCGCTAATTAATTTAAAATAAGCGGCAAATCCCGTCCGTCCATTTAATTTCTCCCGACGGCGGCGGCGGCGGGATGAATACGCATGTAAAACCAGCCGCTCATGAATTATGAATAAATGGATTTTAAAATACACGACATCGAGCTCGAGCATTGTTAATTGGCTTCTTCGCTTTTCTGGAGGGAGGACATCGGGAGCGGGGGAGCCCGACGTTCTTGAAAAGAGGTAACGTAAATATTTAGAGCGACTCGCGTTTTACCATTTGTTTTGGAAGCTTCGAGCAATCAAGTCAAACTTCTTCTTCGGTCCACCGCCGAGAAAGTTATATTCTCGATGGCTTTTCGAGTGTCCTGTTTATTTAGAGTAGCTTCGAGCTCATTTCGATTGCAATCGTTAATTTAACAAATTAAAAGCGACTAATAAAAAGGCAGACCATTTTCGCGTGGAAATTCAAGTGAAAAATGGGAAAAGACTGAATGTAAAAGACTTAATTACTCGTGAATAGTTATTTAAAAAAGTTAATGCAGCATCGAAAGGGGAATTTGAAGTAATAAAATTTCTTTCCCGAAATTTTGGGTCAATCCTTTGAAATATCCGGAGGCGCTTTCGAAGTCTCGTACACATTCATTAAAAAATGTCGCCTTTACTGCGGACCGCGAAAACTTTAATGCTCCCGAGATGATTTAGCGGAGAAGCCGAAACGAGGGAGGAGCGAATAAATGAGGATGAATGAGAACAGCCGGAAATTTAAAAGCCGAATCCAGCGATGATGGTAATGTGACGTTTGCGACATCGCGAAAGTAATGCAGGTACGTATTGAATTTTGGATTAAATTAGTAGGCCGCGAATTTAATATACTCATTTCTGATCTTTATAATTATTTCTAATATATGAAGTCAATATAGCTGCTAACTAGTTGTGCGATTGTAATTATAGACTTAGCATAGAATACATTAAACCGAAATGTTCTATAGGCATATACAGATGCACAATAAACGGACCGACTAATCAGCGGAACATACGATTAAAACGAGAATTAATTCTGCAAAGCATAAATAAATTCAGTCGGTGTAAATAATGCACAATAACACGACTCTTTAATTCGAATTAAAATTAAGAAGCCTCTATATTTAAAAACCAATTGAATCAATCACATTTTCATCGGGGATAAGATGAACGAAGCGAGGTCTTGGCAAAGAGTTTTAAAAAGTCCATCGCGAAGTATGAAGAAGTTTATATAATCTCCTATTCTCCGGAATGTCGGGGCTCTAATTTAATAATCGCCTGTTTACGCCGAGCGAAATTGAAATAAGGGGCTTAACTGGCTGGGCGAGCGTGACGCGCTGCCAAGTGAGCCGCGGCAAATGCTAACGAACGTACGCCTACTTAAGAGGGGAGGAGGAAAAAGAAGGCGGGATTTGGCCGCTGCGCGACTACCGATTTAAACTATCCAGGCGGATGCCGGATGCCCACTTGAAGCTTCTGGAGGATCAGATTATAACGTCGTAATTTCGAAGTTTGAAAAATGCTTTTCCGACCCACGACTTGCTGAAGCTAATTTTTAAGGCTTTCGGAGGATTAACCATTTTCATGTCTTTCACATTTTTTAAAGTACCTACTTTCAAAGTATTAAATTGAGAGCAAACTATAAAGTAAATACAAAATGTTGATGATGGTTATTGTAGTGCACAACAGTCTGTTGATTTTTAATTCATTTAAATTCGAATAGACGATGCCAGTTCTCAGATAGTCCCTTTAAACAATGAGATTGTAAGCTTCTGTCATTAAAACTGAAGCGTTCAAAATAATAATTATACAATATTTTATCTCAGCGTCAAAGATGCAGGACTGAACAATCTCTTACGTTTCGTCAAACCAAATGAAGGCTCGTTAGACCCCCAGTGTAGGTTCAGTCCGCGGAGCCTCGAAGAAATATCCCCGTCGACAATTTTAATAAGCAGTGCTCATCTCCTTTAACACACTAAGATCATAACAGCTGCCGACGAAACTTTTCGCGAAAATTAAAATTCCTCGCTGCAGTTGTAATCTCATTTCCCTGTCCTGTCCGCCAGTTTTGACTGGGCTGAATTATACAACGGCGCAAATGAACAGCAAAATTAAAGCCTCCCCCCCTCTTCCCCGGCTCTCCTAACGCGTCGCCGCAAGTTTAGCGGAGCTTAGCGGGGGGTGGGGCGGGAGGGGGGGGGGGGTGACCACCGCTTAAGTACAGTTTGCGATAGTTAAGTGCACAGTTATGGATAAATTATGCATCAACGACTCTGTCATTAGCTCGACGGTTCACAATAAATTTTAATCGCCGACTCGCGGAACGCGCCGCGGCGCGCCCCCGGAACTTCTCTTAATTAAGCGCGCCTATTTCGAGGATGAAACTTTTAGCGGAGCTTTTTTGAGGGTTCGATTTTCGAGTTTTGATTGGAGATTGTAGCGAGTCGATGAGGTTGTTCGGGAATGTTAAGCAAATTTTTATAAAAATCAAAGTCAGGATAATCGATTAAAATTAATTGCATAATAGGCACTTAAATACATTTTTTAGGAGTTTAAAAATAAATCGATGATGAACATTATTTCCTTTTCATTTTAATTGAGTTCTTGGCAAATCAAAAATATTTCAAATGACGGATTACGAATTGATTATCCAATTTTTGAATCTCAAATGGCAAATCAGATAAAGAAACATAATTGAAAAATAAATTTTCAAATCTATCACAAAATCAGTCTTTGTAACTTGATTTCCAGACAAAAATACCTTTATATTTCTTCGTCGACAAAGATTTATATTATAAAAGCGCGATCTTAATTTTTTACTAGCATCGTAGTGGAATTTAGAAGCCTCCCAAGACTCAACCATAAAAATAAATGATTGAAATAAGCAAAAAAGGCTTAGATATCCGTCCATACATTTAAAATAAGTGGTCCTAAACGTGTATTGGAGGGAAATATAGGAATCTTCCCGAATAATTTGGAGGGATCTTAACCAAAAATTGAAAACACATGGAAGAAATGAATAGTCTAAGTTTATTTTTAATTAATATTAAATTAAATAATACCATAAATGTAGTTTTCTCATTTATTTTGTCCTTTTATTTCTGGTTTAATAACATTGGCAACTAATGTAGTCATTTGGCATGTGCTGGCAAAGTGCCACGCGCTGCATACAATGGTTGTTGCATTTTTCATCCTCATAATCATTGCATGGTACAAAATATTTAAGACAATTATTGTCTCCATAGGTATACGCATATGATTGATTACCGAAGTAATCCGGGAATATCACAATAGTTTCTGAAATGAAGAGATTTTAATTTGGTTTGGCTCTTTTCAGTGACCTATAAAACGTAAATTTTGGTTCAAAATACGATTTTGTGTTATTTTACAAATGAATGAACTAAAGTAATTTTTGAGTTCTATTTTTCTTTTTTTAATTTCTTATAGTTTTGTAAATTTTAACATACTTAAATATCTCCATTTAGAAAACTTATACTCACTTCTATAACTGGTTGCACGAGCAAGAGCGAAAAAAAATAAAACCAGAATTATTTTAAGTTTCATTTTTAGCCTTGTCTAGTAGTGTAGCAAACTTGCACATACGTTTCTAGCTTGTTGATCGCTTCGAAAGAAACTAACACTAACAGCTTATCAAAATTGTTCTTTTGACTACGCAATTTTAAGATAAACTGAATCAACAGCTGCATTTGCATCAAATACATCCATAAAAAAAAACTTTTTTTTGCATTTAAAATGCTTTCTAATTTTTCTGTTATTGAAATTTTACTACTACACTACATAATCTATTATGCATTCATGTTATGCTAAATTACTATTCTATTCTTGTTTATTGGTTTATTTTTAAATGTTAATAATTAAATTAATTATTTTTCTTTATACCTCGGTCGAAAGTACATACATCCCGCACCGATTTCAATGCATTAAAGTCTTTGATTTGTGCATTGTTCCTTTTCTTTCTTACGCTCTCTGTAAGGGACCATCCACGTAACGACCCTGCTCGCCTACCTCGCCTACCCTGCTCAGTTCGCCTCGTGCGACTTGCACGTCATTGGTCAAGTCCATTGAATCATTACTCCTTGATTACCGAGCAATGAAGGAATCAACCAATGGCGCTACTACTTGTCTACTTATTCGTTCAAACCGACCAATGACGTGCAAGTCGCACGAGGTGAACTGAGCAGGATAGGCGAGATAGGCGAGCTATATATACACCAAGTATATATGTATATATTTTGCTATATTTACACCAAGTACCATTTCGCCGGTGATGAAGTCCAAATGGTGCGTTTCGTAGTTTTCGGGGTATAGTTGTTGATTCACCTTGAGGACGCTGTCTGACGGCACTTACTCGCCGATGACGATATCCAGATGGTGCGCTCCGTAGTTTTCGGGGTCTAGGTGTCGATTCACCTTGAGGCGGTTACCTCCAAGTACCAGGTAGAAGATGATGATGTTCCAGTTGTGTGCTACGTAATTTTCGTCATCATCGACGACCTAGTACTTGGAAATAACATCATCATCGTGAATCAACACTTAGATCTCGGAAACTACGAAGTGCACCACCCGGACATTATCATCGGCGACCTGATACTTCGTGATAATTATCTCAAGGTGAATCGACACCTAGACCCCGAAAACTACGGAGCGCACCATCTGTACATCATTTATTAAAATTAGCTTTTGTGTATTTTTCTCTGTCTCTCTCTTACTTATTTCTCTGGGCTGCGATGTCTGCACTCGCTTCTCTCGAGCTGGCAAATGTCGGAGCAGGCATCGCAACCCAGTAAAGTAAGTACAGGAGAGACACAAAAATTCAAAGCTTCACGAATGTCTGAAAGATACATTGAAGCATGGTGCAAAAATTAAACATGATCGCGCAGCGGTCTGTCAGTTGGAAGGAGGTTAGATTGTTTTTAATAATAATTAACAGTGACTTATATGTAAACGTACTTTTGGCCGGCTATAAAGAAATAGTATATTACGCACCTAGGGAGGAAAAGAATTTGCAAGCCGACGACTCGGGTGTCAATTTACAGGAGCTATGGACTGGCCATTTTACTTCCCGAGGTGCGTATACTATTTTTCTGCTCGACGTCGCCGGAAAGCGGCAACTTCGTTTTCAGAAAGTTGGTGCTTTCCGGTCGGAGGGCAGAAAAATAGTATATGCTACATGGGCAGAAAGTTGAAAGCCCTGAACTGCGTGATATGATGCCCGAGACTTCGCCTCGGGCATGTATGCATTCAAAATTTTGCTCCGTAATATCGTGTAAATTTAAAAAGCCTATACTATTCTTTGTATTATCTAGAAGCTTTAATCAGGAAAAATATTTTCATTAAAAGAAATTGGTTTATTGAGTCTTAAAAATGTTACTGATAAAAAAAGTAATCAATTTCGTTGCTCATAAAATAAAATCGCGTAAAGAACACCGATTTGATTTTTTGAATACTGCTTGTACATTGCTACAGATCTTGTATATATATCTTGTATATAAAGGTTTATAAATTCAATAGTGTAAAATAATTAACGCAATTGTTTTTTCACAGAGGAAGCCTTGTGACGGCGAAAACAATTTTTTAAACAAAAGTTGTCTAAAATTATGTTTTAAGACTTTTGATATAAAAATTCGTCATTGAGAAAAAAATGTTCGTATCTGCACTGAGAGAATTTTTCGATATAAATTACCGTAAAATTCGCTACAATCGTGGAACGTGGCGATTTTGTAGGGAACTT
>JAWWEM010000001.1:4266027-4300151 GCA_035582935.1 Ormyrus thymus
CCCCGGTTTGCGATTCGTAACGGTAATTTTTCCGGTAAATTTAATTGTAAATTTTCAGGAAAAATTCTCTCAGTGTGCGTGTGCGTGTTCATTAGCAATAACTTTTGAACTATTCATACGATTTTCATCAGGTCTTCTTCAATTCGTTTTCGATGATATTTTTGAGTTTAAAACTTATTTTTTAAATTTATTGATTTTCCTTTTTTATAGCCATAAAATAATTTTTCCCATCTCAAGCATGAAATGGCCCTTATTTCACGCTAGAAAGTAGCGGGGCTTATCGGCCGACAAAGCAACTTTTTTTTTATTTTTAAAATGAAAAAAATTTTTTTTTTAATTTTTTTCTCTTTTTTATACTATTTTGTACGATTTCTGTGTTCGATTTGAAATGCACGATTATCTATTCAACTTTCTAACACCAAATGATGGCTTTGCATGCCCTCGTTTACAAAAAAAACGGTGTGTAACACGGACTCAGGCGAGGTATTTTCAGCACTCCTTTCTGTCTCGGGCGCCCTCGACTCCGACTCGTGCTGAATACCTCGCCCTCGCTAGAAATAGCTCATTTTCTCCCCTTGTTGCACATTGTACTATTGAATTATAGTTTTTTTTCTCTTCTATAATAGTTAATATTTTTTAATTTTCTACATACATTTTTTAGGAGTTTAAAAATAAATCGATGATGACCACTATTTACTTCTCATTTTAATTGAGTTCTTGACAAGTCAAGAATATTTCAAATGACGGATTACGAATTCATTATCTAATTTTTGAATTTCAAATGGCAAATCAAAACAAAAATACCTTTATATTTCTTCGTCGACAAAGATTTATTTTAAAAAAGCGCGATCTTAATTTTTTACTAGCAACGTAGTTGAATTCAGAAGCCTCCCAATACTCGACCATAAAACTGAAAGATTGAAAAAAGCAAAGAAGGCTTGGAGCGTTTTTTATTAAAAACACACGGAAGAAATGAATAGTCTATGTTTATTTTTAATTAATATTAAATAAACTAATACTATAAATGTAGTTTTCTTATTTATTTTATTTCTCATTTAATAACATTGGCAATAAATGTACTCACTTGGCACGTGGGCACAACGTGTCACACGTTGCTTACATTTGTCGTCGCATGTCAGATCCTCATAACGAGTGCATGGTACAAACTGATGACGATTATTATTATCATCGGTTGCATATGATTGATCACGGAATAAATCCGGGAATAACACAATAGTGTCTGGAATGAAGAGATTTTAATTTGGTTTGGCTCTATTTAGTGACCTATAAAATGTAAATTTTGATTCAAAATATGATTTTGTATCATTTTATAAATGCATGAACTAAAGTAATTTTTGAGTTCTGCTTTTTTTTTAAAAAATTGTTATAGTTTTATAAATTTAAAAATTTTTTAAATGTTTTATACTCACGTCTATGCCTGGCTGCATGGACAAAAGCGAAAAACAATAAAACCAGAATTATTTTAAGTTTCATTTTTAGGCTTGTCTAGTAGTGTAGCAAACTTGCACATACGTTTCTAGCTTGTTGATCGCTTCGAAAGAAACTAACACTAACAGTTTATCAAAACTGTTCTTTCGGCTATGCAATTTTAAGATAAACTGAATCAACAGCTGCTTTGCATTTAAAATGCTTTCTAATTTTTCTGTTATTGCAATTTTACTACTATACTATAATCTAATATGCATTCATTTTATGCTAAATTACTATTTTATTCTTGTTTATCGATTGATTTTGAAATGTTAATAATTAAATTAATTATTTTTATTTGAATAGCAAATACCTTTTGATAAATACTTTTTAATTAAAACCACAAATTATAATTTAAATGAAAATATTGTATTAAATATTATAACTCAACAGAAATTTATAAACATGTTGTAAAATAGCTTAGATTTTGATTTTTGGCTCATAAAGAATCTTTTTTGATAAACAATGTAGGAATATAATATAATAACAATACAATATTCTATTATTTTTGCTTTCTCAAAGAAGAAGCTTTGTAACGGTAAAAACTTTTTTTCAGACATGTATTATCTAAAATCATGTTTTAACACTTTTGGTATTAAAATCCTTCATTTACGAGCTAAAAATGTTTGCCACTGCGTCTGTGGGTGCACGTGTGCGTGTGTATTGGCGATAATCAATCATTGTATTTTAGAAGTTCTGGAAGTTCATAGAATCTAATTCTCCCGAAGCGGGAGGAGTAAATGAAACTGCGTGTTTTAGAACTCGAGCCAATTTAGAAAGAAGCCTATATACTATGGTGATAGATGCTTCAGAGCGCCACTTCGTCTCTGATGGCGCAAAACTTTTTTGCAGCTCGAAGAATGCTTGCGGCATCATTTATGAGCTCTTTTGCTTTCTTTTCTAGGAACCCCTGCACTAGTGTAAAAATAAATTGAGCTTTATTTTTAAATGATCTAAGATGTAACATAATTACTTTGTTTATTCCTTTATTTTATTTGAGTTTTAGAACTTGAAAATGTATGCATTCAAAATTTTGCTGTGTAATATCGTGTAAATTTAAACAGCCTATACTATTCTTTGTATTATCTAAAAGCTTTAATCAGAAAAAATATTTTCATTAAAATAAATTGATTTATTGAGTCTTAAAAATGTTACTGATAAAAAAAGTAATCAATTTCGTTGCTCATAAAATTAAAACTTGTAAAGAACATCGATTTGATTTTTCCAATACTGTTTGTACACTGCTTCAGATCTTGTATACACGTTTTAATGATTCAATAGTATTTGCGTAAAATACTTAACCTGATTTTAATTTAGTTTTAGCTATTATGGCAGAGCATCGTCTTGTTATTATTATTTCTACTTTAAATAAATTTTACAATTGCAAAATTTCCACTTTTAAAATAATTATTCTCCCAGCCGTTTAGTTGATTACTCCTGTTCTGATAAATAAACTGTTGCTTTAGTATATTTAAGTATGTTTCTCGCCCAGAGTATACGTCACGGTTGATATGGCGTCACGGCGATAAGCCTTCGCGCCAAGTGATTACACGTACGCAGCTGTGAATCTTGAATTTGTGGAGCCGAAATTTATTCGGCGGTTTCGTGAGATAAAACCATAACTTTCCGCAGTGTACGTATATAGCTAATGTATTAATAGATCATATTTTTATGTGCACTTATTCCTTTTTATTAAATAAAAAGAATTTGAAAATTAATCCTTCGTGGCAATTTAAGTTAAATGAATATAAACTGCATTATCTGTTGACGGGCGTTTATGTTGGAACCTCAAACGATGGCTGAGCCTCCGATAACGATCGACGTCACAACTGATATGACGTTACGCTATGCACTGCTCCCGCTAAGCTGCGCGCAATGAAAAGACTTAGATTTTATATCCTTGGAAACTAATTGTTATAGGCAATAATTATATGCGCTGATGTATGGGAAAATTGACCCATATTCTATCCCAGGTGCTTCGTTAGTGAAATCTCCTCTGTTAAAAAATGATGACGGAAAGTTGAAGCATGAATAAAACGATTGTAATTGGCTCCAAGTTGATTGAAGTATTTTTACTCGAGTAATCGTTGGATATAGAAAACTCATTTTTTTCAGTTTTCAGCATTTCACTGAAAAAATAGTTGACAAAATGGCTTGAAATTTTTATAGATTTTAGATATACATAGTCTTAATTACCAAACGTTTTTGTTAAAAACAAAAGAACCATGATAACTAGAGTAATTTTTTTTCTGAAATTATAGGTATTTTTATGCTCTTTATTTTGTATTTGTTCAATTCAAATATCTCAATCGTATCATTAAAAAACATTAAAATTAAATTTTTCAAAAATTCAAAGTTGACGATAAAATGAAAACGAATAAGCTAAATAACAAAAGAATTTCTTTGCCGTTATCACAAAGTAAAACAAAAAAAAAAATGAGCCGTGAAAGATGCAAATCCGATCAGTAGAAGCTGGAGATGCAGACGTATACACACAGTCGGACACACGCACACACACTCCCATACACACACATCCAAACAGACATTTTTCAAAAACTATTTATACTTGTTCCTGACACCTTAAAATACAATTATAACAGGTTTTTAGAGCAACTCGAAAAATTACTATTACAAAAGTTTCCTCTATTTAGGAGGAAGCAATAAAGCCAACATCACCATATCCCGTTCCAGAATAAGACCTCCTAAATTCAAAAATAATCCATCAAAACACTCCCAGCTAAACCGAAGATCCTCCCCCGGCCGCAAAACGGCGCCGAGCAACAGTCCTGTTACGCCGCCGTAAAACAGAAGTATGCAATAGCAGCGGCAGCCGCGAGGATAAGGAGGCGCGTAATAAGGAGCGGCGTGATGCGGGATAGCCGAGACGACGGCCGCCGTTTTATATGAGACTTAAATTTACGCGCCGTTCCGCGCGAAATAGTCGGCCCGCGCCTTTGTTTTACGGCGCTCCGCTGGCGTACGTGAGTCCTGGAACCTACTTTTGCCTTGGAAATGTGGACTCGAGGAAGAATTGCGGCGGGTTATGATTAATGATTAATATCCTCGACGGCTCGAATTGAGAAAGCAGTTTTTGAAGCTGCAGCACTTTTTTAGACCGATTCGCGTATAAGAGAAGTTTAATTTTCTTATTTCTCGCAAACTTCGTGGCGTTTGCGTTACAGGTATTTTGCTTCCGATAAAAATTTTGAACAAAATTAGGCGCCAGCAAGGAAATAACGATCTTAAAAGTGATATTTACCAACTTTCATTATTAGCAAAAAGTGGATTCAAAGAAGTTCCTAGTTTCCCGGAGAAAGCTTTTTCAATTTTTGAAAAATACGAGCGGAGCAGCGGTTTTCGAAGAATTTAATTTTCCCGAGAGCTCGCCTTTTTTTGCTCGCATTTACTAACTCCTTAAAAATACTCTAACAATCCGTCTAGATTAAAGTGATTCCGACAGTAAAAAACAATTTTTTAAACTCTCCAAACTTTTTCCCCCCGTTTCCGCTGGCAAAGCTTGCAGCAGCCTTAAAAATAAACTCACCCTCCTATAATAAGAAAACCATCCGGTGCAGCTCACCGTATTTCCAATCCTCGTCAAAAAAAAAACTGCCTCGCATCAGCGCATCTCTTCCGCGAAAAATCGAGGAGTCTCTAGCAATCAGAGGGTCGAAGGATCGAAATGTAATCGCGCGCCGAAGAAACAGAACGGAACGAGCAGCGGCAGCAGTCAGAGTCCCCGCGGTCGAAAAAAGGGGCTCCCGGGGTATTGATTGCAGTCCCTTCTTGCCGCCCTCCTCCGATGCGTACTTCGATCCTGATTACTTCGCGCTCCTTTTTTCTCCTCGATTCGCGGAAGGGGTCATTGTTAGGAGATTAAAAGCAACACACGAGGATCGCGCTTGATTTTAAGCCCCCTCCCCTGATTATTACTCGCGGGCTTTTTTTTTGTCGGCCCTGAGAACAAATGGAGCACGCGGGAAAAATATTTTGGGAAAAATTGCTGTGCTGCCTGGTAAGCACAAGACAATCAAAGCTGAAAAAAATCGGTTACTTTAACCAGTCTGCAATTACCTTTCGAAAAAGTTCAGTAATTTTTTATAACTATTAATTTTTCCCTCTACAGGGATACTCGATTGATTTTTAATCCGTTCAATCTTCAAGTCCATCGTGCATAATCATAAATTAAAGTTTATTCGCAATTCCTTCTGCCATTCGACTTTGCGGCATAATGCAGAGTAATCCCTCAATCAAGCGATCTCGATGATTAAAGCAGACCAGTCGATTAACCGCACTCTTCATTAATGGCCAATACCCCGCCCGATTAGAATTAGCAGTCATCAGGGCTAAGCGGAAAGCCGATACCAGATCCTGTAACCTGCAACAATCGCATAAACTCTCGCCTAACCGCACCGATTAATCTTCCTCCATCAAGGGGAGCGAGCGAGTTCTTTTAATTCCCCCGGCGGAATCACTCGTGTGCTCATGAAAACGGCCCGCGCTAATATATAAATCGGCAATAAACAGCACGTAGCGGCATAAATATCTAATGAGTTATCGGCGAAACGCGGCGGGGGCGAGGGTCCGTACAAGCTAAGCGGCATGCGACAGTAGTAAATAACGCACAGTGGGTCGCGGCACTATACAACAGCAGAACGTCACGCCCGAGCATAATGCCGCGTGATAACTGC
Organism: Ormyrus thymus; assembly: GCA_035582935.1. Classification (NCBI taxonomy): domain Eukaryota; kingdom Metazoa; phylum Arthropoda; class Insecta; order Hymenoptera; family Ormyridae; genus Ormyrus; species Ormyrus thymus. The sequence continues at coordinate 4,272,207 of JAWWEM010000001.1, forward strand.
TCGAGACGCTTGCAAAAATTGCATTTTCTCTCTCCGCCGCGCGGGAGGAGTTAATGCGATTCAAAATGCCTCCGCGGCCTTTCGAAAATGGAGCCGAGGAAGTGAAAGAACTGTAAGCCGAGCGTCCAAGACCATTACTTTGTATCTCCGCCGCGCGGGAAAAGTTAATGGGATTCAAAATGCTTCTTGAACGTTTCGAAAATGGACTGAAAAATGAAAGCGCTAAGCTGCGCATCGGAGTAAATTTTTTACAACGACTTTCAAAAATGTAAAAAAAGGTGAAAATTCCCATGAAGGTCTTGGCGGCCCCGTCCGTTTTCCCAGCTGTAGTAAACCCACCGAAAAATTCCACAATCGCGGTACGGTCTAATCTCGGCCCGGCGGAATCTTAGGGCTATTTGCGCCGATAACCTCGAAATAGACCCCGGCTTTCCGCCCGCAAAGGAGAGAAAGACTCTCGACTCTCGAGAACAAGATTCGCGAGGCAGCGGAAAGTTTTGCGAGTTAATGGCGCGTGGGTAATGCCGCGACCGCAACCCTCATTTTCGAGCCCCGAGTACGTGACGTCGTGCACTTTTTCCCCCCTCCTCTCTCTCTCTCTCTCGCTCTCTCTTTAAATTTCGAGCGGCAGCGGAGGGGGGAGGGAGGATGCAGCGGGGGTTTTAGGAGTCGTTTAGAGCGAGAAACTTCTTAAGGAGATAGCGTCTGCGGATTCCTGCTTTAAAAGCAGCCCTCGTTGCGCCGCCGCGCTCCGCTCTCCTTGTCTAATCGAGTTTTTTTCTCCTCTGTTTATTTAAAACGCGCGGGGGGTACTTGGGGCCGCTGAGCTTTTAAGAAAGCGCCGCTTTTGCTTTTTGCCGGCTTTTGCTACACCGAGATGATTTAGCTCGGAGGCGCTTTAATTTGTTTAAAAAGCAGCTTTGGTAAATGAAGGCTTGCTTGTTTTCGGCATTTTAATTAAAAGGGGTTGTTGCGTTACTTCAGCTCAAGAATCTATTTGTTTTTAAGGAGAAATTCGATTGTACTTCAAAAGACACGTAAATGTAAAATATTCAAATTAAGATGTATAAACAATCTACTATTATATAAAGTTGAGGCTTTATATAATTACTTAGTTACTATTATATAAAGTTGAGGCTTTATATAATAGTAACCCACTTTAAAAATTATTAATAAAAGTTTTCTATTCCCTAACAAACTTATGCAATAACAAAGTCCCGTGCGAAAAAAATAAACAGAAGCAGCTCACAGAGACAGAATATTCAAATTTCGCGAGCGAGAGAGCGAGGGGGATTCGAAAAAAGCTCGCACTCGAAAGTTCACAGTCCAGCGCGTTCCTTTCCCCGCGCGACTCGGCCGCCGATTTCTCAAAAGTTTCGAAGGAAGCCGGATATACTCGTGCCGCGCGCGCGCGCGCAAGAAAATGAAAAGTCAAAATATCGGAAAAAAGACGTCCCTCTCTCGGGCTTCCATTCTTAAGTGGCATTGTTTCCTCTTCCGCCTTCCGCCTTTATATACTCGCGCGCCTTATCCTCTCTCGGAAGAACGGGGAACGGGGGGGCAGCAGCGGCGGTGGCGGCGGCGGCAATCTTTTTCTTCCGCGCGTCAAATGCAAGTCCGGTCGCCCGCTCGCTCGCTACTTTTCTATATTAGCGCCATCTGCCGGCTACTTTCTTTCCTCCTTTCTTCCTTTCCTGCTCTCTCCGCGGCCCTCCCGCCAGGTTTTATACTCTTTCTTTTTTTTTCTTCGCGTGTGCGCAAGAGAGCCCAAGCATTTTTCTTTCCGACCTATTCTCTCGCTCGGCTCTCTCTCTCTCTCTCTCTCTCTGCCCTCTACGGCTTCTTTTTTGTATCGCCAACTTGGCGATGTCGAGTTGCTTTCTTTTTTCTCTCTCGTTGAGAATAGGCTTTTATGGAGTTTAAGAGGGAAAGTCTGCCGCTCTCTGTTTTCGGATTCTTCTATTTGTAATAATAGTTTATTATTGAAGTCTTTAAGGACGTTTATCTCAATTTTGAGATTCAGTCGACGTATAAAATGTAACGAATTATTCGAAAATAGACCAATCATTCACTTACGAATACCCAATTTAATGCCTGAAAAGTCCACTCACCTGAAACAGAAAAGAGAAAGGGCTCAATTAATTTTCACACCCGCAAAAGTAGATGAGAATGTTTAAGGTCCGCAGGGGGAAGGACTGAATAAAGGAGAGCCAATCGACGAGACGCGCGGATCGACGCATTAAACGCCGCGATCGCGGGGCGCGTTAAAGAAACCCTCGCCGCGCAAAACGACCTCCCCTCGCGACCATCCATCCATCCCGCGCGCGCATTATCGCCTCTCGGTTCTCGCATTATCATAATGACCCTCGGCATTGAATCGGGCGGCGGTGGGGGATCGCCGTCGGCAGGTGTGTGTAAGCTCGCTGGTTTTACGAGGCAATCGAGCCGAGGCTCGAATAGAATTACGTGAGTACGAGTCGTCGCGTTGCCGAGTGTGACGGGAATTTTCGGCTCTTTCGTGACCGACCCTCTCTCTCTCTCTCTCTCTGTTGTGCGCCGCGACTCTACAGGTTATCGTGTGTGCAATTGCGCCACCTGTAAAGTCGATGGGCGGAAGTCGGAGGAAGCCGGGAGCTGATACCAGATTGCCAATGGCGCTAAGCTCGCGAGGAATTAACTTGCTTTCCAGACTTTCGGAGGGGGGGGGGGAGGGGCTTTTCGGGGCATTTCGAGTTGAGCTCGCGAATTGCCCTGCCGATTGTGACTTCATTCTAATTAGAGATTCGAGTTGATAAAATGTTTTCATTTTGGGAGTCGCTTCAATTAAGGGTAATAAGAGCAATCAATTTAATTAATTAGAAGTTTCGTAAAAAAAGCTTTGTACAAACGATCAGTAATAAAATTTTAATTAATTAAGTGAAAGATCTGCACAATTTTAAACATTTCTTCAGACTTTTCAATGTTACAGTATTAACAAATCTTAATAATTTCGTGAGATAATATTAGAAATTCATGGCGTGCAAGACACTTGTATTTAAAATTTAATAAAAAACAACCCCACTTTGAAGAATAATACCTAAAATTATTCAATAAAACAGCACGATTTAGATAAGACGATACTTGGAAGCATCAAATTAAACAATTTACAACAAGTGGAAAAACTTGGCTCGAGTCGAGGGGAGGGTCGGTATTACCTTACAGAAGATTTTAATTGACTCTCAGCATTGAGATAAACCCGAAAACAATCGCTCGATCTTATCTGTCATGGACGAAACTCCTTTTATTCCCGATCGTTATGGGCCACAATGGAGAAACGCGAGCCATCAGATAAGCCTCCCCTCACGACGTCATTGTTCTAAGGAGCCCCGATAAGAAACAAGTCTGGCACTTCTCGAGCGCGGCTCTACGCGGCGATCGAAAATTACGTAACTTCTTTCTCGAGTTCGGAATACTTTTTTTTCAATGCTAACGCTCTCAGCGCGGGACTTTGCACTTGAACCCTCGGGTAATTAAAATAGAAATTTATAAAAAGGAAGGAACCTTTTCAAACTTAAAATTGTGATTTAAATTAGTTCTTTTCTCAATTACGATAATTCCACCCAGTAAATAACGATTAAATTAATATTTTCGAAAACACTGATATTTAAATAAACCTTTTACAAAGCTTCCCTCCTTACGACTATCACTTTCTTGCATCAGGCAAATGGCCGCATTAAAATTTACCCGAAACGCATTGATTAACATAGACTTCGCCTCCACATACTTAAGAAACTCGGCAGCAGCGGCAGCGACAGCAGCAGCAAAACCGGCGGAAAGCTCTCTCAGAAAAAGCGCCACAAAGTGCGGGGGGGAAAGGGAAGTCTGCTCCGCGAGCGCTCTGCGTTCTGGTTTATTTCTTCCGTTATGCCCTGCCCCCTCTTACCCTCCCCCCCGCGAGATAATGGACACCATTACCTTAAGGAGGTAGTCCCCAGGTCCCTTGCGGACGATAATTGCCTGGAGATACTAAAGCCGAGAGAGTACACAAACTTGCAGTCGCAGACGCACCTGCATGTATATGTATACAACCTGCGTCTTAGGTCCACTTCTGGGCGCGTATAATCTTAAGTGATTCCCGAGTTATATGCCTGGCGGTACGCCACTTTTTGCCGGTATTACTAATTGCTTTTTCTGATTATTAGTCGCGGAAATTGCGAGGCTTAACAAGATAAAAGGAACGTGCACAAGACTCGAGTAAAAAAAATAGATATTTTTACTCCATTAATTCGATTCTTATAAATTGTTCGCAGAATGCTGATCGCAACTCGCGTAATTCCCAATAAATCCAGAAAACTAATTAAAAGTATCCTCTCTCCCGTCCAGAAATCGGTCCGCAATTATAACTAATGAATTTCGCTCCCCCCGAAAGCTATCGGTTCTAGTCCAGTCGTTCGCGCTGCAGCCTCTATTCACGGAGACGCGCACACAGAGGCGCCCCGCCGCCGCAGGATTCATAGTATTGCTCGGGAAGGCCACTCGGCCATTTCACTGCAGCGCGAGGAAGGAGTCAGGGACGTCAGGAGGGCGGGGGCTTAGGAACGGAAGGGATGAGAAAGGAAGGAGTAAGTGCAAAGGGGGTGGTTATTGTTATGGGTTTGCGGCATTAAGACGTACACCAGCCGAGGGTCCTGCCTTATACGCTCTTCCTTGTATACCGTGGAGGCTCACAAAGCCCGGGGACGAGGAGAGGTGAAGGATTTCATTACGTCCGGGCTTCATAACCGAGGCGCTTCTCTCCCTCCTCGTCTCTCTCTCTCCCTCTCTCTCTCTCTCTCTCTCTTTCGCTCGACGCGCCGCGATAAATCGGGATTGTCCTCCTTATTAAAGTTTTCCGACGACGACGGCTCTGACGTAAGTTGGTCGCGAGGAAGGCTCGCCAGACGGGGATGACTTAATTCTCGCGTTATTGAAAATTTCCGGCGGCGGCAGCGGACGCCTTTCTTGGGGAACGGACGGGGGTATTTCAGCTGGAATGAGGCTGCGAAATGTCAAAATATGCGTGCAATTACGGGATTAATAAAGGCGATTAAGTAGGACGGGAGCTTTGCGGCGGGGGAAAATAAGTGAGAAAAAGAATTTTCATTCCCGAAGAGGTACCGATTTATTTTGAAATCTACTACTAAAACTTTCTCTGCTACTAAATTCGCCTCCAAGAATCGAGATTTGTTTCTGAATGTTGGCTGCCCGGAGGCATGCAATTAGTGCCTTTGATTAGGTCATCAACTCTCCCTTTGATCACCCTGAAGTTCACCTCGTCTAATCGCCGCGTGCCTTTGATAGTTTTCTGCAAGCGATTTGTGATAAGCCAAAGTTCTTCGTGCCCTCTTGCCGTCACTTTGACTTTAATCCCACTGGTGTACTGCAACGTTTCCTCGTTCTTGACCAGTACAATAACGTTTTCGGGACTGAATGGCCTCGCAATGTTCCAGCATGCAATAGCTGTCCGCTGAGCTAGTTGAAAGAACATGGCTCCGGTTCTCGAGATGGCTTGGACGCCGGCTTGGCTTGATCGTCGGTTGATTGATCGGTAGATTACCGGTTCGGAGACTGACGTATTTTTTAGAGAATCCGTAGCGGCGAACTTCTGATGATAACTAGCCAGCGAGTTGAAGTAGAGATATCTGGAATTTAATCAGAATTTTTATTTAATCAGAGCGCGCACGAAGGATTTTCCAAATGATGAGCAAGATGTGCCGACTTTTTCACCTTTTATTAAAGAATCTTGCCGGCGACAAAGCAATTCCGAAAATGCCATCGTTTAATTGAATGGTCTCTCCTGCAATATTAAGATCTGCAGCACCGTCATCGGGACCAAAGGCATTTCCTGCCGTATTGTTCCATCTCCACGACGCGTTTTTTCTACAGTGAGAAACAATTATACTAACTGTAAATTAACTAGAAATTTATCCTTTGTGAAAAGAGTTTTAACAAATCTTACTTTAAACTGTATACAATTAATCCTCGTTGCCTGACGTCAGCTACATAAAGGTATGCATCTTGACAGGTCCGAACTGTTTCCACTGCTGTGGTTATGAACTGAGATTCACCGCCGAATGCTTGATTCTCGGGAATAATGTACTTGTGAAGAAGAGTGTCAGTGGCAAGATCAAAAATAAGGATCTTCGTCGGACAAACGGACTTGGGCCCGACTCTGCCGGTGTCTACCATCCACAATCTATTACACTCGTCTATCTAAATATTCGTAAAATAGTACTGTAAATTTAAAAAAACTTTTTCATCATGTTTTTCAAGTCACTTCACTAACCGTAATACGAAAGACTGAAATTATGCAGTCACAGTCGGACCTGTGCCACCACCAATTCGGATATGGAGTCAGTAAATAACCGCCTGGACTCAATTGATTCGAGATCGTGGATAATGTAATTGGTGTACCTTCCAGCCAGTGGGGAGTGGCGACTATCACGCGTCCTCTAGGCACATCGACATCCACATCAACGATTAAAGGATTGCCTAAGGTGAAATTTTTACCCGTGAGGGCAATCATTGGTTTCACCCAATCTAGATATTTCCATTGGTAAGCGACTTGTAGGTGATTGAATTGTGGATGAAAGTGACCCAAAGATACTTGAATTATTGTTAACAGTAAAAGCGAACAGCGGAACATCTAAGTAAAAATTAAGTATTGAAAAATAAAAAATTTTATTGTGATAAAATTTCCGCAAAGTTAACTCTAATTCCTACCTCGTCGCTCTACATGAGACTGCTAAACTGGTATTTTGAATTTGGCATATCAGTTTTCGTGTTAAAATAATAAAGTAAATATTGAGACATATGATAGTAATTTTTATCACGACATCGTGTTTAAAAAAGCGATAATTTTGGAATAAGCATTTCATTGTATTTTTCATTTTATGATAAAATATTGTTGATAATTCTACAAAAGAGATATTTGTCCAAATTATATTATTAATATTATTAGTATCAATTGCATCCATAGTTAAAGCATTGCAGAGTGAAGTTTCTGCGCGAAAAATTGAAATTTCTAACTTCGGAAGGTATTTTTCAAATCATGTAATGTACAATAAAGTTTTTTAGCAAGTTTAATACTGTGACAGGATCTTTTAATTTAATCAAAATAAAGTAGATCCAAAAATGATAATAATTAGTTAGTTCCACTTGATTTACTTCATTTATCAAGCTTATCATTGTTTAACTAAAAATGAATCCGATTCATTCATCTGAATTCGTTTACGGATATATCATGCGTTTTCAAACTTGGGGGTTTATTAATACTTCTTTGTTTGCAATGCGATAAGAGCAGGAAAATCTAAACCAGTATATTCACAAGAGATACAATTCACGCTGCTAATAAAGAAACCACTACATCCAACAATTTCTATAGCCGCGCTTGTTTATCGAATCAATGCCCACATTTACAAAACAGGCAGATAGAAATTTCGCCGCTCTCGAAAGATTTCCCTACATAATGCAATTCCGTCTCGAAGCGATCTCGGAGAGCGCCTTAAACTGAACTTCGCTCTTGAACTCTCTGGTACACGCGACAAGAACGCCGCCGCTTTTTCCCAAGCTTGTGAAAGCAATACATCGACAGCATCAGCCAGCCTCTCTCTCTCTCTCTCTCTCACCCTTTTGTTTCTCGTCGCGCCTAGGAATATATATCCCTCTCTCCCTCGTCGCATTACTCGACGCGCGATCGCGCCCCAGGAGAGAGGGAGAGAGGGGGGAGGGAGCTGCAGGAAAGAAGCGAGAGATAGGAAAATAGGAAGAGGCGAAGAGCAGCGCCTAAGGCCACACCTACCGGTGGCAGAGTATATAGGTAAGGAGCTCCGAGCGTCGAGATGGTTTACGGTCTCTCGTCGTCTCGAGTCGGCGAAATTTAAGAGCGCATTTAAAACTGGTTTGGCGCGATGCCCTAAACTCTCGAGAGCCGTTTCTGCCCGAGAGATACCGCGGCGGCTGGGGAGGCTGCTGGTGTGTGTAGGCTCTGCCGAACCCCCTCCGCCCCCTATACCGACAGGGAGTTTATCGCTCCTACATTCTTGGAGAGCTTCGGATGGATTTCCCTGTATTCCGACCTCCGGAGCCGTCATTCTGGAGCGGCGCCCCCGTCGATGTCGGTGTGGGTGACGGCCTGATTTTGTGTGAGGGCTTTCCGGGTGTAAGGGATGCTCGATGCTGATGGGAGAATAGAGGAGCTGATCGAAGGATAAAGGCCTCCGGAGCGGCGAAAATTGTAAATGCAGTACTCGCTGCTTCGTCGCTTTTGTACAGATCTTTTTCAAGCTAATCCCAGCGAGGTACGAATTCTTAAAAACGTAGCGCACGGCTGCTCGGTAAACCAGAGGCAACGAAACTGAAATGATTCACATTGAGACTCTTAGCGTTATGCCGCCTTGAAAATTATTTTTAATTGTTTACTACGAATACTAAATAATGAGGTCTGAAAAAGAAATAAACGTTGGTCTAAAAACCGAATTAAGAGCTCACCTCGAGATAATTGTCAAACCCTTATCTCGAATTCTCAAGAAAAGTTACTCGCCGGGGGGAGGCGAGTTTCGAAACTCGTCGTCCGGTCAAGAATTCAAAATCTCGGAATTCCGGTCCCTCGGCATTCCACTCGGGCGGCCCGAGTTTTCTCGAGGGTTTTCCGTTTCTTAATGTATCAGGTTATTTTCGCTCGGCGCGCACTCTCTCTCTCTCTCTTCCCTCGCTCTTCCCCGAGCTCGCGAGCACGCGTCGCGCGACGCTCGAGCAGAACGGCGGATGTACGAGCGAAACCTTATTTCTCTAATCCCTTAAATTGCGAGGAAAGTAGGGCGACGTTTTCGGAGCGGCGAATCTGATGAAATTAAATCTTTTAAGTGTGTTTCCATCCCGGCTTACAGCTCTGCGACCTTTGGCCCCTCGGCGTACTCGAGGTTGATACGTATTTATCGATCGATTTCGTCTCTCAGCCGGCTGATTGTCTTTAAAAGTCAGCAAAAACTGAGGCCAGAGCGAGCGCGAACATCCTCCAGTCGGATGTGCCGGCAGCTCCTCGTATAGCCCAGACGTCGCAGCCGGTTTGGAATCGAGTCTCCGCGAGAGACTGCATCGGGCGCTCATTCCCCGACTGATTGGAGTACCAATCAATGCGGCATTCAGTGGGCCCTCCTTCGCCCGCTCCCTAAAACTTTAGGAAATTAACCATTCAGCGAGAGGATAACGAGCGTCGTTTATGCAGTCCCAGATAAGACAGTTTAATTTTCAATTACCGAACCGGCAATAGTCACTCGAGTCTCCCTCTCTCTCTCCCTCAAGGGGCAGGGAGGTTGAGTGGGAGGAGCGCTGCAATCAATCGATTCTTTTTATTACGCGCCGAGGGAGGGAGGGGGCGAGCTTTTTGGTAGTTAAGTTTTGATTGGAGACCGGATGATCGATTCGGCCGGGGCTGCAGGAGGCGGAGGAGGATGATTTCGCGCTGATGACGCCGAGAGAGCCGAACATTTTTCGCTCTGCGGCGCATTACTCTCGTTACACTCCGCTGGAATTTAACCGCCCGCCGCCGCCGCCGCGCCCGCGATCGTTACTGCGTCATCCGCGGGAGGAAATAACGTGGAAATTAAGGGACGCGGAGAATTTTGTGGGATACGTGTTTTAAGTTTCGACTGGATTTCGCGGGGGGGATCTTTTGGTCGATTTTCTTCGGCTTGCTTGAACTGATGCTTTCTCAATCAAGGCAAATCTACACGTAAGTAATCGTCTTGTTTTACGTGGGCATCTTAAAGAGAATGAATAATGGGTACAGCAATCTCTTTTTAAGAAACGTGGTAGAATTTCTAATAATAGCACAACTGGTTTGCACAACATAACGTTTTGAAAAAGTTGCCCGATTCAAACCCAAAATCATTACCACACATTTTCCGTAGAATCAAGCGCTTTGTGCACGTAATACAAATGAATAACGAATCAAAATCACACTCCCCCAAGCATCATCGCTCTCCCGCTTCACATCGCCAACGCAAAAAGTAGAACCGCTCTCTCTCTCTCTCTCGCAAACTAGTCGCGATCTTCGCGATCCCGCGGAACTCGCGCGGGATTTACGGGATGTTTGCAGTGCCCCGGAGGAGACGGGGGACCGCGCGACGTGCTAATACGGCTTTCCCAGCGACTACAATTTCCCCGAGTGCTTCGCCTCCCCGCGTGCTCGCGTGTTTACGGAGCCGCGAGCCTGACGATGAATGCGGAACGAAAAATCGAGCGCTGCATTTTGCGTCGGGGTATACGTGTACGCGGGCGCGATAATCGCGGATTTTTCTGTTGCTGATACTTGGGATTTGCAAAACGAAGGGGGGCTTTGGGGTTCATTTTTGTAATACATTCCCTGCCGGGCTTCGAGACGATTGTGCATTATTTAACGACAAAACGCCACGTTACATTTACATTCTGTGGGTCGTCGGAGATGGAAAAAGGTGACATATCCATCAAAACATCCCGCCTGGCAGAAACGAAAGGCGATAGCCTTCCAGGTCCTCCTCGCAATTCAGATTTAGCCGCGTTAGATATTAAAGCCCTTAACACAGCTCGAATAATAAACACTATAAAGCCGGTGGGGGCGGGTCGGGGGTGGTGAGCTTTCCGCGAAAAGCCCGCGATTCATTATCCATCGTCTGCCGGGGCGCGCGTATCGGGCTTAGCGTCTTCTCGCAACCCTTTCGCCGGGGCGGGCAACAACAACACGGCCGGCGTCGCCGTAATATTCGGGATTAGCCGGCAGAACCGACGTACAAACACGGGAGCTCCCCCCGCCGCCGACGGCTTTCTCCGTCCCGCCGCGGCGCGCACTTTCCGCGCGCACCTGTTATGCGCGACGTCGCGCGGGGACTGGCTGTAGCCGTGTGCGCGTGTCTGCGTGTGCGCTCGCATATTTATATTCGAGTTAATTCGCAGGGGGCGCAACGCGAGGATTAGGAGAGTAAATTTTCACTTTTTTCGGGAGGCGTATTTGCTTCCGGGGATTTTTGGGCAGAATAATGCCGGGGGGGACTTTTGCTTTGAGGGAATTGCTGCGAGAAGAAAGTTTGTTTGCAGGAGCGATGGAAAAAATAATCTTATGCGCTAAAAGTGTTTTTCTTTTTCTAGAAAAACCCACGTCTGCAAATAACGTCATCATTGTCAAAAAAAAAAAAAAAAAAAAACAATCTTAAAAAGGATGAAAGAATCTAAAAAACTTTTAGAAACTAATTAATTGCAATTTCTCTACTATTTATAAACCACAATTGCATTTCTTCGAGGCAACAAATATCCGATCAATGTTAAATTAATAATAATTATAATATAAACTAAATATTGATAGCATACAGCTACTAAATTAATTTTCGGCGTAAATCAACGTAAATGTATTTAAGCAGTTGTCTCAGTACGAACGAAATGCAACGAAACGACCGCTCTTTAAAGCCAAACTCGCAACTATGCAGCTCTGCGATACTCGACTTCCGGCAAAAAGGATCGGCAGCCTTTTCGCGGCAGCGCCTTTCAAAAATTGTCGCGGGATTCCAAGACTCTCCGGCGATATCGTCAGGCTCGCCAACTATTGTGCTCCGGCGCCTCGCGAATTCGGCCTCTCCCTCTTTGCGCGAAACTTGTGTATTGCGCCGGGGCGAGAATGCGAGGCAGCGGGAGATTGATTATTCGCGAGTTATGCGCCCGTAACCGAGTTAAAATAAGCGCTCGTGCAACGCGTTTTTGGCAGTCGCAGCGCCCGGCCGGGGTTTTGTCAGCGTTCGCCAAGTTTGAACCTAAACAAACGCACTTTTGAGAAGGAACAAAAAACAGTTTTTTTTAAACTGAATTTTTATTGCAGCAAACTTTCAATTTCTCGATAAAGCGATGAAATTTAGCGATAAAAAGTGATTGCAGTTTAAATCATTACTCTAAGATTTATCATGCACTGCATAAAATATTTCATTCCACTACAAAAATTTTGGTTTCACCGATAACTCGGGAGAAGCACCTTCAGCTAAAATTTAATGCCACTAGCCGACGGCAGGCCGATCGCTGCCGCGGCATCCGGAGCGAAATTTCGGCTTAGCTGAAAAAGGCGAAAAAGAGCTGGAAGGGGCGAGAGCAGAGACGAGAGAGAGACGATGATCGTCTGGCGCGAAGACAAAAGCTAAGCTGCAACGAGGCCGACGCATAATGAAATTCTTGGGGTTTCCCGAGCTCCGGGAAATCCCCGCGCGTCCCTTGCTACACGTCGCGCCGCCGCTGCAGTTAACTCGATGAGCGGGCGCGGCCAGGCAGATTGATATAGGCGAGAGCAGACGCGGAGCCGGGTTTATTAGATCGGAAGGAATGGTCTTTGCATCGATTTTTTGAGCGCCGCCGCGGAATGCCGACGGGAGCTTTTTGCGAGGCGAGGCCTGCGGGCTTTGACTCCCAGTCGCCCGGCGAGTTTTAGTCTTCTTTTAAACAAAAGGTGAATATGCAGTGTACTCTTTTGGTGGGGTGTCAACCATGATGGAACAAAATGTAAATGTGGGGTTATTAAAATGTTGAAAGAATTTCAATACTTTGAAGTAAATTAAAACGTGTCGACGCGACGGACTTTTCATACCCGTGTAAAACTTTAAATACTGGAACAGTATAACAAAAGTATGGCTTAAGTATATTAAATAAGTATGGCTATGGACACTGTGCCATACTTTACAAGGTTGGAATTTTCAATTAAAATAATGAAAATTGAATGATTCTGATTTGACAACTTATTTAAAGTATTTTTAAGATATTTTTAAAATATTTTCACGAACTGAAAGAATAAGTCTCTAAGAACGGGTTATTTTAAGCATTTTAAATACGAATATAATAATCTCCATTTATTTACAAGACTAATTGTAAGGATCGTTAAGGACTTTTCGCGGCGGCCCATAGAAATTTCCAGCGCCAGTATCGACAAGTCTCAAATCCGCAAAGCCCGCGCGAACGCAAAAAAGAAAGCCAGCTAAAACCACAGCGCTTCCGAGCGGCGAACAAATCAGACCAATCGCTCTTCCCGGCGGGATCATCGCGGAGATACCTCGACCAGAGCGAGAGAGAGAGAAAAAAAGCTGTACGGAAAACCGAAGTCTCTCCTCCTTGGTGGCGGAGGCGGATCGGCTCTCATTCGCCAATAAATTTGCCGGGCGAGGCATCGATCACCGGCGTTCTATTTTGCTCATTGGTGTTTTTGCCCGAGAGCGATTCAATTCGAGCGATGCGCTCGAGTCGAGATATATATATATATATATATCTGGTGACACCGCCGCGGAGAGGTAATGGATGGCAGCCCTGCCCTTACCCTTGCCGAGGTCCGCTGCCAAGAAAGCCGCCGCGAACCGAAAACTCTTCCGCCCCCCCCCCCCAACCCGACCCCAACCTCCCCCCGCCTGTCGAGGCTGATGCTGCGGCTTTCGTAGGCTTCGAAGCGGAGAGATCGACGCCCCGGCTTTCGGGACGCCATGTCGCTAAAGTTCTTTTTAGGGCCGCGGCTTTGAGCGGGAGGAATTTCTGGGATTTATTGCGCCCCTTTCCGAAGAATAAGACAGTACAATTTGTTTATGGAAGGTGTATTTTAATTAACGAAATTGTAGTCCGAATCCATAAGACTGGTTTAGAAAATTGTTGAATAAAAGTATATCTTTTGCTACTTTCACGGCGAATAAAAACTGTATTTCTCTTACGAGAGTCGGTAAAGGATGAAATGCAGGCATCGAAATGAACAGATAAGTATCAGAAATTGTTATTACATAGAGTCGCGGTAACGAGAACGGGTCCGAACGGCAAGATGAGAAATTCAGGGTGAACTATTCCGGTTTCTCACCGGAGAGTAGAATGGGGTTATAGTTTGTAGTAATGAGATGTGAGTCGAATTGTGATGAGAATTAGGAGATGGGGCTATTAAACTTCTGCAAACTTCAATGGAAATTCTCTCTCCCGGTGACACTTGAACTTTGATTAAAGCAATATTTTCATTCCTCTCCACTTTGTACCTAATCGCCTCTATTATTAACGACCAGGAACGTATAAATCATAAAGTTACGTATAAAACTCCGAATAAATACTTGCCCAAATCCTCCCCGGGCGAACAATGCAGCCGCTAATCGTTTCCCTCCCCGAACCCTCCGGTGCCGGAGTAATCTTGTCTCCCAAGACCCAGAACCGTCCAAAGATCATTCGAACACGGAGGGCCGCCCTTTCGGATCAGACAGTTTCCTAATTCCCGAAGACATCTTCTCTCTCTCTCTCTCTCTCGAGATCTCGACCGCAAGCCGAGCAAGGAGTTCATCAAGAGCGATTATTAGCGGACTCGGTTAATGTCCCTCTTCCGCCCACCGGGACGGGCGATAGGCGGAAGCTCCGCTATCCGACTGGTTTGTTCGTTCCATGTAAATTTTTGCGCGCGAGGAGTCGCGCGAGCTCGGAGAGGGGGAGCAAAAAAAGCGAACTGATGAATGCGGGCGCAGATTGCGAAAATGTGGGAAGCGTTTCCGTTCTGACGGTTTAGTCCGATATTTATGTGCAGGAAGGAGTAAGTTAAAAATAGGATTTTTTTATCTGCTGACGGGCGGGTAATCTGCGCTCGCATTAAGGCTGTTTGGGTGAAAATAGTGTTAAGGTTCTAAATTAATAGTCGTGTAGTAAATCGTGACCTACTTACGCCGGAGGCGATGAATTATATATAAAGATTGCAATCCTGCTTGACTGGTATAATTATATTTGCTTACAGTTTTCAGATGTAATTGTTAGACCTATTAACTTTTCCCAAAAATTGATCGACTTATTTCCCTTAAAAATATAACCTCTCCCTTTCTAAACTAATTTTGAACCGACAACTCCTTTGAGTGCATATCCAACCACGAGTTTCTCCTCAAAACAATGGCGCAGACTTCTGAGTATCTTAGACTAGCATTCACCTCAGATCTCTGAGGATACTCGTCGTGCTCCTCGACAATTCAATTCGCTCGACCCAAAATCTGCTTTATGCAGGGCTGGACATGGATGGAAACCGCAGCCTCCGACTTGTCAATCACTAAGGTAAGGATAGTTTCGACGAGACGCCGCATATCTTTGCTTTCCTATTACATGTAGACTTCTTGATGTAGAAAATTCGATATGAATATGTAAACAGGAATGTAAGATTATGCTTTACTTTCAGATTCTACGATATGTTAAAAGCTAGAAGAATGCTCGATAAACATCATTTCTGTCGAGTTATTAAATTATAACTCTGTTATGATAATTTAGCGATTTCTACCGGCGATAATGGATAAAATAATTGTTATATTGGGACTAGCAGTGACTTGGAATATAAATGGCTGATGTCACACTTTTAAATACATTACAAAAATCCCAGTCATCCACTTGTTTAACACGCGAGAGGAAATAAAAATTAAACGACGTATGCAAAATTATTTTTCTAGAAATCACTTAGCCACCCGTCCATTTTGCCTTCCGATACCTTACTGCTACTGCAAATCCACCCCGTCGACGTTAAATTATTCACTCTCCTACTGGGTCATCGCGGCCGCGCCACCAGCATATAAATCCCGAAAAGCTCACAAAACAGAGAGTTCGTCCGACAGAGCGTATAGCTCGCGAAACGAGAGAGGGGAAAGGGCGCGTCTCCGGTTATTGTCCGTGGGAATTAATCGCGCCGATCGCAGATTAGCGCGCGATTGCTTTTCCGGCTTGACGCTGCTCGCCCGGCCGCTCGCGGAAGTAGGGCCGAGCGGACTCTCGCGCGCGAGGATCGAGAGCTTCGGAGCGCGGCGGCCGACGATGGAAGCGCGCTCGACGTTTTTAATTGACGGCCGCCGCCGCCCGGTCGATCGCGCCGATAATGCGTGATGCATGCGCCGGGCGCGCTTCCGCGGGCAATGACGCTTTGTCTCCGGCTCTGTGACTGTTTTTCATTCGGGCGCGGTGCCCGGGCGGAGTTTAGATCGCGTCGGAATGTTTTGAAGGAGGTTTATTGAGAAATTGTGAAAAATTAATCGAGAAATAGTAGAAATAATAGAAAGATCGATTGAGTCGCAGACTTTCCGCAGATTTACTACGGTAAAAATACATTCGCCAAATGATTGTGTTGAATTTTTCACGGCATATCAGGCGCAGATGAGTGCAGCGTGCGCCGGTATTTTTTCCTTTCTCGATTAATTAACGGGCGCGGGATTGCGATGCGCCGATAATTCGCGATACAGGGAGGATGGAGCTCTCGCGAGAGTGCTTTGAGCAAAGTTATTCAGACAGAGAGATTCCTTTTCGGGCGGATATTTGATAAATGAATAAAGGATTAAAGTGACGAAGGGAAAATTGGGAATGCAGTGCGCAAAGAAATGAAATTGAAAAAGTTTGATAACACGCGCCATTCTTTTCTCCCTCCCGGCCGACAAAGGATCTTTTCAATTTTTTTAATAGATTTGACTGCTCTTTCATTCTTTTGTAACAAATTCTTTGAAAAACACGCAGTTCCGCCGAGTTTCTCGAACATCATTAGCTGGAATTTGCGCTTCGACTCGTCGCACAAAGTCTTCTCCGCTTGTTATTTATTCCATTGTTCCAAACTACGCAAGCGTCAGACAAGCATGAGAAATTTATAATCTCGTAAAGGAAATCCGTTCGCCTCGACAAAATAATCAACGCGCAAAGAACACGACGATCCCGAAGACGCGGCGGCTCGCAAATATCGCCGAAATTATCGGCCTCCGGGGAGTTTTCACGGCCATTTGGCTCGCGCGAAGCTCAACTCGGCATAATTACGTAATGGCCTCCCACGGCTTTGCTCTACTCGCGCGAATACAGCCATTATGGAGATTTTATCAGGCCGCGCTTGCCAACGCGCGTCCTGCCCGCACGCCAAAAGTCCCGCGAACTTTCGAACCCTGCCTACTTCCCTCCTCTTTTTTTCGTTAATTTTGAATGGCGCGATGGACGGCGGCTTGCTCGGTCTATGGGTTGAGCGTCGATTTTCAACTTTGATTCGTTACCAGTGTATAAATCAAGCTTATCAACTTTTCGAAGTAACTGTTCGAAATCAAAATTGTATATATACTCAAAAATGATATTCAAAAGCAAGCCAACACCTAAAAACATTTACGAGTCAAGCACAGAAGAGCAAAAGCTTCCAATTACTCGCAGCAGTTCGCGCGCCCTGACCGGGTCTGGAGATCGTCGCGCGTATTTTTGCGCGAGTGTTTGCTTTCGGCCGGGCAGCGATTTTAATCGTCATGAAAGCCTCCCTCCCCCCACCTCTCTCTCTCTTAGTGAAATTAAACCGAATATAATGTTCTTGGCACGCGCCCCTGACTTCCCTCGCAGCCGCGATGTTTAGCGCTCGCGGGAGCTCGCTTTATTTTATTCCGGCGCGCTTTTCCTTGGCGCGAAAACCGTCCGCTCACGATTTCAGCCTGATGAAATAAGAGGGGTGCCGGCCTTTGTCAACTTTGAGGCTGGATCTAGAAGCGGGGCGGGCTCGTTTCTTTTTTGCTCAAAAACTGAGTCCGACTTGCGCCAGTCTTGCATCATTATTTCAAATGCTTTAGTTGCAGCAACGCTTCCAAAAAATCCAAAGCAAAACCAGCTCTCCCACCGAAAAATCCCCCAAAAATCCAGCGAGCGCCCCCTCGCAAAAGGGGTCGAGCCATAACGCAAACCCAACCCCGTCGGCGTTCCAGAGCGAGCAATAGCCGTTACGCGCTCTCGCTCGCGTCATCGAAACGCTGCGTTTCGTTATTTCGCGGGGAATCCCCGCTATTCGGCGGGCCGCGCTCGAAACGTATTAATTCAGAATTCATTTGGCGAACAAGCGACGATTTAAACGAGCCGGGGGCGCGCGCGTCGGGAATTTCAAGCGCGTAAACAGCCCCGCGCGCGCGCGCGCGTCCGCCGCGTGCACGCACACACGACCTGCGCCCCCGAAAAAATATTATGCACGGAATGAGAGCGGAGTTTCGATTACAGTACCCGCCCTCGTCGCGGATGCGTTTTTGTTTTCGGGCTGCTGAATGTTAACGGGGGGTGGCGCGTTTTCGGGAGACGCGCGAGCTATTTCGTCCGCGAGCGAAATACGCGCCCGACTTTTTGTTAATGGTAATTGAAAATTCTTCGCGGCCCGGCTGACGTTGGGGCTTTTTGATGCGAGCGTTTACGTGACTTTGGTTTCATAATTTTCGGTTGGGGAACGCGCGTCTTTGGAATAAATTTTTGAGGTGAATGCATTTAAAGCGGATTTATAAGGTTTGTGGCAAACGTATAAGAATCATTTATTTATTCTTAATCATTTCGCATTGTTACAACTCTTTTGAGAGCATTTTATACACTTTTAATTTACAGAAATTTCGATGAAAGAACTTCTTTTGAAAAACTAAAATTTAATCTACTATATTTTTATGAAAATTGCTGGTAGATTTTTGAAATTGCAGCGGTTCCAAGTAAAGTTTATTCCTCGCTTCAACTTCGTAAAATACGATTGCGTGCAAGATGAAATCTCCTCCATTTTCGACTTCACCGCTAAAATGATTGTCTTCGAATTCGGGATTTTCCGCAATATTCGATAAAGCAAGGAACAAAACAACAATTATCTACCGGGGAACGAAAGCAGATCACCGGGTACATAACGCAGCTCTCGTTATCCGGGCTCTTGATGCCGCGTTATCGCCGCGTAATAACACGCCGCTTCGCGGCTAGGAAATCTGTATGCAGAAAGATCAATGACCCGCGATAAGAAACCTGCCGCCGCTGTTTACGGACGCGTGTACTTGCATAAAAACGCAATCCAGACGGCCGGGGAAAAAAGAAGGGCGGCGGGTATTATTATAGCGATGCATCGGCCGTGTAAACTCGCGCCCCGACGGCTGTTAAGTGCAGGTTCGCCTCGATATTCAATTTGTATCTGCATGAAACGGTGCGATTTGTCACAGCTAAATGGACAAGTGTTGCGCGCTTGTAGTCTTGGGGCTTTCGTTTAATTTTATTCACGAGTTACATATATTCTCTATATGAATCGGAATTCAACAGTAAATATTTTACTTAAATCTTGTTTTATTAAACTTTATTTGTTCAGCATAAAATCCAGAAGAGCTGAACGTCTAAAATAAATTATTCCTAATCATTCTCAAGTAAAAGGGACGATTTCGAATGTTGTTTCATCAGAACAATAGAAAGCAATATAAAGACAAAAACCCCACTTCCGCCTACAAATCCACGTTTAATTCCCTTCCCCAGAAACAAGATCTCATTCGCGAGCCTTACTTCGAAACACACGTAATGCACAGGCGGGGCAAAAACTCGCCTCAACGAGACGGCGAAGCACTACACACTATGTGCGAGAACAATTGCAGCGTTCGACTGACGTGCAATGAAGCGTGTTTACCTCTCCCCGCCCTCCGATCGTGTGCGGCACGCGATCGCCCCCTGATTATACCTGCCTTTCCAATTCTCTCGCCCTCCCCGAGTCGCGTAATTGCGAAACGGCGCGGCGCAGAGCGCGACTTGTTGACTCGTTGCGGTCGCGGATTTTGAGAGCAGCTGGCTGTTCATCGGGAGACCGGAGAGCGGTCGCGCTTTGGGGAGGTCAATCGCGTCGGGAACTCCAAGGAGGGCTCAATTTTTCTCCGATGAATTTGCATGTATTGATTATTACTGTCATTTTTGTGATACTTGATTCAAAGAATTTTTCATCATTTCTCTTGTAACTGTTCGTGGTTTTAGTATTGAAATGTATATAAATATTGGAGCTTTTTCAGCGGCAATCATAATATTTTCTCAAAGGTTAAATAAGAGAGTCTTGAAAGAGACTTCTTACAATTAGTATATAAATATAAACACAAATAAATCCCGTTAAGACATATGTGACAATAATTTTGTTTTCTTGAAACAGCTCAATTTAATTAATATATTAATTATAATAGCTGCTGTACAGAATAGAAACTTAATATCTTTAAAATCCTATTTGAAATTATCATTATTAAGCCTTAAGTTATTATACATCACAATTAAGCGTAATTTAAGAGTAATTTAATAGTTGGCATCTTATTAATATTAATTGTTAAGAAACTTTAACTTGAAGCAAATAAACCCCAACCGCAATACTTCCTCAAAAATTCGCATTCCTTCCCCAAAAGCGAAAAACAGGGAAAACTCCCTCAAGAACTCAACATTCTATTAAATTCGCGGCCGATCGCGACTCAAAGCGCAGCGGCGAACATTCGGCTCGGCTCTTGAACCCCGGTCCTCAGGCGCGAATTTTCCAGCGCTCCTTTTGATCTCGGCAGAAAGCCGGATGATCCCCGGGACGTGGCAAGCTAACGAAGGAGGTGCCCTTCATTTTTCCCAGCGGCATTAGCGAGCCGAGGTCTTCGAGGAGCTTATTTACGCGAGCGATGTGTGCTCTCTCTCTCTCTCTCTCTCTGCGCTTATGCGGGTGTATTAATTTCTAAGAGATTCCGCGCTGTATTGTTCCATGCTGGCTGAGCGATGTGGGGAAGTGTTTGAGGTCAAATATTTGTCGGGCTTAAGTTGCTGGAAGTTTCGGATCTTTGATTTTCTTGTCGAGTTGAGAATTTTGAAATTGGCATAATTAATATATAAAGTATGTAATTGTCTATAAAGAGTCTAAAATTTGACGCACCGTGTTTCAACGAAAAATTTATTCTTGTAATATTAAAATACATAAATTAAGAAAAAAGCTTTTATTTGCTTTTTCATGATTAAAGTTTTCATTAAAATATTTTAGCGCATCTAATTTGAAAATATGTCTCATAATGATGCACTAAAGGCGACAATAGAGAGCATAATCCGTCGTGAAGTAAAACTGCGCCGTTGCGTCGGCAACTTACAAATAAACATCCTACAATTTACTAATATGGAAGCTCCAAGCAAAATAATTCAAGTGAAATAATTCACAGAGAGAAGCGGTAGCAGAATTCACGTCGGCATCAGTTACAGAATTCCGCCTGCACTCGTCAGTCTATCTAACCTCCATTTTCTAAAATAGTACTCTTAAACTAAACAGAGAGAAGCGAGCGAGCGCGCCGCTGTACAATTTCTCCTTTGTCTTTGGAAAACATTGTACTTGACGCCTCGTTCAAACTTCAACTGCCGGCAGCTTCGCACAAATTAAACGACGTTTTACGGCGTCCCAATGCTTTCGCGATTAGACGCTAAAGAATATCGAGACGAGCGAAGTTCATCTCTTAACCGAAAAGCTTATGATAATGCAAAGAAATATTTTTAAGTATTTTTTATGGAGCTTTCTAAGATTAATTTATGGCAAAAAAATAAATAAATAATAAGGAAACAGTATTTTTGAAAATATTAGTTTGAGTCGTCAATTGTTTTTACGAGTAAAAATATAATTCGAAATGATAATCTTCTAGTTGCAATTTAAAAAGGATTAAAATAAAAATTTTGAATAGAGAAAAGATTTACTGATTAAATATAACGTTTCAATTTGGTATGATAATTTCGCGGATCGAAAAGCGAAAAATCTATGTTTACAAATTTCTATTTACCCGAACATTGCAGCTTATTTACATACTTTACTTTCCACGGGCAATTTCGTCTATAAAAGGCCGCGCAAATCGGAAGATCGAGTTATTCTTCACCGTCGACGCGTAGTAGTTATAGTTCAAAATCAAAGCATCACTTTTATTGTACCTGAAGAGCGTTTTTATCGCCAGCAATATAAAAACAGCTCTCGTTTAGCCGCCTCAAAAGCGTCAGATTCAAACCGTGAAAATGGAGTGGACGCCGGCCAACTTAACCCACTGCTATCAAAACCTCGGAATTTATACGTGCGACAGGACTTTCATAACGTTTTTAGGATTTTTAGCCCATGCCATGGGGTTCACTTTCGAAGAAAGATACGACAAATTCAAGAAGCCAAAGGACGATTCGCAGGATTTTGATTTTATCGTCGTTGGCGCTGGTAGTGCTGGATGCGTCGTTGCCAACCGACTATCTGAAATTTATAACTGGAAGGTAATTTAATCTTTTAACCCCATCGACACTTATAACAGCCCTCAAACCCTTTTTTAAGATTAATCATTTAACCGCTCGCTTATACGGACAACTTAACATCGTTGAAATATTTTCAGATATTACTGCTAGAAGCAGGAGGTGATGAACCGGCAGCAGCAATGGTACCCGGATTGGCACCCCTTATGCAGGGGAGCTCTTCGGATTACAAATACCGCAGTCAGCCTGAACGTGTACGTGGCAGCGTGGTGGACAGAAGAATGCCTTACAGCAGAGGTAAGGTGATGGGAGGCACCAGTGTTATCGATACTATGGAGTGGACTCGAGGCAACAAGCAGGACTTCGATCATTGGGCCGCGGCTGGAAATGTAGGCTGGAGCTGGGATAATGTTTTGCCGTACTTTAGAAAATCAGAAAATTTTAGAATTCCCGAAGTAAGTTTTTCTTGTAATATTCATGTCCTTTTTGCATTTGTTTATTTTACTTTATTTTATTCTGTATATTTAATGCGTTATCTGCCAGTTAATGATGAAATATTCGAGCTTCCACAACACCGGTGGTTACATGTCCATTGAAGGAAGGGAGGAGTACGAAGAGAACGCGCGAATAATCAACGAAATCTGGAAAGATTTGGGCCTCAAAGAGACTGACTACAACACAGACAAACAACTTGGATACGGCAGACTGCAAAACTCAATTCGCAAGGGGCATCGCCAAAGCGCCAACACCGCCTTCATCCGCTCTATTCGAATCCAAAGAGATAACCTCGTAATCCGGTAATTAAACATTTCTCTCAATTCAAGACGAACGCCGCATTGATACCGAACAAAAAATTAGTCCCCATTCTCGAGCGACGAGGATCATAATCGACGACGCGAAGATGAAAGCGCTCGGCGTGGAGTACGTCGATCCAAATACGGGCGAGAAACTGCAGGCATACGCATCCAAGGAGGTGATCGTGTCAGCCGGAGGTATCGATTCGCCCAGGCTGCTGATGCTTTCCGGTATCGGACTTGTCGATCAGTTAAGGAAAGCCAACATCCCACAGGTGCAAAACCTACCAGTCGGCCAGAACCTCCAGGACCACATTGCTATCCAGCCCTTCATCATCAATGTAAACGATGGGACGGCGGAGATTGCCAAGGTGATTATTTTTCGGCTCGATGTTTAAAATTTAAATAAAAAAATAACAAAAATAGCATACACTTGGGAATAACGCAATTAGGCGTGGCTTAAACTTTTCGTCAATCTACCGTCAGTTTTTAATGTTTCTTGATACATTTATTTTTATTTTATTTATTTATTTATTTATTTTGTTTTGACCTTTTAGGTGGAATACATTGAGCGCGATCTGCAGTACTGGATGGTCAACGGAGAGGAACCGCCGCTTTCAATGTCTGGGCTCGTCGACAGCATGGCCTTTATCCAAACCAGCCAGGAGACCCGACCGGACGTCAGCAGCGTCCAAATCCAGTTTTTGAATTTTAAAAACGACACCAAAGGAAATGCGTACAACGTGCTACCCTACCACGAAGGCTTCGCAATATTAATCAAGAACCTTATTCCTAAGAGCCGCGGCTCTGTGGAGCTGAATGAAAAGGATCCTCTCTGGGGCGAGCCTGTAATCAAGGTCAATATGGCAACCGACCCGGCCGACGTTGATGTTTTAATTGAAGCTGGAAAGTTTGCCAACAATATGTTTACGACCGACGCCTTTAAGGTAATTAAACGGATTTAATAACATCACTATGTAATATTGTAATATCATCAAATTCAAATTACAAACCGAAATTTCCATTTTCAGAAGAGCGAATTTACAGTCGACTGGCGCGAGGAGCCTTACTGCAAGCACCACATCATGGGTAGCGAGAAGTTTTACCATTGCCTAGTCGCGAACAGCACCGTCAATATGGGGCACGCCGTCGGTACTTGCAAAATGGGACCGGCGGGCGATCCCACTGCGGTCGTTGACCCGAGGCTCAGAGTTCACGGAGTTCAGCGTTTGAGGGTCGTCGATGCGTCGGTGATGCCGACGATTACCAGAGGCAACATCAAGGCGCCTACTATCATGATTGGTGAGAAGGCTGCCGATATGATTAGAGAAGACTGGGGACATCCGTCAATACAATAAGACTGATTTGTGTTTTATACGTTTGAAGTTTGATTTGCGCTTTTGAGGCTGAACTTTTTATTTTAACTTTGTATTTTAACCACATGTACGAACGAAATTTTAACTGTTTTTAATAAAATGTAGAATCGTAACCCGAAATTTGTTATCGACTTTATTTGTTTAGTCGTAATTGTAATTTGAGAAATGAACTGAAACTTGATTATTTAAAAAACGGCCTCCTGATAACCATAAAGCACAGGGTTTTTCAGTCGACAAATTCACATCGCAGCCAAGCAAATAAAAAGAAGGCGAGGCAGCAGCAGCGGCGGCAGTCCGTCGCTAAATTACGCAACTTGGCTACTTTCATAAAGAGGAATAATAACGAGAGCTCGCGCGCGCGACTCTTTTCTTATCTCTGCAGGAGCCTCCTCCCGCCTTGTACAGAATTACGCGGACTCGGCTTTAATCTCGAGAAATATTTTCCGGGAGCTGTATTTCAGGCGACGCCTCTCGCTAATCTAATAAGGCGACAAAACGCAGAAACGCCTCTCTCTCTCTCGCGCGAAAGAAACAAAAGAGGGATGATCGAGCGTTTCGGGGCGCGCGCCGGAATTTATGGGGTTTTCGCGAATAGCTAATTTTCACGAGTGCCGAAGTGCGACTGCCAAAAGTCATGGGCGCTTCCTCGGGAGGAGAGAGTTTGTTGCTCGCTGATTTTTCGAAATATGCGCGCATTTGGCTCTTTTCCATTGGCGATTTAGATTCGGGAGGGAAATTTGTTTTTGGGGAGTTCCGGGGCGAGAGCTTTTAGAAATTTCGGAAAATCCGCCGCGGTTCTCGAGGAGTGACTTTGTTCTACTTTTTTGATGATAAATAAAAGATGCAAGTTTAGTATTTACATACGAGAAAAACAGAAGGGAGTGGCGATAAATTACTTTTCTTATATCAGAATATTATCAAAGTTTTCGTAATACTTTGTAAAGTAAACATCAAGTAAAATTATCAAGTAAAATCTTAGTATCAAAATGAAGGGCAAATCAACAAAATTTTCCAAATCCAATAGCCATAAAAACTATTAATGCCTTATTGAAAACTTGAGCTGCGTCCTAAATATCTTTGCTTAGCTTAAACATCCTATTCTGCAATCGACAAGAAAAGCTCTCCCTCCCTCTTCCCTCCCGGAATAAGAAGGAACGACGTTAATTTTGGCTAATGCTCGCGGCGCTGCCTCGTGTTTTCTTTTAAAGTCACGCGCGATTATGCGCAGCGCCGCGCCGCGCGAATTTATCGCGAGGAGTCTCGGCGACGTCGTCGTCGTCGTCTGCCGGGCAAATGAAATTGCTTCCCCCGGCTCGATTTTTGTGCATGATCCGAAGGAATAAGTGCGCGAGACGAATAGGAAGTTTTTCCCGGGGATTGGGAGCATGGGTTTTTTTGAACGGGTAATTGTAAGGATCAGTTATTTGCAGTGAACGGGTAGAGTATTAGGTTCGATCAGCGAAATGGGTATGAGAAATAGAAAGAAAAATAAATAGTTAGCTTTAAAATATTTATCTTGTACAATAAAAAGTTTCTAAACGTTAGAATTTTTTAAATAAAATTCTTTCTTAATATCGTTAATTAATAAATTATTACAGTTAATAAGTAAATAATTCTATCGTAATTTTTGAGAAAAATGGGCATGTCGAAAGCATCTACCGACGTAATTTTTCTTAATTAATTTTTCACGATTTGAACTCTACGCTGCAGATTAATTCTGAATTGTGCCCACACACCCAATGCGTTCCTTCGGCCAATCTTCATTACGTCCTCGCAGCTCTCTGGTTCGTCAATCAGCTAAAAATAAAAGCTGGAAAAAGGCCCTTTTTCCCTAATTAAAGCTAAAAAAAACCTCCTCGAACGCAACTTTGTTCCCCCCGCAGCTGGGAACGAGTCCAGTGACACTCGGCCGCCGCGCGGCGTTCAAGAGCAGCGAAATCGTAAAACGCGACTGCCGCGCGCGGCGACGGGGGCATAAAGCCCCCCCGCGGGCGTGCGCATAGGCTATCGGTCCATTATACGGAATGGCCTCGGCTCGATTGAAGGTCTATTTTCGCGAGGCGGCGGCGGCGGCGGCGGCCGCGCGCCGAGTGTAAAATCGATCGCCCCCCCCCACCCCTCGGCTAACCCGATTTAGCGTCTTCGGGGCGTAAAGTCCGCGATTCGCAGACGTCGGCGCTCGACGCTGCTTTTAGCGGCTTTAGTGCTTTCTGATGAAGCCGGATTCGGCGGACTGCCGCCGCTGCTGCTGCTGCAGGCACGTGGGAGTGGAATGCCCTCTATTGATAGCGGGGACGGAGCGAGCGCTGAATTATGTTCTTTGGCAGTCAAGATTCAATTACCTGCGCGACGCAATGTTCGTTGCACTTTCTTCCTAACGAGTTGATTGTCTCGATTGCGGATTTTGAAGATTACTCATTTTTCAGGTCGCTATTTAAAGTAATTAATTAATTAATTAATGCAGTCCAGTATGTGCGAATTATGGGTAAAGGAGATAAATTAAATCGCATAAAAATGAAAATGCACATTAGTCCGCACTTATATATTATTCCTTCTTAAAGCCTTCATTTACCTCTACTTTCCAATCGATTCAATTTCGCCAGCTCATATTAAGCGCACAAAAAGTCCTTATCCCCGTCAACTCATAAATCGCGTACAATAACTACTTCTACATTATTTAGCGGACAGAAATCCATCCAATCCACCTCCACCTTCCCCATCGGTCGGCAATCGATAGCCGTCTCAAAGTCAGGCCGAACAGCGTTATTAACAAGGCCGTACATCGGCGTATCGATTTCCAGCGGATCCTGCAGCAGCCGCCGATTCTTCAGCCTCCGCCGCGCGTATATAAGCGGTGCGCGGGGCTGCGAAGGGATATATATATCGCTCTCTCGGTAATAAAGCTCGGGAGCCGCCGAGAGAGAGAGAGAGAGAGAGAGAGAGAGAGAGAGAGAGAGCGGAGAGCGGAGAGCGGATGGATTCGATATTAAATTTTCCGCGAAGAATATCGCGCATTACTTCCGGCGCGCCGCGAAAAGCCATGTGGCGCGCGCGAGGCTTATCCGCTCGATATTGCCCCGCGAGAGAGCTCCGAATATGAAGAGATCCCCGCCGCCCGGGCGTGTTTTCTTTTTGGGGAACGCCGCAGCTGGGGAATTGAGAGCGCGTCGGCGGTGCCGGCCGAGGTGTTTGCTGTTGCTACGGCGCGGGTGATGGCTGATAAGTGTGCTCGATGGGAGGATTAGGCACGGTGAACAAATAAATAAGCTCCTTGCAGAATTGAAAAAAACTGGAATTTTAAAATAAGGTAGTGAAGAAAACTGGCAGATTATGTCTTGAAATTCGTCTCTTAAAAAAGTGATGGCCGGAAGTCGTGAAGCATTTAAAAATTGTGATTGGTTGTTGAATTAAATAAAACAAAATAAAATCGAGTTTTTATCAACTTTTAATAATTAACAGTAGAGAGCTTTGAGAATTATAGAATGGAGAATAAAAAAAGACATTTAAAATTAATCAAGTGCTAATATTGTCATTCGTTTTTATTTTCTACTTAATACTGCTTAATATAAAATATTTGAGGTGCTTATTAAGGTTAAAATAATAGAAAAAATATTTTGAACGTATATAATTAATGCGCAATAAAAAAATCAAATTTATTTATTAAATAATTTTTAGACTGACGAAGATTATCTCATTCGAAGAAACGGTAAGGTGCGTTTTATACACATAAGAATCGTACACGTAAACATTGTACACAATTTAGCGTAGCCCAATATATCTAT
>JAWWEM010000001.1:4312975-4323171 GCA_035582935.1 Ormyrus thymus
ATTCTCCTTCTTATTATACACTTTTTCCTTTTTAGGACGCCGAGGTGTAAGAGGAGATATCAACCTCGGACGAATGAATGCGTATCGGCGGAACATCAATGATATAGCTAATCTGATGTCGCAGTTTTTTTGTAAACGCCGTTATTAATTATGAACAATCAAACTAGAGAGCTGATGGAACAACGACGTGCAGAAGAAGCAAGGCTTCATCATCAAAATGATTATCTGTTTATATCGCAATTATTGCAAAAGCTACAAGCTTTGACTATTACGTTGTAAATATTGAGTTATTGCAAGTAATTATTAGAATTTATCTAGTTGCAGACATGCAAACATAATGCATATCAAAGAATAATTCCATTTTTTATTTGCACTTTTTTATTTTAGAAATAATATATTTGGTATACAAATGATACCATAAAGACGAGTAAGTGATCAGATTCAAGAAATTCCCTTTCATCAAGCACCAGTATATAAAATATAAACCAACAATATTAACTTGAAGAAGTCATTTCCTTCGAAATTCAAACTTGCCAATCCACATCAATAAGCCTTTCAAACAGAAAACGCACAATCGAAAGAAACATCGCTCTCTAAAAAGCGTTAGAAACAAAGGCGCACTCTCCATTAACGTACATTATTGAGAACCACGACGTCCTCCTCTCTCTCTCTCTCTCCCATCCGCCGTCATTCGGCGGCGTTCCGATATTCGATTTCGCCAATCAAGCACGAGTAAGGGCTTTAAATATAAATCGAGCCAATAATGGCCGCTCGCGCTTAATTGCTATCGTTTTGACCCAGTGTGTCACAGCCAATCGTTTTTCTTCGGCTAATAACGGCTTTCTTTCTTTCGGTCTCTCTCTCCCTCCCCCCTCCTCGTCGCGCCCTTGTCGAGTGCTTTGCGCTCCCGGCCGGGGATTAAGATTTTAATAGAAGTTCCGCGATGGGAAAAACACGGATTCGATTAACGACTCTGCCCGTTTATTCCCTTTGCCATTTTTTTTTTTCGATTCCACGCGCCGGCTGCTTTTAGAACGCTGATCGTGAAATGTGATTGAAAATGCGGGTTTAGAAAGATAGATTGAAGTTTATTTTTAGTTTATTAATAATTGCGATAAAATTCGACCTGCGGGTGTTGAAGCTTTTTCATGATAAGTTATTGTGTTTATTTATTTGATAAATAACGAATTTGCTTACGAATTTAATTTGTTCAAAAGTTATGCGAATAAATAATTATACAAAAGCTGAATATACGCTCACATGCGAGGAATGAAAAGAATTTAAATAATATTTTTCTCAATAAATTGTGATCATTTTATCTCTGGATTTTATTCTTATTTAACAATGAATATTTAATACTCAAACATTTCCAACTTCGCCACATATAAAACGGAAAGCGTATCAGTTACTTAATCTAAAATTGAACTAAAATTCCTCGGAAAAAAAATCTCAACATCGAATATCGCATCCGCAGCCTCCTCGCGGCTAATGAAAATCGGCTAAACTCTCGGCGCGCGGCGGGGCTCGTATTTATTTTGAAAAGGCACGTGGCGCCGAGAAAGCAAAATATTTACACCCCCGGCGTATCTATCAGCGGGACCGGAGCTCGAGGCTCTCTCGCCGATAAATCGGCGGACGTGCGATAAATTCCAAAGCGAGAGAGAGAGAGAGAGAGTCTTCTTCTCGCTCTCGGCTCGCCGGAAAAACCTATTTATTACCGTCGTTAGGAGCTACACGTTTCATTTTGTAAGCCCTTCCGGATGCTCCCTGCTCCTGTATCATACGCGGCTCTTCCGTTCCTTTGGCCGGTGCTGCGATTGTTTTTCTTTTTGCTGCCTCCGACCCGAGAGAGCGAAGGAAGGCACGTGGAATTCCCGAGTTGCAACGCGATTGAATGGAATTGAATGAAGGAGCAAAGTAATTGTTTCGAGTCGGTTTTGCAAATTTATCAAATTTTATTTCCGGCTGCAAATAGCCCTTTTGTTATTTCTGTTATCATAAGTTACCTTATCTCTGCAATATTTAAAATATTAACAGTGTATAAATAATTGTAAATTTCAAGGAAATAAGTGGTAAGGTTACCGGGAAACTAAATAAGAAAATGATATTCAAGTACCACGAGAGGTCTATTAAAATGATTTAAAGTACACATTTCGATCCAAGTTCACATTCAAATTGAGCAATCCATTCGGAAGAGGCAACATCCCATCTCTCCGAGCAATAAAGGCAAAGCAGACTTCCTCCTCTGTACGTAATCTTCGAATTTTGAGAACGCAATATTTATCCGCGGCGTCTTCCGGCACGTGAAGGCCAATGAGCCGATCGTTCCTAAATCATACAATCCCCGGAGTTCAATTGCACGGAGAGAGAATCCGACTTGCGGTGCGTTTTATGTCGCAGGAAAACATCGTAACGTGAAGGTGGTTTTTTTTTTAAAGCGAATTTTATTGCCCTTGCAGAAAAAGGCTTTATTACGAAAAATTATTTTTCAATCATTAGCTTTAAAATATTAAAATTCAGTAAATACTCTTGCCCTTTTTTACAATTTTAGATGAAAATACTCATTCCCAACTAAAAATGTTCTCGAAGTTACAATTATTTACCCAGTATTTCTCTTGAAATAATTGACCTTTCCATACACCTTTCCCTTCGAGCAGAGCCGTTACCCATACGACAACCGCCGATCTTCAATACTATCTCCTTGCGAGTAATAATTCCATAAAGTGCGCGCGCGCGACGCATAAAAAATTACGGCGGGCGTATCCGCGAAAGATGAAGAACCGACGCACGGCGCGCGCGTCGCGAAATTGCGCCGGTCGTCGTCGGGGCGCAAGCAAGAGAGATTAAAACGTTTCGGGCTCGAACATCGCCGTATAACAAGCGCGCGATCTGTGTGCTCTGGCGGACCGGCCGACTGGGAAGTGGGTTACGCGAGAGTGCGGTTAAAATGACGCACGCTATTATGTAAAACTTATATAATGCATTATTGATTTTTATTTTTTGTGCTTTGATAATAAATAATAAATGATAAGAAACTGCATTAAATTAATGTAAAAGAATTCTCAAGTAGAAAGGGATTACGGAAGAAAGAAATGGTTTTAAAAATGTCATGAAATCGCAGGTACAAAGTTTCATAAGCTCTCAGCTAAAAAAATTTCTTAGTCATAGTAGAGGCATTTAATTAAAACAAAATATTATACTGTAATTTCCGAGGATTTTTAAAAAATAATAATTTTTTGCCATCGGGAACACAATTAATATTTAAAAATTAAAATACGTATACCGATATTAATAAATGTTACATATTAATATTAATAAATATTATATACAATAATTTTTTGTTTAAAATTTAATTAGGTTCTGATTCTAATAAGTGATTTCTGAATAATTAACTTTCAATAATAATAAAGCTCTTCCTTACTGCATATTTAAAGAAATGCAAAGTTTATAATTATAAAGTTCCTATCATATCAAAATATTTAAGCAGCTGTAAAAAAACTAGATAGTTAAACAATGTTTTTTCTCCTCCCATTATACAAGCACTCTGACAAAAGTCCCTCTAAAAACTAAATGCAATCTTATTTACAATGCAAACGATCCTTATCAAAATGAAATTCGCTTTCGCAAAAAGGCACGCTCCGCGCGAAATCTCCTCGCCGCCTCACCTCTTGAAAATTTTAATAACGAAGCCGCGCGCGATTTCTCACGTACCCGAGGCGTTAACTGAACGCTAAAAAGGCAACTTAATTAAGCGCATTTTTATTTTATCCGGGAATTTGACAAAAGCGCGCGGGCCCCTTTTTTTTGCGCGCGCACAGCTGCCGCCCCGAGCGCCCGGTATGTTTTACACCGTGCTCTCCGGTGCTCTCTTCCCGGACGAAATTGTGCTCGTTAAATTCAAATTTACTTGTAGACGAGGTGAGCGAGCACAACTTTCGCAGTATTTTTAGATTATGAAAGAACGCTGCTCGCCCCTCTTTGGGCGCCTTTCGTGTGCGACAGTTGGCAAAAAATTTGAAAACTTCGATTTTAGCAGGCTGAACTGTATCGGGTTGCTTTTAATCGCAGTTTTTCTTGGTTACTTTTTGAGTAAAATAGTAAGGAAATTCTGATAAAGAAATGTAATGTGATTGGCAGAGTAATTTGTTGAAGAAAAAAACTTTAATTTATTTCATAAAAAAGGTAATTATTGAAAATTTTCACAATTATAATACCAATGTTTTGAGAATTTGGAATAACTTTCAGCACTTAAGTAAAGATAAAAAATTTTTAATATAAAATTTTAGTACGTATTCGCTTTCTTTTTAGTTACGGAACTTGGGATAATTAGTGCCTGCGCATTTCACATAAAGGGTCGCAGTTGCACATTAAGCGATAGAGTAACTAATCAGTTGACACGTCGTGCTAACGAGTTTTATCACTTAAACTTGATGCATTTCTGAGGAATGAACTTAAACTTATGTAAAGTAGTTGATAGCAAGACTCCATTTATAAGAGAAAAAGTAAAAGTACATCATACTGCTTCACTTCACCTTACTTTGCTCGGCTTTTAAACATTCTCATCGAAAGGTGAGATTCGTATAAGTTCGTGTAATATAACTATATCTGATGCACTTGAAATATGGCACATAAAAATTTACAAAATTTAAAATTCATTTAATTTTTAAAATGTTTACAACCAACCTCACTGTCTCAATTTCATATAAATTTTGAAAGAACAAAATTCTTTTTTTATACATTCTGTTGTTCCCTTTAAAATTTTGCCTAAAAATGATAACTAAATAAATACAAAAATTTGTACAGCCCACCGTTTTCGAAAACTATTAACCATTACTCTTAATTTTCGCAAGAACGAGATAATCCGCAGGCCTTAAACTCTTAGCAGGTCTCCATCCGCGACTTTCGTGCATCCTGAAAAAAGAAACTCGAGTAATAAGGTCGAGTGCAGGGCGCGAGCAGACTTGTCTGGTTATCGTCGGTCAGGATCTCGAGGCTTATCACGAAGGAGGCCTCCGCCTCGCTCCTCCTTATCTGCGCCTTCCTCCGCACGTCTCGCGAAATTTATAATATTCGGGCCGCGACACGTAGTTATCTTTTGCCGCGCGGACAATCAGCGGATTAGCGGCACGAGGATTTAAGAGCGGCAGGCAGGCGAGTAGACCTGGATTTTCGAAATTGCAACGGGTTTGTAACTGTGCTAGAGAACGATTTCGAAAGGGAAGAAAGGCGTTTTAGGGGTTTCTTTGTCGCGGTCTATTTTAAATTACATTCTAATATAATTTACAGAATATTAAAATTCAAGTTATTGTTTTATTTGATAAGCTGTAATTATTTAAAAAATTTTTGTTTGGAAAAATCTTGAAAAAAAATATTTCAAGACGATCCATCCTCGGCACTAAATAACTGAATAAAAAAAAATAAATTTAGAAGGAAATATTATGTGAAATCGACATTCAAAATAGCACGGTTAAAATTAGTAATTACAAAATTGGGAACTATACCGTGACATAGCATTAAGATGGCTTTTAATTTTGCAAAAATCTTTATTTCAAACTGTAATATTCTACATAATTAAGCAGATCTTTTACTTACCACTTTTTCAAAATTCCCGTAATTATGCAACCAGTCTTCTTTAATCATGTCACTGCCCTTCTCGGCAATCATAATTGTCGCAGCGTAAGTATTGGCCCTCACTATAGTAGGCATGATCGAGCCGTCAATAACCCTGAGTCTACTGACCCCGTGAACCTGCATTCTTGGATTCACCACAGCTTCGCGGTCGCTTAAAGGTCCCATTTTACAAGTACCACCAACGTGGAAGGCCGATTCCATTGTTCGCTTAGCAAGACATTCAAAGTATCGGTTGCTCTCGAAAGGGTAACCTTCGCAACCAGCTACAGGAGTTTTTAAGTACATAAATCCGTTCTCTCTTAAGTTCTTTGCGTTAACAATCCCGCTAATAGCTCTTATTCCATTGATTATGGTTTTCAAATCTTGTGGATCCTTTAGATAATTTGGATATATTAGAGGCGGACTCCACAGAGGATCGGTCTTGTTTAAAGTGAGGTAACCCCGACTCTTTGGAGTTAAGAGAGTTAAGCTGACTTTGGCCTGGTCATAGTAGGAGGTAGGGATAAACTTAATGTCAGTATTGACTTTCGTTACTTCGGAGATGAAACCTGTAAAACCAAACTGAATATCCGCAAGGCCTTTGCTGTGCCGCTGATCGTTCTGGTAATACGTGATCGAATCCATAGTACCTATCGATGCAAGTGGACCTTCGCGATTACTCAGCCACTGTAAGAGGTCAATGCGCATATGATTCACATTAACAAATGTTGAAGCCAATTGATCCAACTGAAAGGTGTAGGGGTAGAGTATAGGGTGGTCCCACAAGTTGTGACCTACAGCTAAATTTTTTACTACTTTAATGTTTGCCTCGCGTAATTGTTGGACTGGACCAATGCCTGACAGCATGAGGAGCTTAGGGGACTCGATTGCTCCTGCAGCCACAATGACCTCCTTTCTCGCGTAAACTGTTTAGAAATCGCGATATCAGTGATTGTGTGATTCTGACTTAAATTAGTAGATTGTGGTTGTATTAACTTTTACCTGTAATTAATTTCGATTGAGAATTTAAATACTGAACTCCTAGAGCTCGTTTGGTGACCGGATCGATGATAACTTTAACGACGCGTGAATTCGTACGTACAGTTAAATTTGACGCCCTGAATCGGACAGGTCTGAGGAAAGCTGCATTAGCGCTTTGATGACTTCCGTGAAGAACAGTGAATTCCAGCTTAGAATTTCCGAGCTGAACCCCTGAATTGTAATCATATTCTCTGTATCCTAGTTCTCGCCATGCTTTCCGAATGATCTCAATATTTGGATCGACACTTAAGAAACGGTCAATCGTCATATAACCTTCTTTTTCATGACTTTCAGGATTTAACTTAAATACCTGTTGATAATAATAAAATAATTTGTGTAAAGAATTCAAATGAATTTTTTTTCTTGTTCACTCACTTCGGGGTCTCTTGCATCTTCAGATATTTTAAAGTACGGAAGGACTTCCTCCCAACTCCATCCTGGATTTCCAAGCTTAGCCCAAGTATTATAATCTTCAGCGTTACCTCGAACGTACCACATGGTATTAATTACGCTAGTTCCTCCCACAACTTTTCCACGTGGCCAAAAATAGGAAACATTTTCGTACCCATTAAACTCTGGTTGTGTATAATAAGCGTAGTCGATGTTACTTAATCTTAAAATTCTTGCTAGCGCTGGAACTTTCGCCACTTCTGGCTCTTCATCTCCTGCTTCCAGCAATAGTATCTGTATTAAAAATGAAATAACGTAAAGCCAATATATTTTTTCATAAACTATTGTTGAAATACCTTCCAATCTTCAATTTCACTCAACCGATTTGCAAGTACACAGCCAGCAGCTCCAGCTCCGACAACGATAAAATCGTATTCATTGTATTGTTCATATTGATTATTGATTTGATTTTTGTAATGAGAGTCTTTTCGGAAAGTTTCATCGATAGAGTATCCTAATAACTGAACAATTAATCGGAGAAATGCTAGTACTTGTGGATGACATGACGTGTACAGCGGATATTCGTGGCAAGCTGCAATGTAATTTGCTGGCTGCCAAAACATTTTAAACTACTCTTTGAATACTAAAATGAATTTTTTAAGTCTTAAATTTCGTTAAATAATCTAGC
This sequence comes from Ormyrus thymus, assembly GCA_035582935.1. Lineage (NCBI taxonomy): Eukaryota > Metazoa > Arthropoda > Insecta > Hymenoptera > Ormyridae > Ormyrus > Ormyrus thymus. The sequence goes on from JAWWEM010000001.1 coordinate 4,320,705, forward strand.
ATTTGACCGCTGAGTAATGTTTATTTGGGATTATGGCTTTATTTGTGAATCCAAATCGTATTATTTAATATTTCATTAAATTTAATATCTCACGTACACTTTATCAACACATTGACTTGCGCCACGACTCTCAGGAGCATTGAATAATGTCAGATAATGAAATAATATAATGAGAGAATGAAAATCAAAATTAAAAAGATTCTTTATTTACGAAAGTATTTTCAAGAATTCATAGTGATAATATACAACTACATTTTAAATTAAAATTGTATCAATTAAAATAATTGATTTTAAATTACGTGCATTATTTTTCACACTGGCTTTAGAATGCTACAACTAGAATTTTTAATTTATTCGCCTTAGAACACTTCATAAAAGATCTATTTTTTCTTTTCACTAAATCCCTCCCATTTGCATAGCGCGACCAGTTACGTCTGCGAGCCATTGAGGTAATCTATTTCTCACAGAAGATAATATTTGCGGCAGGCTCTGCTGATCTTGCTGTTGCTGTTGTTGAATCGGTGGCTGCTGATACGTTGCTTGAGCGTACGCTGTAGGAGACGGCGGAATGAAACCTAACCACTCTTCTTTAATCATGTCGCTAGCTTTTTCGGCAATCATTATCGTAGGCGCGTAGGTATTGCCCCGGATTAGCTTTGGCATAATCGACGCATCGGCCACTCGCAAACGTTTCATTCCATGAACTCTGAGTTTTGGATCGACGACAGCTGAACGATCAGTTCGTGGACCCATCTTACAAGTTCCCGATGGATGGAAAGCAGTGGTGGCGTATCGATGAGCTACGCATATGAAGTACTCTGCACTATCGAGCTGGTACTGCTCGCAGCCTTCCTCTGTAGATATTTAAATATGATGTTGTTCGGTTATTAAATTTTTATAATGAAATAGAGAATTTTATAACGTTATACGTACTATGTTTTTCGATGCGTATCAATCCACGCTTTCGAAAACTCCTAGTATTGACAATTCTCATGGCCATTTGAACGCCTTCTATCAACACTCGCAAATCGTGTCGATCAGCTAAGTAATTGGGATAGATCAGCGGGTGGCCGTAGGGATCACTAATATTCAATTTGATAATTCCTCGACTCTTACAATTCAACAGCGTCGTACTCATCCGAATCTCATTGTAGTACGAAATTGGTACGTAATGGAACTTCCAGTTATCAGTGACCTCGGTTATAAAGCCTGTGAATCCGAAATGGATATCCGGAACTCCCTGCATTCTTTCCTGTCGCGTCTGATAATAAGTAACAGTATCCATGATACCTAAAGCTGCGAGCGGGCCTTCGCGACAGCTCAACCAGTACATCAAATCATTTTGCATCTCCTCGACGTCTTTGTACCGCGTTACGTTTTCGTCTGTCCGGAAGTGAATCGGATAGACCATTGGGTGGTCCTGTAGATTGTAACCTACCGACAGATCCTGAATGACAGGAATCTGAGCTTCTCGCAGATGATGGGCTGGACCAATGCCTGATAACATTAGCAATTTTGGAGATTCAATGGCGCCTCCCGCTATTATAACTTCCTTCAACGCGAAAACTTGCTAAAGAGAAATATAAATATTAGTAGCTTCAAACATCCGGTATTATGTCAATTATTACGTCAGAATATCCACTTTACTTGAATTGTATTCGTATTGTGATCCACGTATTCAACGCCAGCGGCCTCTTTAGTCTGTTGATTAATAAGAATCTTAATAACCTCGCATTTCGTTTTAATCGTTAAGTTCTTCCGTCTGCCACGAATAGGTCTGATATAAGCTCCGTTAGCAGTATGATGAGCTCCATGTTCAGTATTAAACTGTATCCTAGCAGTACCCAGATGCTCCATGCCAGAATTATAGTCAATTTCATTGAATCCTAATTCTTTCCAAGCATCAAGAAGCGTTTGGCAATTGGTATCATAATGAGCAAACCGATCCACAATTAAATATCCACCAACTCCGTGACTTTCTGGATATTTTGAGCCAATCTGTACAGATGTAATTAGTATATCTCAAGTGAAATTTATCTACTTAATTATCCAAACTTTAACTTACTTCAGGCGAGCGGCAATCCTCCGACTTCTTAAAGTAGGGCAAGACATCGTTCCAGGCCCAGCCGGGGTTCCCAAGAGTGGCCCAGTTGTCGTAGTCATGCCTGCTGCCGCGCACGTACCACATGGTGTTTATGGTGCTGCTGCCTCCCATGACTTTGCCCCTCGGCCAGTAGTCCGAGCGCGTCTCCCCGGGACGACCGCCCACTATTGGCTGCGGCTGCGTCTGATACGCGTAGTCGATGCTGCTGTACTTTAGCATACGACACATGCCCGGAATGTTCGCCACGGCCGGCTCCTCTTCGCCCGCCTCTAGTAGCAGTATCTAAGGTGCAGAATTAGCTTTCAGATCTTGGGTGGATGTTTATTGGGATTGTGCCTGATAAATACTAATGATTAATCAATA
>JAWWEM010000001.1:4323271-4337219 GCA_035582935.1 Ormyrus thymus
CGTAATTAATGTAGTTTGTAGAATTATAAAGATGTTGTAGGAGATGGGAATTATGTTAGCTTTAAAATTTTTATTACCCGCTGACTTTTAGCTGCAAGTAATACAAAATTTTGATGATTTTCATTATATATAATATATAGAGATTGAGCAAATAGAAAGAAATTTGCAAACACATATACTTTTATGAACTTTATAATACTTATTTCACTAGAATTGCAAATTTTTTTTTTCTTCTGACGTTTGTTAGGTTTTTTTAAATTTTAAGTAAATATTTAACTTTTGGTTGAAACTTCCATTCTTTTTTCTTGCATTCCAAATGCTTTTCAAATATTAAAAGCAAAGAAGTTTGTGTTATGAATTTTAAACAATTTGCATTTTCTAGAGGTTTTTATTCTTTAAATATTACGTCTTTTTTAGCAAATATATTTTACTTGAATCTTGTTCGTGTCATTATTCAAACATAATTTGGGAAAAGAAGTCTTTAAACTGAAATGCCAATTCCAAATTTTCTTCAAATAAATTTTATTAAAAATATTCAAATAAACTTTATACAATTATTTCTAAAGCTAATTAATATTTTTTTGTATCAGTTAACAGTTAGAGATCTTTATTGCAATAACATTTAAAATCATTATTGAAGAATAAAAATATAACACAGACTTTATTAATGAAAAGTATGATTTGTTTATTCAAACAAAATATGTGATAAACAAACAACGTTCAACTTATAAAAGTTTCAGAATCTTCACCCTTCAAAACAGTTTGATAATATATGAATGTACAAATATAAATACTTTTTAAAATTGGTCCTTTTGCAAAATAAACGTTGAAACTATAATATAAGAAACATAAACTAAGGAATGTAATTAAATATTTAACTTGTATTAAGAAAACATTGAATTGTGTAATGTTTCTAAATCCTTTTCTCTTTCAACAGCTCGTTTCTTTTCCTTCTTGTAGTTTTCATAATCTTCATCATCTGTAGGTAACTCGTATCTACACAGTGGGCACGAATTCGTCTATAAAAAAAACAAAGATACTTATCATATACATTTTGTTTTAACAAAGAAATTATTCTTTTGGATAATATTATTTAGCTTACCCTTTCTAACCAGGGATTTATACATTCTTTATGAAATGTATGTTTGCAAGGCATTGATTTGGAAATACTACCCTTTTCAAATTCTTTCAAACAAACTGGACACGACTGATTTCCTGAAAATAGAAAATTAAATATTTGTGTTTTAAATATAACTTGAATAAATATGTAATAATAATAGTGTTGAATAAATATAATGAAAAGCTTATTACCTGATTCCTCAGTATGCTCAATTTCTTTCAATTTTGCGACAGCTTCTTTGGAAGCTGGAGGGGGCAGTTTTTCATTTTCTCCAAAAAGTACCCACAATCCTGAATCTCTAAGAAATCGAGCCATGTGAATTGGATGATCAGGGGCTTCAGAGTCACCCAGTGGTGTCCATCCCATTTCATCAAAATAGTCTGCCATTATCAACCTATAATTTATAGGATTTTAATATAGTAAACCTAATTTGAGTAAAAGAAATGAAAGGAAAGACAAAATAAAGTAGCGTTTATTAAAATTTTTTCAATTTTTATATAACATTTCTCTTTTTTGATCAATACCTATTTGCGTAATCAATTTTTATACTTGTTCATTAACAAAATAAAAATGTCGTTTACTTTTATTTTGGGAAGTATAATGCAGTAATTATTGTATGAATAGTCTATTGACACATATTTACAATTGAATCTTTTAAAATTCCAAATGATAAAAAGTAAAATAAATTTGTGACAATTTACCTTTAATAAACAGAAATTTCAGAAAAGCCTTGCAACAAAAACAATCACTCAATAACAATCTCTAAATACTTATGCAACTAAAACTTCTGAATCTTTCATTACACGATACTGTATATAAATAAAGCACTGTCATCACAGACGTGTATGAGTGCGCGGGTGGGGAAAATCTAACCTTTTCATGCAGTGGGGCCTTTAAAGTTCACGGAAACCAGCCTTTCGATTAGGTGTGACGATTCAGGTCAGCTGATTCCTGGTTGGGAGATCACAAGATCTGTTCCTGTTATTTCTCTGACAAATTTTTGTTAAGCAGACAAATCCAATAATAACAAAATGTCGCTCCATTCAGCAGGAAAGGGAAAACTTCTGGCCGTCATTGGCGATGAGGTGAACAATTTTCATTGAATTTTATCATAACGACGTTAGAAGATTTCTGCATTTTGTAAGAATTTTAAAGTATTGATGGCGTTTCTGTGATTGCAGGACACTTGCGTTGGATTCCTTCTTGGAGGTGTAGGAGAAATTAACAAACACCGTCATCCCAATTTTATGGTGGTAGATAAAAGTAAGATTTTGTTATTTTGTATATACCTACTTGATATTTAGTAGTCCTTACTCTCTTTATAGTGGTGTATGATATGTAATCTTAATTGTTTTTCATGTTTCAGATACAGCCGTTGGTGATATTGAAGAAACATTCAAAAGGTTTATCAAACGAGATGATATTGATATTATTCTCATTAACCAAAATGTAAGCATTAGTTATTCTTTTAGTTTCGTTTACAATTAATATTCACTGTTTCTTACATTATATCTAGATTAATATTTATATTTTTTAAGATTATATATATATTAAATTAAAGATTATTATACACTAATATTAATAAATAAAATAAACAATATAAGAATTGTTAATTTTTATGTTTATAATTGAATTGTTTATTGTATTTTGTATTAGATCGCAGAGATGATTAGACATGTGATCGATAGTCACACACAACCAATACCATCAGTATTAGAGATTCCAAGTAAAGATCATCCATATGACGCAAGCAAAGATTCCATTCTTCGACGTGCTAGGGTAAGATTTTAATTCATTGCCTTTAAAGAAATAATTTTCATGTATTCATATTTAAAACAAATTTTTCATGCTTTTCTAAAAACTTAAAATTTTTTATTTCTAATTTTTCCATGTATAAATCATAAATAAATTTTTTAGGGTATGTTTAATCCTGAAGATATTCACTAATAACTGCTTCTGTGTTTATGGAACTTCATAATTTACAATACTTGTAAATTAAAACAAAATGTAAATGAAATATTTATTAGTTTAATCGTTGTATCTCATTGTTAATTATTGTACAGTATTGTTGAAATATATAAATGTGTACAACATTCCACCACACATGTTCTACATGGAAAAAATTTACGTCAACTATTTTTTGAAATAGGCGCTGAGTAAAATTGGAATTAATGTATTGTAAAAAAAATAAAACATTTTTTGATGTGTAACCATTACCAGTTTTATTCGTATACTTTTAAGTTATGATATCACGGTAAACACGAGTCGTTTATTCATTACAAAAATTTTTTATTACTTTCATTTTTAAATTACAAACAGGTTTAAGGATAATATACAAGATCAGGACAGTAATAGTTGTGTATATTTTATAAATAAATTATTCTCTCAACGGTAAATAAATAAATTTTAGCACAAACATTCAGGTCCACTGACTTAATCACAGCGGATGTTTTGTATTCCATTTTCGTTGACTTATTCTTTAATAATTATAATTAAATATTGTAATGAAATTATATGGAATAAAAAAACATTGTATCAAAGCAGTGTTGCAGTAAGAAATATAAGACTGATTTACAAACATTTATTTACAAGTATATTTTGTATAAGATTCACTTGTAGAAAGTTTTCTAAAACACTAATAGTAGGTAGCATAGATTATCACAGTCCAGCAGTTTTAAATAAAAAGCTAGATGTGCGTAAATATTGAGAAATATGAATGCGAATAAGACCCAACCGAAAAAAACACCGAAATATTAAATGACAAAAAATGTTGATGCGTTAAAAGCTTAGTTCAAACATTGGAAGATAGTGAAAAAAGATAAAGATTTAATTCCCATAAAAAAAAATTAACAGAAAAAATCAATTAAGCAAATAATTAATTAAAACATTTGTTTACGATTCGTAATAGGCAGTTTTTTTAGTATTTGAAAATTTAACACACACAATAAAAATGTTTCATCTAGAATAACGCGAAATTTTAAAATCGTATGTAAATGCCTAAGGTTACTTTCATATAAAACAGCCTTGAATGAAAAGTAATTTTACAACTACGCTCAATATCTTACGCATTTGAGATATTAACATTTCTGAAAATATTTAAAGATTCAACAATATAGCTTTTACCAAAATTTTAACTCTATATGTAGAATTGAAACTTTGATAACAATATTTTTGATTTGAATTACTATTCATTCATTTACATAATTTTTACAAGTTTTAGTGGTGTGCGATGTATAGGTTGTTTTTACAATCTATAGTTCGTTTGGATAACTTAAAAAATACAGCCTTTGTACACAAAAGTGAATAAAACTATTTGTATAAGTCATAATCACTCGATTACAAATACCGGGTTGTTTCAAAGTTTCAAAAAATATCTGCAAATAGATGTATTTTCATTTTTAGAAATCGATTTTTGGGTCGAACGCTAAAAATAAGTATGAAACTCACAACTGATACGATAAAACAAAACAAAATATAAATTTATTTAGCTTTTGTTTAGAAAAGTTAAATTACTTTTCAGTTAAATATGACTAAATCATAAAATTCTATCTCAAAGTAATTGCTACATAATTACAAATGGTTTTAAAGCTCCTCAATAATTTAACAGTGTAATTTGTACAAAACGGAGTTTGAACTCTTTTAATAAAGTGATGTATGTTTTCAGATCCTTCATTTATCAATAAATAACTAATAATTAATAATTCTATGATTAAGGTATAAATAGTATATTAATAATTTAAATCAATATAAATTAATAAATATTAAAATTTGAGATTGTAAAAAAATTTATAGAATTCTAACCGATATAAATATTATCAAGAGAATTTAATCAAAAAGCAATTTGGTACAACAAGCAGATGGTTTCAACTATTAAATACTTATTAATTTATATTGACTTAGGTCCCTCACAGTCGGATGTAGAAATATTTCATAGTGAATTATCATAGCCTGAATAAATTAAATTGGCTAATCTATTAAAATTAATTTAATATCACCATTGAAATATTTCTGTTCAAGATTTCATTGAGATTTTTTGCCGATTAAACATATGCTCTTATTGTCTAATCAGTCTGTAGAATGAAAGCAGATTTATGTCGCTTGGAAATAGACCGTTCTAATATCCGTCTTCATATTCCTCTGTAGCTGACATAAACAATTTTTGAACGGTATGAGTCACTTTGGCTAAAACATTGCGTATAATCTCAGTTTTTATTTTGACTCCAGCAAGATAATAATATATATAAATATTTATAAATATGGTTATTCTATATAGATTTAGATTTTAAAATAGCTTACCCATTATTCTTTGGAATTTCAAAGGCTTTTTTTTCCAAGCAACACCCAATAGATATGCAGGAATACCTGATAACGTAATAAGAACTCCCATTCCAACTTCGTAAGGCCTTTCATAACATGGCACTAGCACCAAGAAAGCGCATATTAGAACAAAAGAAATAGGAACCCAAAGAGATACCTAAAAGTTACAAAGGTGTTTAGTATTACTTGTAATCAATACATCAGCTGAATACAAATTTGCTTTGAAAATTTAATTCATACTTTAATAGGTCGAGCCATGTCTGGTCGCTTATATCTTAGCCACAAAACTCCGGCAACGGATAGCATAATGAAAGTTGATTCTACAATACTGCAATACGTAATTAATACAAAAATGTCACTGGTGCACAACATAATGAGCGATAAGATGCACTAAAATAATAAGAAAAGTAATTTATACCAATTGGATTACAAATTGCAATTATTTTAATTAAAATATAAACGTTACCAAGAATACTAAAGCTGGAGTGGGAGTATATCTCTTAATGTTTATATGACTGAGCATGACAGGAAAATGTCCGTTTCTAGCTCCAACGAAGCACATCCTAGAAGATGTCATAATGTGAACACTTAATCCTCCAAAAGCAGATATAGCAACCATAACTGGAATAATCCACGACATATAGCCCAGTAGTTTATCACCAAAAGTCTAAAAAAATTATTCATTTCATTTCATTTTATTTCATCATTTGTTTCACATTTTAAAATTTTTTTAACGAACTTACAACTGCTATCGCTTCTGAAGCTATCATAGCTTCTGGCGTTAAAACCGCTAAATAGGCAACATTCGCTAAGACGTAAATAAGCGTGACTAGTGGCAGAGAAATATATATAGCACGCGGTAGATTACTGAAACATTGAGTTTGAATTAATAAATAATTCAGATAAAAAAACACGCTCTTTTAATATCGAATATTACTTACACATAAGGATTTTTTAATTCTTCAGTCATAAAATTTAAATAATTCCACCCTGAGTATGAAAATATTCCAGAATAAACCGCAACAGCAATCTTACCTGGCTCAGTACTTGTATTTTCAAAAGCGTTTTCAAAGTTTTCAGTATGACCTGGAAAATAAGAAGTTTTATATCAGACTATGTAGTTTTGATTGTAAATTTTTTCAATATGTTTAAAAGCAAACATACCCATAAATAACCAGGCCAACCCAGACAAAATAATTATCATTAAAGCACCAACTTTTGCAAACATAAAAATGTTTTGCATTTTGGTAGTTTCTTTTACTCCATAACAATTAATGTATGTTAAGAAACAAATAGTTACAGCAGCTAGCAATCTTACAGCATCATCAGGAATGCTACAATTAGGAAAAAATGGTTGCAGTACATATTGTGAAAATGTTAGTGCCATAATTGCATTGGTCGTTGGCCTAGAATGCAAATTACAAAACAGTTATTAAAATTGAAAGTATTCATAAAGCAATAACAAAAATTTTCTAAATCATTGCTTACACAAAAATTAAATTTGCTGCCCAGAGATATAGGAAAGCTGCCAAATTACCAAATGATTCATGAATATAGGCATAGTCTCCACCACTGCGGGGTATACTTGTTCCAAGTTCAGCATAACATAAGGCACCAATCATTGACAATAAACCACATAACACCCAAATGATTAAGGATAAACCAACACTTTGTACTTCTTGTATGACACCTTTAGGAGAAATGAAAATTCCTGAAAAACAGAAATAATCAATTAAAACATTTAAAAAATGAAATTAATACTAAAATATTATAATAAATCATACCTGAACCAAATATTATTCCTAAAATAATAGCTACACCTTCCAGCAGGCCCAGCTGTTTTTTCATCCTTACTTTTTCATCTTCTTTTGTAGTCTGCATTACTGCTTGTTTTGCCATTTTGATTAATAATTAATAATTAGTATAATTTTGATTAACTATACTTTTTCAAAGTTAAACCTATAAAGATAAGAACTAAGTTAATAAAGTTCTAAAAAGCTGCAACAAAGTAGTATTCTTTATGAGCCTAGATATTGAGAATGTAAACTTCCAAGAAATATAACCCCTTATGTACAAGTACAAATCCTATATCTACACAGTAGCAACTTAAAACTTGGATCAACTGATAACAATTATGAAAGAGGATCTTAATTGTCAATTATTTACGATGAAGAAAAAATGATGCAAGCTTCCTCGTCATTGCAATATTTGCAATATATTTTCCTGTCAGCAATCAAGCCAATTTAAGTGTATATGAGCCAATAGTATTTTCATATTTATCACCTCTATAAGTAATCTAACAATTAAATAATTTTCTCCTTATCTGGCATATGTTCTATCGCTATAAACAATTTCAAACCTCTCCTGTGAAGTTTCATTCAACTATTTAAAAGATATCAATTCAAAATTTCAGCCAACCATTCAAAAATATATTCTCTCAGGACTGAAAATCAATCCAAGCACCAAAAATCCAAACACTTAATTCATGCAAAGCGCGCAAACGGTAAACAAACTCTTTGAGAAGACGAAAGAGCGCGGAAGAGCGCAATCGACGGACTCGAGAAATTGGCTCGCCCTGGGAGGTCAAAGTTGGACTACAGTTACTACAGTGAATGATTAGTTAAAATTACCTGTTTTATAAACACGTGCGAGCGAGCCGCTCCGAGGTTCTGAACTCCGCGCTAGCCATGTGTAGACAAACCAAGCCGCGAAAACGAACGTCGCGTTCTATTTTTCGATTGAACCGTGAGCGCCATCTGGTCGCCTCCTTTTACTCGTTTTTTACTCGGATGTCTGAATTAATAATAATTATAAATAATGGCGTAGAGTTATAAACGTAAAGATTTTTCTTCGTATTTTATTGCAAAAGAGGAAATTTATTGCTTAACACAAAGTTTTCAAACTGAATTTAACTTTAAATCTGATTTTTTTATTTTTGAATAAATCAAGTTTATCGAAATTGGTTAGATTTTTCTACGTGTTTATTTATTTATTACGAAAAAAAATGAACAACGATTTATTTATTATTATTATTTTTATTTATTTTTTATTATTATTTATTTATTTTTTTGTTTTAAATTTTCCCGCGGGATCATATCGAACGATCCTGTTCGATATGTCAGCTGGACTAATCGCAACTCGCTTCAGACGATGGCGACTTATTGCTAAATTCGCTGTTCGACACCGGTGCAAGTAGTTTTCAACTCAGGTCTTTTTGATTGAGATTTAATATCAAAATTAACAGCGAAATGGCGTCAGCAATGGACGTAGAGGAAGAGGAGATTGACATGCCAACGTCCAGCGGCATTAAAGGAGAAAAGAAACGTTTTGAAGTTAAAAAGGTTAGTGGAAAGCGAAAATAACGAATGATTTTATTGTTTACAATTCTGCTGTCTCTATGTTTTTGCTTTGTCACGCTTTTGAGGCCGTTGCCGTTTAAATTTCTAACAATTAGCTTAGATAGTAATTTGTTTTGACCTTTTCAGTGGAATGCTGTGGCACTTTGGGCCTGGGGTGAGTTTAAGAAAATAATTAGTAATTTCTTTCAGATAACCTTGACCTAACCTATAATTTTTATGCTTTTTAGACATTGTTGTGGATAACTGTGCTATTTGCCGCAATCACATCATGGATCTCTGCATTGAGTGCCAAGCAAATCAAGCTTCCGCTACTAGTGAAGAGTGCACAGTTGCTTGGGGGGTTTGCAACGTAAGATTTGCTATAAAATAAAATAAAATTGTGCTTATATAATTGTGGTTCTAGTATGAATATTAGTTAAAAATGTAATTATAATTTCAGCATGCATTCCATTTCCACTGTATTTCTCGTTGGTTAAAGACAAGACAAGTTTGTCCACTGGATAACCGTGAATGGGAATTCCAGAAGTAAGTTTTTATAAACCAAAAAAGTTTTATTTATAATTTAGCTTTATATTAAATGTTTATAATTTTTTTTACTAATTTTAGGTATGGTCATTAGAAGGATATTTTGTTTTGCAATTCTTTTTTATACATTAATGCGAAAATTGGAGAAAAAATGAAAGCACTCAGAATATAACATGAAGTTTTTAAATTGGTGAACAATGTTATGGAATATATTTATATATGTATTAAAAATTTGATAACTTAATTTCGTTTTGTTCAAAAATACTGCAGAATCACTAAAGATGTACTTCTACTCGTAGATGTAAGTTAATAAAAGTTTAAGTGTATTTATAAAATTTGTACCTACATGATTAATTAAATTACAATTTTACATATAACTTATTTTTTTATTGTTTTTTTGTGAAAATAACTGAATGATCATGAAAATAAGACAATTTTCTTTTCTGACTTATTTTTGATGTGTATATAAACTTATTCATTTACACTTATACTGATACAGAAATACTTTAAAAGGAAGCTACCTGTAGATAAATTAAAGGTAATAAAGAATGTATCATTATCTTGTGGAATAAAACCCAGTAAATACAATTGTAATTTTATCTACCAATTTTTTATTATAACTGTACTTACAAAAAAACTCATTGTTGTCATTTAAAATATTAAAATCATATTCTGCTTCTTTTAAAAAGTAATAAAAAATGCTTTTTTTAAAAAAATGAATGCAAAAAATAATCATCTAATAAAGCTTGTAGAATTAAAGATTCTGAATTTCGAAGTTTTTCTAACAGTCTTGACTTACAAAGTTAAAAAAAAATTAGATCACTAATATGTGTACAATATCATTACGTAAAGCAAAATTACCTCGCGATGCTGGATTAGCTACTCGTCCACTGCATATTATCATATTTAATATACCGCATTTTATCTTATAATCGGTCAAACTGATTAGTATAGGTTTTCCCGTGTCAACGCGTCTCGTCCAGTTTTAATAAGATACCGCTTGTGTTCAGTTGTTTTTTATTCGTTATAATGGAAAGATCGAACAATAAGTCGGAAGTCGAGGAGCCTTTATCGAACGTATTGAGTACGTAAACTTTGAAATTTATCATTGAAAATTCAATTTTACGGGTACCTAAGTATATATTTTTGCTTTTTTTAAGGATCGGACCCAAAACAACGACCGCAGTGAGTATTTAAATCTGCAGAACTTGAAATGAATAGTTATGTTGTGATAAAACATTTATGTTGATGTATTATTCTTAAGAAGAAAGTAGATAATTGTTAGTAAAAGTTTTTGAAGACCATATTTTTATAAAAATACGTTTCTCAGCCGTTTGGACAGTAGCTAAATCTCATACTATTTTTGTCAATCTAATCGTACTTAAATCGCTGCTGATATATAATAAGAAACAATAATAGATACATGCAGTTATAAGATAAAAAAGATTACATTTTCGAGTGATTATTTCATGATAAAAAAGTACTGTTAACTGTTTGTCATAATACAATATTATTTTCCAAAAGGAAATTTGTAAAAGCTGTCGATTGGTGTTGGTTTATTTATGCAAACAAGAATTGTACATATTTGAATTGTGCACAATGTTTAAGTGTACGGTTATTACGTGCATGAAATATCTTCTATTTTTATCCTAAAATTTTGTAATTTTTCTCTTTTGCATCCAAGAAAAGCTTCATAATGATTTATGTTTATATTTTGAACTAAAATTGCTATGCTTTTGTAAATTAAAAAAGTTGGATTTTTCAATAGATCACGACCACAATTATTGCACAAACCAATTACATAACAAAACACACCGTGAAAACCAACGGCACGTCGACGCGCGCTTAAAAAATCGATCACTTCTCCACGTCCTCCTCGGCTTTTCCGCAACATTTTATCACACATTCAGTATACGAGAGAGCACTCAGCTCGTTATATAAAAAGAAATGACGATTCGACTGATTTCATTCAAAAGACGTTATAAAACACCTTAACATAATTAATTATATAAGAAAAGCGTTCCTTCGATGGCATTCCCGCCACGACCTTGAGGTCAGCCATTATTTTTGCTGGCAGGTAAGTGATGTTCTGCCCGTCCGCCGCGTACACCGAAGCATTGCGTAAATAAAGTCACTTAAATCTGCGCGTTACCCGCCGCAGGCCGAGGAAGGTCCAGCAGTTCGAGACCGACAAGTCCTCCTCCCCGCCGGTGTCGGATTTTCGCCGATCGGCCTCCCAGTACTGCGCGATCGCCGCCACCAGCCTGCTCACGCTCGTTTACGGCATCAGCATCGGATTCTCCACGATACTCATCCCGGAGCTGTACAAGAAGGACTCGGAAATAAAGGTCTCCTTGGAGGAACTGACATGGATAAGTACGAGCGTGATATTTCTATGCACGTCAGCAAACTTGAGATCGAATCCATTTATTGCCATTAGATGCACGTGAGCAGGCTTAAGATTGCACTCATTATTTGCGATTGAAAAAAAAGTAGCGCAACTACTTCTTCGAAGTCTATAATTTGTATGAACTACAATGCCATTTGCCAATTTTCTCGTGTAATTGTGACACGCACTTTGAAGACATGCGTACGATGTTAATTGCCAGTTGAATTATTTTTCACTATACTGACTCTGCTTTTCACGGGAGGCTGCACTTGAATGAATTATGGGTTTCAAGTAGTTTTTTGCGCAAGATTTAATGTTTAATTCGAAGAGTCATTTAAATATTAACGTAGGAGTTTTATGTAACAAATTCTAAGAGTTCTTATAGCTTCTGCAATAATAATTATTGAAAAGATGATGAAATAAGCAAACGAATTAAGGGGGACTCAAAATTTCAAAAAAAATCTTCAAAAAAGCCTGAAAAGTTAAAAAAAAGAGGATAAAAACTTTTATTTTTTAGAATGTAAATCTTAAATTATTCTTTTAAGTAAAATGATATATAAGAGGACAAGAAACTGCGCGTCAAAATTAGAAATACATAGATTTTTATAAGCGGTATAACTGGAACGTACCATTTTCAGTACCAAAGTTTCAAAGTGCTATGAATAATATCTGAGCAACAATTTCGCGAAACTTGAATATTATTCAGTAAATCTATACATACCTACTTGATTTTGTTCTATACCCACTTACAAAATACTACATATATTATATTTTTAATTTTTTAATCAATTCCCTGCCACCGATTGTCCCCTCATTATAGCCATCGCTAAAAACCTCTTCCCCCTTCTCAGGCAGCATGAACTACTTCGCGATCCCGATCGGCGCGGTGGCCAGCGGCTTCGTCTCCCAGCGGCTGGGCCGTCGCAACTCCCTGGCGGCGGCGACGGTGCCCTACTTCGTCGCCTGGACGCTGCTGAACCGCGTGGGCAGCGGGGCCCAGGCGATCCTGATCGCGTTCGCCCTGCTGGGCCTGACGGGCGGCCTCGTCGAGGCGCCGCTCATCATCTACGTCACCGAGACCTGCGAGCCGAAGCTGCGGGGATCGGTGTCGGCCAGCATCTCCGCCACCATCACCCTCGGCATCTTTCTGCAGATCCTGGCCGGCAGCCGACTGCAGTGGCGGACCCTGGCGATGGTGAACGCCGCCGTGCCCGTCGTCGCGCTGCTCGTGCTTAGCCAGGTGCCGGAGACGCCGCAATGGCTCGCAGGTGAGAGACTGAGAGAGCACTGTTTCAAAGATGTAAATGTTTCATTCATCTACAGGTTTTATAAATTTTTCAGGGGGCAGTAATTCGTCAAAAATTTCGAACTTTTTAGTATTTCAGATTATCACTTAACTCTTCTATAATTCTTGTTAGAAAGGCAATATTATTCTGATTAACATAAAACGATTTCAGGCAGGGGCCGACTGGGCGCCGCTCAAAAGTCTCTCTGCTGGCTGCGCGGCTGGACGAAGCCCGACCAGGTTCAGCGGGAGTACGAGTCCATCCTGGCGAGCGTCTCCAAGGCCAAGCGCCCGAGCCAGAGGACCAGCCCGAAGCTGCTCCTGAAGAAGTACCTGCGCCGGCAGGCGTGCCTGCCCTTCGCCGTCATCACCTTCGCCTTCCTGATCTCCTGCTTCAACGGCAGCGTGGCGATCATCAGCTTCGCGGTGCTGCTCTTCGGCGAGCTCAACTCGCCCATCGACCAGCACACCTCCACCATCGTCCTCGGGGCCATGCAGGTGCTGGCCTCGATCCTGCTGATATTCCTGCTGCCGAAGACCGGCAAGAGGAAGCCCACGATCGGCTCGCTGGCCGTCGCCGGGACCGCGATGCTGCTGGTCGCTGTTTACGCGCTTTTCAAGCAGAAGGGATTACTGCTTCCGGTAGGCGAATTTTTTTTTTAACCAGTCCAGTTAGTTCTCTCTTCGGAGAATGAAAATTTGCATTTGAATTTATGATTCAGTCGATTTTAATATTTCATTTTTAACTTTTATTTCTTTCTGATATTATAAGTACATGTTGCGATATTGTTACACGGAGAAAAATTGCCAGTATATACACGGAGAAAATTTTCGCTTAAAAATTATTCGAAATTTAGATTAAAAATTAGCCGAAAATCGAGTAACCGGAGGACGTGACGCCATCTGGTAATAAATTAATCATCGTCAGCCGAATTTTTACTCGAAAACTGAGT
>JAWWEM010000001.1:4337319-4379782 GCA_035582935.1 Ormyrus thymus
TTCAAAATCAGCGAACCAATCACGTCGCTGTTTCAGAGGCTTCACAACATTCGGCCATCTCTTTTTTAAGAGAGGAAGAGAGGATTCATAACAAATTTTATCAGAACATTTCTCTCAGTGTAATAACGTTTAACTTGCCCAAGCATAATCGAATTAGGAACGCAACGGTGTAACGAAATTTGCAAAATTCGCCGCTCGGCGCCTCGTTAATAAGCGAAATAAGGCGCGAGAGATGCCGTAAAATGCATCAACGCGGTCGGAAGGGGGGGAGGGGGGGGGGGCGCCGATTTAAACGGCGCTCCGGCCCCTCGACCGACTTCTTTCTCTCTCTCTCTCTCTCTCTCTCTCTCTTTAATGCACACAGAGCTAGGCGCGCATTAACCGGCTCTCTCCATTGCAGAGCTTTCGATCCATTTCGATTCGTTGCGCAGAACTGCCGCCGTGTAGCCGTCGTCGTAGGATCAGGCATCCTTTTCCTCGGTTCGGTCGAGGAGGCGAAGGGAGGAGGGCCCACGCAAGATAGCCGTTTCGCATCGAGAACGGAGGCATAAAGGATCGATCGGTCGCTCAATGCAATTTCAGGCCTGCGCTCATACGTTTACTTTTTTAAACAAACTCGCGTCTGCAAAATTTATCTCCGCAGCTCCCCGGCGTAATCCTCTTTCGGCGCGCCTCGAGCCTCGAGAGAAGTGGAGTCGGGCGAAGGACGGGGAGGAGGAGGGAGCTTTTTCTATTCCGGCGCGAGTTTCTCCTTCCCCGGTATGTAAGACCGGCTTCCGCAATGCCTTCTCTCGGTATTTTAATAAGGAATTCTTTGTCGTCGCATCGCGGGGCCGCAACACCAATTATGCCGTATTTTTAGACGACTCTTATTCTCCCCCTCTCTCTCTCGCCGCGACACGACGTTTATTACGGCGCAAAGATCGCCCAATTATCACAAAGCAGCGAGAGCAGTCGCCGGTCTCGAAGAGAGAGAGAGAGAGAGAGTGAGAAAAGAGGCGAGAGGGACGCGCCGCTCTCGCACCCCGGAGAGATAAACGCGATTACACCTCTCTCTCGCTCCGAGAGAGGAGAGCGGCCGCCGTAAAAAGTAACGGGGCCGACCACCGTCTCTCCCTCGCGGATAACTTCATCCGGGCAGATTATCGCGGCCGGCGGACAACCCCCCCCCCCCTGCTCCCCACTGACGTACCGGCCGAGTTCTGCGAATACCGATGCCGCTCTCCCCCGAGCGCAGGCGGCTTCGCGATAAGCGCACGTCGAGGCTGATTCGATGCGAGGCCGAGTTCGAGAAAGCTCCGGGATCTTCGCGGCGAAGCGTAACGCGCGAAAGTGCGTCGCCGATTAATAACGCTCGCGCTCGCGTCTTTATCTCCGTCTTATCTCCCCGCGGCTCTCCTCGCTCATACCTAATTCCGCTCCGTCGCGCTTCTTGATTTTTTTTCTTTCCTGCCGCACGCCTCGTAATCTATCTCGCCGTTTTAGCGCAAACTCATCGTATCCATCATTTTTTTTGTCGCTCTCCCGCGAGCCGCGCTGCTTTTTATACGCGCGCGCGGCGTGACTTTTTTCACTCCCGCGTTGAGCGCTCAAGCATTATTGAAATGTCGAGCCGCGCCGAGTCGTATTGCGCGGGAGCGCACGCACATCGCGCGATGGAAAGTTTCAAAAGCGGGCGCGAACATTGAATGAAGAAGGAAACTGCTTTCGGGGAAATGGTCGCGAGCGCCGGAGAAAGTACGCGCGTATTCCCGTCGAGTCGGGACTGAAACGCCACGAGGTTTCATTAGCCAATCTGGCGTACACCATGAACGAAAGGGAAAAACGAACGGTCGCGACTGCAAGAATGTTTATTAAAGCTGCTCGCTGGCGCGTCCACCGCCGCGCGCTCGTCCCCGAGGCGGAGAACCTTAGCTTCTCCTCGAAAGCCTCGAGAAGGGAAGAAGCAAAAAAGGAAAAGGAGGAAGCTCCCGCTCGGAGCTCCTACGCGATACAGCCCCGATGTGTGCCCCCCCCCCCGTCTCGGGGAGTCGGCCCCCTCCGATACGTATCGGAGGGGGCCGACTCCCCTCTGCACACAATCAGCTGCAGCCACGCACGAGCTCTGCCCCGCTCGCCTCTCCCCCCCTCGAACGAAGCGAGAGAGGGAGAGAGAGGATGCCGAGCCGAGCGCCCGGCCGCCCAGGGGATATAAAGGTCAAGAGTTTAAGGGTAACGGCTCGAGGCTCCGTCGCTTCCTGCGCCGTGGCCGGCGGCAGCAGGTGAAACGCCGAGCGGACCGGTCGAGCGGTACGTCCTCGCCTTTCCCCTCCCGGCGAAGGCGACCGTGCTGATGACGGTCGCTTTGCTTACTTCTCTGCTGCTGGATTCAACGTCGTTTTCCCGTTTTCCGAAGGGGATTCTTCAGTTTTGCGCACCGGTCGTCGAATTCTTCGACCGGGCGATTTTCCATCTTTTCGCTTCTGTTCTTGGGACGAGTGACAGTGGAGAGGATCGGAGACGACCGAAAGGAGGATTTTTATTCATTTCTGAAGTAATTACGCGGAAGTAAACGCGCCTCCGAAAAGGAGAAAAGAAACTCTCCTCGCTCACTCCGTCATTACTTTATTTTGCGTCATTTTGTAAAACCGCAGAACGATACAAACGTTCCGATCGCGAAGGCAAACAAAAACCGCGCCTCTCTCCATCGCGCAGTCTTTAAATACCCGCAAGCTGCATTTGTTTTTGGCGTTTATTAATTTTCGGAGCCGCGCGCAAAAGGTGGCCAAACATTCAGCCAGGGCAAACAGGGTGTATATATGTATGTGTGTATATATATATATATATATATATATATACAACACCGCGTAAAACGCGCCATTATCGATAATCGAATTGCGCCCGGCGAAAATCGAGCCGCCGACGACGGCCGGCGAATGCCGGCGCGCGCTCTGCGTTTTTCGGCGAATAAAAATATATATACGTATATATAACGCCGCAAACGCGCGACGATCGATTCCCGCTGCACTTACGAGATCCCGAAAAAAGGTGTGTGCGGTGCCGTTTTCCCAAGATATATAAGGGTGGGGGGGTTGGGTTTACCGACAAAAACTTTATCCTGCAACAAACGAATGCGTTCGCCGCTCTGCCGCCGGCCTGTATTGCATTAATTACGCGGCCCGGATGATGTAGTCGGGCGAAATACTATCGATTTAATATGGTGCGCTGCTAAATTAAAGGCCGATTGACTGTAAACCTGATGTGGACGCGAGCGAGACTCGCCTTTTTCGTATCGCTCCGACAAAACAACACTTGTTCTCGAGCTCTTTAGTCTGTAACCCTTTCATTTTTACTGAATTACATCAGTTAATTTTGGTGTTTTTCATTGCGTCACACTTAAACATCGGTTTCGCGCGCGGCGAAAACATCTATTCCCGCTCGTTTCCCCAGTGATTCAATCGGCAATATTATCGAAAGAAAAAAAATCCAATGACTGTACAATCCAAGAGAGCCACTCGTCGCCGACGTTTTCAAGCGCTCCCCGATTAATATTCAGCGCTCACGTGGAACATTACCATCGCGCCGACTCTATTTAAAGCTTCAGAATCTCTTAGCCGCGGCGGAATAACAGCCCGTGAGGGAAGAGTCCGCGGAGGCCCAAATCGAAAATACCCTCCCCGCCCGTTTAAAAAGCGGGATTTGAACATCTCGCGAAATAAGACGTTTCCGCCGAGTTTGCCGAGCGCGTATTCGGGGGACGGGGGCTCTCTCGCCCGATCCGAGAGTCGATTCCGTAGGAAGTAAGCGCAAACGCGCGCCGTCGTCCCGTCCCGACCCCGCGAGAGCTTTCCTCCCCTCTCCCGCGGAGAGACAACTTAAGCGCCGAGTCTTAGCTCTCTCCTCTGCACGGGGGAGAAGGGCGGACTCGTTTTTCGGGGCGAAATTGTTTAACGAGCGAATCGATATAAAGGCAGCCCGCTCGCATTTTGCGCCGCGATAATGCACGAGCGTTAATTTTTTTTCATCGATATAATAAAGCGGCGGGTTTCAAGCGCTCGCCTCCTCGTTGCATTTAATATAGCCGGCTATTGTCGGACGCTTCGACAATTTTGCAGTCCATTAAAATACACTCGACTTCGCTAATTGAGCGCTCTCGTTGGATTTCGCGTATTTTAAAATACGTCCCCGTTTAGAGGGAGAGACACATTTTCGATATGCCGAGCGAGGGAACACTTTTATACATCCGAGCCGGAGTCGATATATTTTAAGCTCTTTATCAGGAATAATTTTCACCGGCAATCGCGGCCCGAGAGCATCGCGACTCCAGGCGGAATCTCATTGCAATATTGAAAAATGTTCTCTCGCCGAAACAGGTGGATATTTTCGACTGGTGTACAAATAATTTATTCTTTATTCATTTATTTATTTAAATATCTACGGACTCGCAGTCCATTTACAGTATTAAATTCAATATATGAGGCTGTGCTGGTTCAGCACATGCAAGCTCGCTCGAAATCATTAATATTAAGTTTAATCACAAATTGCGCAAAATTACCTCATTCACCAAGCAATGCCAAATTGTAGGGTTTACAAATAAATTAAGTTATATAATGTTTCTTGTACAGTTGAATAGTTCAATTGCGCGCTTATTAGAATTTCTAAGGTTGCCAACTGCCACGGAGCATACGACTCCTTCACACACTCAAGGATAGCCCCTTTAAATTCCGCTATCTTCGACGCGTTTCGCACGAATTGCAAATAATCTAAAAAAGAAGAAAATTGGCCCACTCAGTCGCAAGCAAACTGACCCCCCGTTCCTCCGTTTCTGTTCCAGGTGGCTGCAGCCAGGCATCAAGCGCGCGAGAGATAGAGAGACAGGGAGAGAGCGCGAGTTGCGGGTCCAGCTCGTCCTTAGGGCCGCGGCGCCGATGTCCTCGCCGCCTGAGCTCGTATCGAGCTCGATCGGTCAGCGGCGACCTGGGAGGCTCGCTCACCGGCTGCTCCGCGTCCCGGCGTCGGCGACACCGTCAGCGCCAGCGTCAGCCTCAGCAGCAGCGGCGGCGACGGTCCCGGCCGCCGCGAGGTGGCGCCTTCGCAAGAGAGGCCGCTCTGCTGCGCTGCCGCCGCGGGCACTGAGCCCAAGCCGCCAGCCGCCGGCAGCCCCGAGGCCCGGGCTCTGAATGTCTTCGAACATACACAAGTCGTGCGTGGTGAGGCCGCGAGCAACCCCCCCCGCTGCCACGCATCCGCAACGCCGTTAAATAAATGACAGCCTCCATATGATTCCGAATACGAGTCTGCACTGCACGGTCTCCCGATTTTTTCTTATTTTTTTATGATTTTACTTATTGCCTTCTCTCCTCTTCCTTTTTTCTTCTCGCGCTGAAAAACGACGGGCAACGACGGCGGGAACATTTTCTCTGGACCGAGTATAATTTACTTCCCGTTGATACGTTCTTCTTCGACGTACTTTTGGCGCGTCACGGCCGAGCATCTTTTTCTTTCTTATTCGAATTTTTCGGAATCCCAGATTCGACGCGTCCGACGGCGAGGGCTGAGCTTGAATTCGAGCGAAACGCCGATTCCTCGATTACTTCGCCGAGCTCCGCGAAAACGAACGACAGGCAGAGAGGACGGAAAGGGGTCGGTTTTGGCAAGACGACGGAGGGAGGCTCGGCTCCCGTCGCTTCTATTTCCGGCGAATATAACCGTTCCGTCACCGCTCGCGCGCCGAACTTTTTGCGAGGAGAGCTGCGAGATTGTAAAGCCGACCCGATACACCCGAAGAACGGCGAGACCGAGAGAGAGACGCAAAAGGAAAGCCGGCCCAACGGACAAATCCGCCGGGACGGAGAAGCGTGTAATCAAACTAACGAACGAAGAGCGAGAGGGAGATCCGAAACTGATAGAGGCGCGAGCTGTCGACTCGTTATGATAAAGTTCTCGCTCGCGCGGAAAAGAAGGGAGGCCAAAACAAACGAGAAAAAAGAAAGGCCGGCCGCGCGATCCGCGCGTACAGTTAATTAACTTTCCTTCGGGGGGCTCGCGCAATTTCCCATTTCCCTCCGTCCGTCCGTCCTTTTTGTCTACGCTGCGGTTTTACTTCTGGGCTGCACCTTCCTTCTTCTTGTTTACGTTTGAGCCTTTCGTTTTTTTTTTTTTCTTTTTTTTTTTACTCGACTCGTAGTTTTACGTTACTTCCCTCGTAGACTCGCGAATACTTTCGTCATTTGCACGTTTAGCGTCAACTTTGGCGCAAGAGCGTTTTTAATCGCATTCAATGCAACTTCTCTCCAGAAATCGCCGGCCGGAAAATTACGATTCGCAAAGGAAGATCCATTCTCTCTTCCTTCCAACGATTCCGCGAACGTTCGAAGGCGACTCGAAGCCGAATTTTCGCGGATCTCTCAATTATATCGGCGAGCGCCGCCGGGGGAACGTCTCGCCCCCGCGGTGGCCTTTGCACTTCAAAGCGACGAGGCCTCGAACGCACTCGAGGGCGCGTTCGTATCTCGTTATGCGCCGCCTCCGATACGTCTCTCTCTCTCTCTCTCTCTTTTCCTTCTCCGGGGCTTGGACTTTTAATTGGAGCCTCTTGAATTTTCATTTCGCCGAGTATCGGGATGGAAGCTACGAATTGCTGATCGAAATCTCCCCTCTTCCCCCCTCCCCTTTTCTCCGACAAGGAGACTTTTCACTTTTCTGGGACTGATTTGCGAGTTATTGCAGAAGAATCGTGAGGTTTTCTTTTTTAAGTGCTTTTGCCTTGGCATCGAGGGCGGCGTTTTATCTCAAAATTGATTTATTTTATACGTGTTCAAAGAAACTGGAGAACCAGATCGATGTTGGTTTCATTCTCAATTGTTCGTCTCGTTTTTATGCGTTGGACGAACGGGTTAAACAAATTTACGTGAAAAAATACGTATCTTTTTAATTCGTGTCCGCAAAACAAGCATTACAGGAATGATTTTAATTTTTGAAGTAGACAGCAATACCTTAACACTTTCATTTACAAAAGTTCAAAATAATATACCGAATAGTCCGACTGCTTTCAACGATTCTTCGTCGCTTCATTTTCTTTGCGCGATAATTTCCGATCTTTTATCTCTTATCCGTCGCTTTCAGCGACTGGTTAATTGCGAACAGTATGAAGTTCGCGGATCGAATTTCTCATTAGGCGCTATTTTGCCCCTTGCGGGAAATCGGGAAAGCCGTCCCTTCTCCCCTTTATCGCCTCGTCGCTTTACGCTCCTCTGTGATTGCGTCTGTTTACCTCACGCCGGCGCTCTTTGAAGCTTTAAATTATGAATTGTCATCCGGATTAATTTGAAAAGGGAGCAACGAACCGATTGCGGAAAAACTTTTAATTGCGCGTTAAAATATCGCGGAAAACTCGTTAAAAAAATGCGCTCGCGCGCGAGAGAGAGCATGCTTCAGGCGTGTCCACTCGCGCGAGAAGAGAAAAAGATCGGCTCGCGAATTTGCATTCGCCGTTCTTTATTTAGCCCGGCGGCACGCATAAAAGCCCCGCCGGAAAAGCTCCTTTCCATTCGGCGGAGGGAAAAAGGCGGAAGGAGCCTCGAAAATATCTTTTTTTTCCTACCCCCCTCCCCTGCACTCTCGTCTCTCTTTCATTCGTCCGGCGCTCTCGAGAGATTAATTAAGATTCGTTCCTTATCCGCAGTCATCTCAAATTAATTTCCTCCTCCCAACTGTTGCGAATTTTTTCTTTCTACGTTCCTGCAGCAGCTTCCGAGGAGGGAAAGATAACGAGATGCGCTTATTTGCGCAATCAGCTTCTGCTTTTATTTGATGCCTTGTTTAAGGCGAAATTAAATTACGGCTTTGCCGGCTCCGACAAGATGCATCAATTTTTCACGATTGTCGGTTCCGCGTTTCATTTCCTTCTCGGGGATTGCCGTGTTTTGTACCTATGCATCTGTATATATCTTCTTTTTTACGATAGAACGACTACTAAACCATAAAATTAAGAGTATATTTTGATTGTAAAGCAAAGTAGAAGCAAGATTTGCTTGAAAAATGTCTATTTAACTTGAGCGGAGGAGAGAAGAGCTACTTTAATGAAATGTACACGACTTCTTAATCGAAGAGCGTTCGCTCTCCGTAAAAGCAGATTTAGGTGGATTTAAATAGATTAGTATCAAGTGAAAAGGAACATTATTTCTCTCTGCAGCAAATAAAACTTTTTTATCAATGACCATCTTCCTTCGTGAAAGAGTCGATGAATTTATAGTATATCAAACGTTACTAGTCGTTCTATCGAAGGGCTCGTGCACGAGTAGCTTTTCATCTACCATCTATCACGCTGCAGGCAAAACCTACAGGTTTTCTTAAATGTACTAACGTATATTCGCCTTTTGAATTGCAGGGGCTTGAAGCGACATTGAGTGACAGCAAAAAGAAGTACATCGACAAGGTGAATGCACTTTTGGCCGCCTGGGAGCATGTCACCAATTATACTGCTAATACCCCGGAGACAACCCAGTCTCTCATAGAATGGGCGAACGAGTAAGTCTCCGCGATGAGTTTGCGGATTACCTTCTTCTTTCTTTTCCGTGCCTCTCCTGCCACGGCTTTTTCCGCTCCGAAACTTATTCCTCCGCGGAGCCAGCCGAGGGACGAGCTCGAAATTATGCCGGGAGAATATCAGGAATTGATATTTAGGCTTGGAGGTTCTTTGAATTTTCGAGCTTAACTTGCTCTCGCTTTGTCCGAAGGTATAGCGATTTATTGAAAAAGAAATCGCAGAGAAAAACTTGTGCAAAGGGAATGCACCTGCCTGTAGCAGGTTTTACCCGACCGATATCTGCCGAATCTCAAAGAACATTCCGAGTCTTCGCACTTCCATCGGAAAAAGAGCGAAGGAGAAAAAAAAACGTTGACTCTGAAATCTGAACTTTTGCAGGCATACGCTCAAGTTGGTATTGCGGGGCGAGTGGCCGAAGCTAGCTCCCGCGGCGAAGACGCACCTGAATGTGACGCTGCAACGGTGCTCGAACCAGCTGGCCCAGCAGCAGCACCCTGCTTACAAGCGCTGCCAGGCCCTTATCAAGCTCGTGCAGAATCCATGGGGCAAGCCGGCTCTCGACAGGATACTTAACGGCCAGTTGAACCCCGAACATGAGGAGGAAGGTAAATGCCAGAGTTGCCTAATAATCTATGCGATTGATGATTCACGACTCGCGAAAACAGGTTTTCCTTTATGCAATGCCGTGTGCTTGCTTTTATTTCTAAAGCTTACTATTCGCTGGTAATTTCATTATGTATTAAGTTACCGAGGCGAACGTGAAACCGTAACGAACGAGTAACTTAATATTACGAAGAAAGTTTTTTCGCTGAAGCTGCACTTTAATCCACTCGAGTTTTAATGCGAGATTTTTGTTAAATTGAATTTTCCAGAGTTCTGCTGTGAAGAGAAAGGAGAATTATTAAAGATGAGGCTGAAAATACTGTGCGAGGACCGCTGCGAGGATATAGCGGTGAACCTCGCCGCGGCCTGTGTCCGCTCGCTGCGCAGAAATGGCCAGCTGCGCTCGGTCTCTGATCCAAGCCAAGTCCAGTACATGATCGACGTGTATATTGTTTTACTGTATAAACTTAAGCGCACGCAAGATATTGTCACTCAAGTAAGTAATAACTGTATCAGCTTTTCGTCATTCATCCATTAAATTATAAGTTCAAAATAGGTCTTTTTGAACGTGTTTTCATTTTATTAATTAAGATTTCAATTTATTCAGTGCTACAAATATCAAGAATAAATTGCCCCAAAACGTATTTTTATAATACAAGCAAAATAATATCGTCAATTATAAACTATCAAATTGTAAAAGTATTATTAAATATTTTTCTTAAACTTTTATTAAATATAAAAAATATTGATTAATAAAAAGTAAATGATTACATATTAATCCTACTAACGTCCACTTTTACTCGTTTCAGTTGAAGTTAATGGATCTGAAGGACGGACTAGAACTGATGCAGAGGCTGAGCGGCGAGAAGCCGACGAAGTACGGCACGGCGCGCGTCTGGCGTAACTCAAGCAAGGCTGCCGAGTTGGTGGCCCAGTATCTCGTGACGACGGGCATGGTCAAGCCTCTCGTCGAGATCAGTGCCGTTACCCTCGAGCAAATTCTCAATTCGTGGGCATTACTGCATGGCAAGTCCAAGGACAATGTTGCCACGCTTCCCGGCATTATCAGGAAGCTCATTGAGCCCGCCGAGAGCGCTCAACACATTTACATTTTCTGTGGAGTACTTATTCGACACGTGAGTATACCTCAATTTCTTTTACGGAACGTTTGATGAAATGCAAACTTTCTACGTAACTGTGAAAGATAATGATTTTTTGAATATTGAATGTTTTTTAATCAGTTTGGTGATGCAATAAAATCACTGGTGATCGAATTGTACATCCGCGCTTTGACGACGGATATGAATGAACTTGAGAACCAGAGATCCAAAGCAAACAAAGAAAAAGTTCAAGAAACGGAGCAGAGGCTGAGCCAGGAGTTTCTTAAGCTTGCTGATTACGTCAGCGACTGCCTTGGAACAGCATGCGAGTGTGTGCTTACTGCGTTCTCGCTGCAACCAACGAGGGCCTGTTATGATCGCATCAAGGAACTAGCAACAGCATCGGGTAAAGTCATCCTCGAGGAAAAACCAAGTGACATGTCTTTGAAAGTAGAAATAAAAAGTGAAAATAGAGATGAGGTACGTTGCTTTAAGTGTAAAAGTTTTTATTGAATGTGAAATTTCGATGAATCTATAAATTTATGGCTTCAATTTCTAGGGGAACGGATTGGAAGGCGAGCCAAAGAAAGAGAACACCGTAACTTTAAATGAGACTGATTTGTCAGCGATAGCAGACATCATCGGTATTACGTTGAAAGCCCCGATAAAGGAGAAAGCAGCGGTGACTCAAGAGTCGACGACGAATAACCAATCAGCTAATGATAATTCGGGCGAAGACAAAACAAAGTGCCATTCGCAAGCTGAACTATTACCAGTAAAAGACGAAGTGAATTTAAGCAAATCCGATAACTCGAAAACCGCATCCACATTAAAAAAAGAAAATAATCAAGAAGAGTCTGTTGAGCTAACGCCAAAAGTTGAGAGAAACACCGATGCTCTGATACTCATAAAAGGAGAAGCCGTGACTCAATCAGCTAATTACGACGAGAAGGCAGTGCCTTGTCAAATGTTAGACGGAGAAAAACTAGGTATTAGCCCGCAGCTGTGCGATGATCTTGCCGTAGTACTGAGCAGCCAACGGTATCACGTGCTCTCGTGGTGTTTACCTTGGAAAGAACTTAGTAAACTTTGTGAAGAGTAAGTTTCAGTAAATTCTATAAAACTTAATTTACTTATATTTTTCGTACTAATTTTTAAAAAAAACGATTCATTACTTCCAGCTACCTTGAAAATGCAGAGGAGATGCGCAACAGAAATAAGGAGCTCAAGTACCTGAACATTGACTACTCGCAATTCAAAGATCAGCCTTACGGTGATGATCCGCGTGATAGTCCGTTCTTTGGTATCGAGAAGGGTTACGAACAGTGGGATGATTCAGATTATTCAGAATCAGACACTCTCCAGCCGATCACAAACACAAAAACCGCAGGCCGTAGAAATCTTGACGTGAGTTCAGATACTGATAGTGAAAATATTATTGTGCCTCCAAAAAGAGGTAGACCGAGGAAGGTACCCAGGTTAGAATCTTCAGAAAGTGAATATGATACCATTAGAAATCGTAAGCGGAGACAGAGGTTCAGGAAGGTGCTGATATCTAGTTCAGAAAGCGATAATACGCAAGACAGTCAGAATAGTAGTTTAGGAAGCGATGGTCTTAAGAAGGGTTCTAAGAAACGATTGCCTAAGAAAACGTGCAATGGCGCCAAAAAGGTAAATAAGAACTTAATTTTATTTTTATCTAAACTAAATATTTAACTTGAAATAAACATGCATTCATTTCTACCGACTCATAAATTAACTTTTATTTGTTACTATATTTTCTGAAAATTGCTATCCTTTAAATAAAGGTACAATGTAGGAAACAAAAGCATTCTAATAAATCTCGTAAATAAAATTTTGTATTTCTTTCTAGGTTACTAAACGGCGAATAAAGAAGCCTAAATTGACAGTAGATTCAATGTCACACTTTCACATATTAGTTAATGAGAATATTCGGCCAAGTGGTGAAGGTGACAATAGCAGTAATGATATTATGACGCTTTTCTCGGCTGATATGGATGAGAACAATCGTGAAACTATTAAAGGTGCGGCGGCTTTTAACGCAGCTCAACTTATAATTGCAGAGAAACGTAGTGATCCTGAGGTTATAAAGTCTCTGCGAATGTTCAGGCCTCACGGTAAAAAGCTCACTCAAATCAACGAAAAAACGACAAATAATGTCAACAGTCACCCGAATATAAAAAAGGAGAACAATTTGGATGAAAGTAAAGCAAAAATTACAACTAAATTTGCACCAATGCTCAGCACGTTGAACTTAAACCCCAAAATTGCACTGAGGAGGGTTGACGAAATCGACAAGAAACTCGCGGTAAAACAAAAAAAGGCACCAGCTGTTACTGCTGGAGACCTTAACAACGAGATAAGAAATATACAAAAGACTATACCGTTCTCGTCAAATAAGAATTCATTGACTGGTTTTTCCAAGCAAAAAGTACTGGTGAGTTTTAATAATTTAGTCACCAAAAAATTAAACTCGTGTAACCAATCTAATTGTAAACCTTTTCTTTAAAATGTTTCTTTACAGCCGAGGCCACGAAAGAATGCATCAAAATCCATATCAAAGTCAAACCTAGGCAAGACAAAGTTACAGGAACTGTTAACAAAGTCTGTACCAGGAATCAACTCAATGGAGTTTTCGGTATTGCCACGAGTCCAGTCGACAGTTCACGTAGTTCAGCTGACACGCAACATTCCTCAGAGTCCAAATTCCACGGCATCGGGTAATACGCCTCCTAGGAGTCGCAGTAATATTCAGTTGCCTGGTACACCGTCATCTGGTGGACACGATAGTGGTGTAGGAATGAGTCCGGCAGCACAAACACCGCCGCCTCCGTCGAGGTCATCGTCCTTGCAGGACGTTGGAGAAGAAGCTAACCAGCCACCCGATACGTCACCTAGTTTAGATTCTACAAATACTTCAACCATGGATTCTACAGATGGTGCAAGAACTGTTGCCTTAGCCGTTCTTGCAAATCAAAAAATAAATTCAAATCAATCACCCAAAAAGTCGCCTTCGCCGTCAATTAATAATACTGAACAGCAACTCGTACTTTGCAAACCAGATGGCACTTATCAATTGGTAAGTTTATTCCAGTTTACATAACCTTAAAAAATCGATTAAAGTTACAAAAGAAATTAACAAGCAATTTAATTTACCAGGTGAGTCCAAATATCGTTACGGGTCAACGAAACATCTTATCCCTACAAAACTTGGAGGATGGAAACATTGGGTTTGCTCGTCAGGTTTCAGTAGCTTCAGTAGCTGGCACAGAAGCCAAGACATCGCAATCCCAGACCAACAGGAATGCAGGATTACCAAAGTTTCAACAAGCTTTTGGTAAAACTATCTGTACACTATCCACTGAATCGACGACTGTGCCATCTTCTTCTGCCGCTGAAACGCACGGTAAAATTATATTTTTATACATTTAATAAGATACTTGAAGTTGCTTAGATTAAAACCTGTATTTTCTTTATTAGAAGCACCAGCTGCCCCTTCCGGAGCAGTCACAAATGTGCAAAGGACTTCAGTTAAAGCAACATCAGCAACCAATATCTCCAAAGCAGTACAAACCGCGGGCATCACAACTATTCCAAATCTGCAGGTGGCAGCGGGTACACGGCAGATTCTCAATATCGTGCAGAGCGCTGTAACGAGTGCGAACTCCAATGCGGGGACAGCTGCTGCAGGGCAAACGCAAACGCTTCAACTTTGTAGTGTGCCGAACTCGGCGACGCCTGGCGTTATTTATACGCACAAAATACCTGTGACGATAGCTGGGGCAAATCCGGGCACACAACTCATATCCATACCGGCTGCTATTTCCAATAATCGTTCACCTGTGCAGGTTTGTTATTATTTTAATTACACTCAAGTTTTAGGTTTATGAAACTTTAAGCGGACCTTGCATCAGTCGGATTAAACGTTACGCAACAGCAAACAATTCTTCGCTATTTTCATGCCAACTTTATTTATAGACTAAATAATTACTCATTTTTAACCCTATTAGGTTAAGCTAAACATCATCAGGACAACTCCATTCCGATCCGGTGCTGGACAAATTCAGGCAGTATTAGCTTCCAGGATTCCGCAACCTCAACAGCAACAACAGCAACCCCAACAAACGCAGCAAACACAGCAATCCCAACAGCAGCAACAGCAAACAGTTCGAGCTTCAGATTCTCTTATGAACTCGACGATGGATATGCCAAACCAAGTGAGCTCTTCGACACTTGAACAACTGCGCGAATTCGAAAGTGTACTGGAACAAGTGAAAGAGCGCAGCACATGTCAGTCGTCGTCGGCTGAAACAACCACCGTGCAAACTCAAACACAGACTGTCCAAAGTACTAGCACTGTTAAGCAGCCTCAAACGCAGCAAGTGTCTGTCAGTGCCCTTACGCAGCAACTGCTCATGTCATCGCAGTCACCAAGCAGTGCCGTTGAATTTCCAAGCAACGGCAATACTCTTACATTCCAACAACAAGAGGTTTGTTACTAACTCAAATTTATAAAGAATAATCAGAAAAAAATGAAAGCATTAATATAACAAATTGTAATATTATTTTGAATGGTATCAGGTATACCCACAAAAAGTGGCTCTGATGTATACGAATCAGAATAGTGGCTCATCGACGCCGAAAGTTGTAAACTCTACACCGGTTGTAGTCGTCACGTCTTATTGTCAGCCCGCAGCCTCGCCAGCGTTGAGCGTCACATCCCAAAGCTCCTCGAGTCCCTGTGTGACACCGGCGCCAACGCCCGTCTCATCTACAGGAAAAACTCAGCCTCAATCGACTTCAAAAAGCACAAAAAAATCTACACCCAAGACAGTGAAAGTAAGCTAAAAATTTTATATTTAAATGATTACAATTTTTTAAACATATATCAACTAAATATTTTAATCTCAGGTCAACACACAGAGTGCAGCAAAAGCAGCTCCGATTCCAAAACCCCAGCAGAAGCCACAAGAAGATCCTGAGACTACTCAAAGGATATACGCAATTTTGGGCCAGTACGCTGAACAACTTCGTAATTCACCAGATTTGAACAACAAACCTGCACCTCGACGACGCTCCAATCCGCCAACAAATCCTAACCAGTCCTCGAAGCGCAAGAAATCAGGTTCCGGCAAGTCCAAAGGACCGTTAAATCAACAAACCTCTGAGCCCAGTCCAAGTGCCGAGGATATGGGTCGAACAATGGGTAGCAGCGAGGATTCTAGCGGTGGTGGAGGCGGTGCCGGTAGCGTGACTGGTGGTAGTGGAGTTTTGCAAGTGCAAGATAGCCCTGCTGGTTTCTCTGCCTCTGAGGAAACACTCGCTGGCAGCAATAACAACAGCCAGAGGTACACGTTATTACAACAATTTTTTTCCAAAGAATGAATTTTATTAGCAGGTATTTATATACTTTTTGTGTTTTGTTTTAGTGCTGTCAATGATAATGCCACTCTTGGTACTCCCACGGAATCAAGGACAATGAATGCAACGAGCGATTCCAACGATGGTGTCGAGGCAAATAATGTAAAAAGGCGAAACCTCATATTCGCTGAACCCAATACAGGTTTGTTAATTTTCATTTTAATTAAAAAAATATATATATTCCATTCTTTTAAAGCAATTTCTGATTATATAATTTACGTCTAGGTCAAACTCGGGCAGTGATCGTGCAGGAGGCTCTTCAACCATCGAGCGTCGGCGAGGCGCTCGCCTCGGTGACGAGTAAAATGACGACGGGAACAGCAGTATTGGTATCAGGTACGAATTTCATGCTCCCCATGAACTTTGTTAAGAGCGGCCAGCAGATCACCGTCGTCTCAGGTGGTTCTAAGCTTCTCGCAGCTGTACCTGCAGTCCGTACAAGCGCTGGGTCCTCCGGCGTGTCTACCAACGCCTTTGTCCTTCAATCCCTTCTCAGCCAAGCTAACAAAGTTATACAGCAACAGCAGACTCAGCAAAAGCAGCTCAAATTACCGCAGCAGAGCCAAATCGTTATCCCTCAAGGTACAGGAGTTGTGCGTTTTACGAGCGAAGACAGTAGCGATAATAAAGCCGACGTTAAATCCGAGGCGAACAAGGTGCCTACGACAACGATAGGACTGTTTCAACATTCGGGTGTAATCACTAGTAATCCAAACATAGGCCAGCGTATCTTTAACTCTTCTAGCGTAAAATTGCCGGTTAAGGTCGAAGGTAATGCTCAACAGCAACAAGTGGTTTGTCTGACCGCACCAGCTACTACCATCAAGGAATCCGAGACGCAAAAAGCTGCTACAACTATTGCTCTGGCTTTTACCGCGAGTAGTGACGTTGGTACTGCCGTGGTTCAGGCTCCGATCGATACGAAGGATCCAGAAATCTTGATTGGGATTAAGGATGAAAAGATGGCATCACCAAAAGCCGTCAAGAGAAAAGAAGAGCAAGCAATGGTCAGCGTTGATGATGCCTTGGCTCAGTGCAATGCCAGAGTTGGTAAGAATGAAGAGAGGATGCCCGATAGTCGATTTCGTGCTTTGTGATTCATCACTTTTTAGTTTGTTGTCTACGTTTGTGGTAGTGCATTATTCGTTCTGTTTTAGTTCTATATATAATTTATGTGATTATCTTATTCAGTTTACAGTAACTTTTATTGAAAGTGCGATGATATAAAAAATGAATATTAAAAACTATTTAAAGAAAAAAAGAAAAAATTCAAATGTCTAGAAGAAGCGAAAATAATGTCCATACTGACAAAAATTTTGCGAAATATCAAAATAGAATTTATTATTAATCCATTTTAATCATCTCTGTATTCGAAGCTCCTCATTTGTTATCAATTTTCTTATTCATTTGTTATATTCATTTTTCTTAATCATCAGGCAATGGTTTTATCAAGTTTTTATAGTTTTTGCATGTAAACTTGCAAATCAGTTCACAAAAAGGTGCACATTCATATTATTTTAAGGATGAACAGGTTTATTTGTCTGGTTTCAGCCGATTTATTTGATTTCCTTTTATTTATCACATTCGAATCTCGTTTTTATATTATTTTATTTCAGCTCTTCAGTTTTTAATTTATTCTTCATCCACATAGCCTTTATCACACATAATCAGTCAGTTATTCATTTAATTTCTACATCATAGATAGCGTTTTCGTTGCATACTTTATTATAATTATGGATATGAGAATTACAATAGTTAAATTGATACATGGTATTTTTTTATCAAGGAAATAAGCATATAAAAAATGTTATCTGTAAAGCTATTTATGTAGAAAAATATCGTTTATTTTCTTGAAAAAATGAAATCTTATTTTAATTATAGTGTAGTTGACTTATGATATATTAAATAAGAAACTTTTTATGTGTTTAAGTAACAATTTGTATCTGATAATTTAAGCATAAACTAATTTGAAGGTACGTTGCAGTCAAAATAACATTTCTTTTATTTTGTATTTTTACAGAAGTGTCGCAACCGCTAAGTAGAAAAGTTAAGCAATCGTCATCTCCTGTACCGGCAGTGACACCAGCAACAACAGTTTCTACGAGCTTAGACAGTGCAACGCAATTCCTGGTCAGCGGCGGTCCTAGCAGTTCCGACAGTCAAGGCTCGGCTTCTTCAACAATTCAAAGCTCAACACTAGAAAGTAGTAGCATGGATGGAGTGAAAGTTGAAAACGGTGTGCTGTGCAACAATGCTAGACTTCAAGAAGCTTGGGAGAACGAGACGAAAGGATCACCCGACACGCCCTGGAGGTATATTCCAACAACGAACGCCCTCGGAATGGAGCAGTTAAAGGTTTATTCTCGCGACGGCGAGACCTCCGAGACTGTCCACAACAGTGTTCTTCAAATTATCAACAAGGGTCAGGGGATCGAGATGTCCAGCAGTGGAGTCTTTCAGACCAAAAAATATTATCACACGATGAACAACTCCATCGACGCTTTTCAAAAATTCCCCGTAAAAACGACACTAACGAAGACCTCGCAGCCGAACAACGCCAGAACAGCGGCCGAACAAGAGAACCAGCAGAGAATCAATGAAAGAAAACAACAAATACTCGAACGCGAGTTGAGACTGCAGAAGAGCCTGTCTGAGGAGTGTGAAGACTTGGGCGTTGATGAACCCAGTACGAGCGATCTCTTTCCAGAGGCTGATCTACTGTTCGATACGAATCATTCACCATCCTTTGACCACTCGTCGCAGGAAGCTAGTTGCAGCCAGTCTTTAAGGTATTCTAGTTAAAATTCTTTACTTGCTTCTTTTTTTAAGCTTTTGCTTAAAATAGTATGCGACTTTTTTCAGTGGCACTACTATACTAAGTGGAATCAAGTCATACACGAGCGCTAGCACGACATCCTTTTTTAAATCCTTGGACTCGACCTCGAGTGGCAGCAGAGATGCCAGTCCGGTGGTGACAACAGCAGTAGTACTGCCACCCGAGCCAAAGAAGAAGGCGCCGGTGCAGAGGCGAACACCAAAACCCAAAGAGTCGCAGACGAGAAGGACCAAGAGAAGTTTGGACGGCCTACAAAATGCGGACAGTGCTTCCGCGAACAAGCATTTGAGATTAAGTCTGGTGGATAACCTCAGCCAAGACGATGCTTCCAATAGTAACTCGAGCATTTCTAGATTATCGCCTGCCACTGAAAATGATTCCTCCAAAGACACGGGCAATCAGAAAGTAAGAAGACAACTTCATAATTTAATAATGTCAGAACTAATTGAGCTGTATTTTAACATGCATTATTCTTTATAAGATTATCCATGCCAAGGACAGAGAGGGCACGCCAAGCAGCAGCAGGTCAAGCATGCACTCGCACGTGAAGCTTGATATGGATTTGGAATCGGCCGCCACGGCAAATATCGGCTCCACGGTGACAGATGTAGTTCACGCAGTTAGTGTCAATAACGTCTCGTCGACAGCGAGTTCAGGTGAAGACGACGAGAGCAGTCTCACCCTCCTCGATCACAACGCGGCCAGCGTCACGATACCCTCCCCTCTTTCTCCCATCGCTGGACCTCTTGTAATGACGCACAGATTCACTTACGCGAACAACAAGAAGCGGCCCATGGCCATCAAGCAGACTCGAACAACCGACTTCTTTGGGTATGTGAAATATTATTTTTAAAAATAAAAAGACCTAATAAAGAACTTTGTATTAAAAGTAGTGTCTAATTTTCAGCGTTGATTCGAGGACGGCAAGCTTGAGTTGGGAAAGTCCGATGTCTGAGAGAACAAGATCAAGTACTGACAACGACGAGGAAGAAGACGAAGAAGAAGAGGGAGAAGGCGACGAGTCATCAAACATTAGTGAATCCTTTATTTCGGCTCAACTTGAAAGCACCGACAATACTGGCATTGGTAATGGACTACAAGAGGTCTTAAGAAATGTACCTTCTGTCAAAGTGACACCTGTAGATCATGCAACGTATGCTGTCAAAAGAAAAGCACCGGTGGCTCGGAAAACCGCAACTAATCATAGAGGTTGATAAATTTACATTTCATTTATACCAGCATTTACTTTAAAACTAAATAAAACTTTTCTAAATTTTATTTTAGACTCAAATAGTGGAATGGGATTAGCGTCTAATAAACCTGCTGAATCAAAAGCGAGCAGTAATGCAGCCGCAAAAAAGGCAAAGTTGATGACATCAACCTTAACAACAACAAGCGAGAATGAGTCGCTAAGTCCAGCACCATCAGCAGATAAAATCTATGACGTGACTCCGTCGGACGATGAGGCAAGTAGTACTCTGGACACGAGTGTCGACCACTGCTCTACTTCAGCAGCGCGAAGATCGAGTTTGCGAGGTCACGTAAAAAAAGGCTGTCCTTGTTGCAACGGCTCGCCTGAGCGGCCAAAGACTAAGAAAGTCGTG
The DNA here is from genome assembly GCA_035582935.1 of Ormyrus thymus. Classification (NCBI taxonomy): domain Eukaryota; kingdom Metazoa; phylum Arthropoda; class Insecta; order Hymenoptera; family Ormyridae; genus Ormyrus; species Ormyrus thymus. The sequence continues at coordinate 4,357,432 of JAWWEM010000001.1, forward strand.
CCGCCAAAACAGACGCAGCAACCCGACCACAGTAATAGCAAATTAAAAAAGGTAAAACAGCAGCAACAGCAACAGCAGGTTAAGCAGCTCGCGAAGAAGAGGTAGTCCTAGCTCCCACGCACCTGTATATTCTTCATCCGGGACAGTTTCTGTTCTCGTTACGTCGCCTCCTCATCCTCAGCTCGCTGTCGTTAAATTTAGAGGGGAGCTCTATGATGATTTTTGTGATTATTTTCCAAGCCAAAGTTTTTGGTTTATGAAAAGGAATTTTTCATTTTCTAAAGTGGTGGATGATATCATCACAGTCTGAGTTTGAATGAAATGTTGTATAGAATTAGGAAAAATAATCCGTTAATTTAGTTGTACAGAAAGATTCACTTCATTGTAGTATATATTAATTCATTATTTTACAAAGCCTAGACTTCCGTTTTCTTTTTGTATTTGCTGTTTATTTAATTTATTTTAATCGTTTGCAAAAGTTATTGTTTTTTATAAGCAACAAAATTCGTTGTCTTATTGATATCATATTTTGTGTAAAAAAATTATTAACATTTATATATAAATTTCAACAGTTAAAGTAAAGTTATCTTTCTTTTACTATGTCGACTTTAACAATATTTATAGTTACACGAAAAATATTCACAGAAATTGCCAGAACCTCCCCTTGACATTTTGCGCGCAGGATCTCCAGTGTATATAATCGCATCGCGATGTCATTTTTAGAGAAGAGAGAAAGAGAGCTAGGCGAATCTGTAGGAGAAAATTTTTAGATTATATATATTAATGAAAAAATTAGGCTTACGTATGTGTATACAGTTATATATTATATAAATATACCACAAGATTCCTGAAGCACGGAGTCGGTAGTGCGTCATCCTTTTAAATTGTAGGTGTTTATGATTATATTAGGTAATCATGAAAAAATACGACGGGTCTTTTCAGGCGGTAGCGGTGACTTATTATAAGGGACGCAAATGTACACACAGACAGTCTCGGAAATAATTTTACTGACAATTCAACTTTTTTCACTGTTTAAACGATTACTGTGTTCTTAAGATAATTTAAACGGTCGTCTCAGAATCCGTTTTGTTTATTTATTATAACAAAAATGCGTTATAATATATTGAGAATGCACTTATTGATGTTTTTTTAAAGGATTATGAGATGACTGCGAATTTTTGTTGTAAAAATTGAGATGTCAGTGAATCACGTACCGAGAGAGCTCTGAGATGTTTTTAAAAATATTTCGGGTCTTAAGAGCAGGAAAAATGTAATGAAAAATACACATGAACTGAGAGTTTAGAGAAGAAGAATGCAATCTAGTCAAGGGTGAGTGCGAACTGCTCGTGTGTACTCGTACATATTAAACGAGTAAGAAAATAGTGACTCTAATTCAAAATGTAGTTAGGTAGATTTTTCCTTGCAGAGTTAAGTCAAGATTTATACGTGTAATTCTTACCTATACAGTATCCGCTGTAATCATCGTTTCAAGACAAAAATAAACATGCGTAGGGATCGATATATAAAATATAGGCAATCTTGCAATTGTACACATCAACGAAAAATGCCACGATAAAACGGGTTTTGCGTGTAAAGTTTACCTCTTTATTTTTTTATCGTCAGTTTCATTTTTCATATTTTTTCCTGCGCTTTTTTGTTCCAAGTAATAAATTTAGTAAGATGACTGATTGAGCTAGCCTGATTATTTTCTTTTTTTTACGTCAACATTTATTTCACTGTGCTGAGATTATAATTCATTTGTTTTTCTGTCTTAAAATAATGCTAACATTTTTTATTTAACTTTGATTCTCTTCTTTTATATTTTTTTATCATGTGTAAATAGACTCGTTATTCAAAAGGAAATAGCTGCTCTGTTTTCAGTAAATTTTGAAATTGCAATCTGTACTTTTATGTCTTGAAAAAACGTGATCACTGCTGTACAAATAAATAAAATTTAAAGAGCATTGTATATTATTTAACCTTTATGATTTATGAGAGAGTTTTCTTTGTTGTGTAAAAGTAGAATTTAATTTATTTTTATCGTCATCAATGCCCGTGTGCAAAAGGATTAATAAACAAATAAATATAACAAGGAGCGGCTCCTAAGAATCTTCCTGTACATTGTCAATGTGTAAATTTTCGCGTTTAACGTCATAGGCTCCAATGAGAAGCAAACGTAAGAAAAGAATGACAAATTAAAGAACAGATTAGTAGATGCGTATTTTTGAAAAGGAACAAAACGACTTACAAAATGAATAAAAATCACCCTTCGCTTCTGGCGAATGTTGGATAAATTTTTGTCGGCGAATTAGTGCGGCCTTTTGCCGCAACTTAGTCGTACCAAGCGCATTTAAAAAGACAAAAAGTAAAGCAAATTCATTGATGTGGGAGAACGTTTTTGGCGAAAGAGCCGCAATGCATTTCTTTCGAGAGACAAAAATCGTACATATATCGATAAGAAAATAAATAAAGTTTTCCAAAGTTAGCTTCAGGTACTTAAGCTGCTTAAAGGCCGTTATAAGAAAATTAACTTAAGGAGTTTTTGTAACGTATGTTTGTTAAGGCTAAAGTTTTGTCACTTAAAACGATTAAAAGTTAAAAAAATAAAAAAAATAATGAAACTTTACCAGTATTCGAAAGCGCTATACGTTGTACCGTAGTCACTTTGAACATCTCCGAAGAGAAGAGTAATATGTTGTCATGAAAGGTTGTTCTTCGAGCGCTATGTATTTGTCATTTAGCACAAAACGTAAACAGTGAGCAAAAGAGAGAATGAGCGAAAGAAAGAAAAATTTAACAAAAATTTGAAGGATTGCATATTGTAAATAAACAAGACATATTTTCTATATGAAAAAACGTCGCTCGGTGAACAAAAAAAATTGAGGTCGACGGCTCGATGAATATTGCAATATTATATGATAATTCTTTCAAGCGATAGAATATAGTGTTTAATCGTTTTATGTAATGTAATAATAGAAAAACAAGAGGGTATTGGCAGAATAAAAATGAAAGTTCTGTATTTAAATGATTGATTTAAATTTTTATTAACCATCGGATCCTTCATTGGCACAATCATCTCTTCTCTGTTCCTCAACTTCCTGAAAAAGTCAAGTAGCTCTATTACTTTACATTGCTTAAATAAAAAGTTTTTTTTGTAACACGCGAACGATTTTCGCGTATTTCGTACCTGTTAATCGGGACTATAGTGACTCTTTTTTGATCGGCGGGCAAAAAAGCTTTAGCGGGCAAAAAAAAACTTTTGACCCCTTTTTAAAAAAACGTTGATTTTGATGATTTGCATTATTTATTTAGTAAATTTGTAATAATTCGTCGTTTATTAATAATAATAATGCAATAATAATAATTTATTTGCAATAATAATAATAATAATAATAATAATAATAATAATATTTGAACAAGAGCGTGGTTGCCGTGTCAAAAAATAGTCACGTCAGCCCCGATTAACACGTACGAAAAAAACGTGAAAATACGTCCGCGCGTTACAAAAAATATGGTGTGCACCAAGGGTTAAGTGGGCTTTTTGACCTCGAAACTCCTTTTGTTTGAAACTCCACACTCGGTCTAAGAAAGCCCACTTTACGCCCTTGGTACACAATATACTATTTTTTTTAATAAAAAGTTTTGATATTATATAAGATAATATCTACCTTTCGAATAGCATCCATTGGGGACATGCCATTGGATGCTTGAAAAAATTCATTGATTTCTCTTGGTACACAGAAATGCCTTGTAGCATTTGGTTGAATTCCCATGTCTTCCGCAATAAATCTAAATTCTGGTGCTTCTGTTACTCCATTAGTAAGTTCTTTGTATGTAAAAAGAGTTCCTTTTGTGACTGTTTCATTCATTGGTCCAAAATCTACAATCTTCACTTTATCTTTTTTGTACCTGATCACATCAAATGAATCTAAAAAAAATTGGAAATTTAAGTATGCTTAATTAATTTTAAAAAATTCACAATTTATGAAAAAACTTACAGTTGTCAAGTCCAAACTTGTTTTTAATTTTCTCCAAATATAAACTTGTGATATCTCGTTGAATGTCATACTTTTCATTTTCTATGTGCCTATAGTACTGTGAAACATCCCTCTGACAAATTGCTAAAATTTAAGAAAAATGTTTAGTCTGCTATATAAATTTAAAATTTTATATGCTTACCAACAAGTTCTTTGTTTATAACAAAACAGCGGAATTCTGTGCAAGGATCAATGTCTCTCCACCTCTTTAATACCAAGCATGGATTCACAGAAATTTCTTTGTTATTGCGATCCTTTAAACATGTTAAATCTTGTAATATTCGATCGGAACTCTTTAGAAGTAGATAAACATCATCTAAAGAATTGCATTTCAACGTTTTTGTCGTAGATACCCATGTTGCATCCTAAAGGTAATGAAAAATAAATTATAATAAAGCTAAAAAATATTATTTAATGGTCATTTATCAAGTAAATCATTATTACTGATGGAGTACTCCAATTTGATTTTATAAACACTGCTCCAAAATCCTCGATTGCTTCTTGAATTTGATTACTGAAATCTGGAAATGTTGGCTGTTCTTCAGAATCCTAAAGGTAAATAAAAGTCAAAAAATAACTTTTTTAATGTTTAGATAAATAAGTTGTAAAAGTCGCTAATAAATAAATTAATAAAAAAAAAATAAAAAAAAAAATAAAAAAAAAATTACCTCATCTGTTTCATCGGTGACTGCTGAACCATCAGACCATTCCAGGTTACAGGAAGCTTTTTCGTTTTTTGTCGCTTCTACTGGTAGCACAAAAGCATCGTGCTCCAGATATTTACAAATTTCTTCAGGCAGTGGAAGTATTACTGCTTCTAAAGCGTCTTTGGCAAACAGTGGGTACCACTTACAAAATGAAAATTCTACCTGCGAATTTTCTAGCTTCATTTTTTATACTTTTATGTATATATATAAATATATATATAAATTAACGTTTAAAACTTGACACAAAATATTGAGTACTATTTTAATTAAATTTAAAAACTTTTAACTATGATACAACATATAATTAACAACATAACCTCAAAACAATATGCCCATTTACAACGCTGTCAGCAGTGTCAGCTGACTGAAGCAAAAATCGGAACCGGAAGTCGGTCCAGTGTTAATTACAAAATTGAATAATCAGTATTAAATGTTGTATTTAAAAAAGGACAGATTATATGATGAAATAAAAAAATATTGTGTTTATAGCCACTTGATTTAAAAATTAAAATAAAAAATTTAATAGTCTGATAAGAACTCTAATTATTAAATATTGATAAATGTTCAAACTTTAGAGAAAGTTTAGTATTTTAATTAAAATATTACAGCTACAGGAATCGTAAGTAAAGAATTAATTTTTTAAGAATAAAGCTACAAAATTAGCATTGAAATCCCATTTTACGAGACAACCACGAACGACTATCTGAAGCCAATATTTCTTTCGCGCATTTTCCAACCCAATCTGCATAATTCGAGTAATTGGCAATAAAACGATGAAATACCGGTTACAAATTTCAAGAAAAACAACAAAGAGACCAGACGTAAACGACCGTAAAGTACGTCCGAGTAGAATGTAAACTACCGGAGTAAAAAACGCTCCAAAGCAAAGCAACCGCTCTTTCTCCTCCTCCTTTAGTCGGGGACGGGGAGTCGCGCTAAGCCCCTTAGCGAGCAGCAGTCGGCAGAGACACGCATACCACGTCGGCGGGTCGTGCGTTCTCTCGTTCGGTCGTCAGTTTTCTGGTCCCGCTCGCGGCGCAAAGTAGCAGCCGCGTAAGCGCTGCCTCGAGCTCTCGCGGTCACGGTGCTGCTTGTACACCGTAGACACACTTCTTCGGCGGCGTCCCAAGTGATTCATCCGAGCGGCATCTGCCCGCCTCTCTCTCTCTCCCGTCCCGCGACGATATAACCTCTCGCGAGTGCAGTGAGTGTGCTCGAGAGAGAGAGATAGAGTGCCGTTCGCCGTCGTCGTCCGAGGGAGAGAAACGACGTCGGGAGGATGCGGGCCGAGTGCGGCCGATCGAAGGAGACCTTGCGCGAGGTGAGCGGCCGCAACAAGTGCTGATTATATATTTTCCGCGAGGGCTTATCAGCCTCTCGTCGAACTCTTTCCCCGCTCCCCCTCCCCCCGCGACAAAAAAAAGGCGCCGGAAATTGTTTCGTGCCCGCGCGCACGTCCTACAAAGAGAGAAGAGAAGAGGGCCCGTGGGGCGGCTGCTGCTGCTGCTGCTGCCTGCCTGCTGCTTCCTTTGTGGCGAAATTTTCGAGTAGCATTTGAATGAGGCCGTCATACACACCGCGAGACGCTGCCGCCGCTGCCGGGGCAGATGTTTTTTCGGGGAGCGGAAAGGGAAGGGGGAGCAAGACGCGCGCCGTGTTTTTTCACCGCTAACAGGTGTTTTTGCTCTATTTTTAAGGCTAGACTCACGAGCGAGCGAGAGAGCGGCCGACGAATTTTGCTCGTAACGGGGGAAAAGCCTTTCTTCTCCGAGCAGCCTTTCATTCGCTTTTCGGAGGGGTTTAAAGAGCTGCGACGAGGAATGACGTCACCGCGGGTGACAGTCCTTTAAGGTATGACGTTACGGGGGAACTCGAGAGTCTGATAGTTCGCTGAGATAGCGTTTCTTGGGCTTTGAATTGGAATGCACTGAAAGTTTCAGAAAAAAAATTTCAGGTACCTTGGATAAATTCAAGTTGCTCGTTATATATTGATTTTGTTCGAACGAAGCCGGAAATCATATACCGTTATTCGAAAATAATATCATTTCGTTATAAGGGCTGGAGTGTGTCTGTCCGGAGTGAAATACATCGGCACGATAAACAACGAAGTTTATGTTTTGAATATCCATTCGAGCAATCGGTAAAATATTTTTTCTTCCGTCGATTCTATTCAATTTAAATGGTCCATAATTTTGAAAAAGAGGCGCAGCGAGACTAATTTAGCGAATCAAAAAAGGTATGCTTGAATACTCCCATTCATAAATTACGGGGAACTCGGCTCATCCTTGGAGAAACTGAAATTGAAGATTTCGATAGAATCACACAATAAACCACATTATCTCCGACTCATATACTAATAATTAACAACCGTCCTTACAACGTGAAACAATAAAAAAAATCTCGGAAACAGGCTCGTTTAAATACATAAGTTTCAATAAATTCAAATTCAAATAACTTCGCAGAAGCGTTCAAACAGCATTTCCAATTTCGAGAGGAAGCAAAGCTTGCACCGTAAGCCGGCGCATCTTTTATTTACATCCGAATAAATCACGGACAACATCAGGCATTCATAGACGCGACGCGTGCGAGCGAGGCGTCGACGTTTCCCGCGTTTCCGGCCGGTGGTTGAATAGGCGACGGCTCCTCTCGAGCGCGAAAAAGGCAGATGTTTTCCCCCTTTTCCCGGCGGCGGCGGCGGTAGTTCCTTCCTCCCATGTTAATTAGGCGCAGATGCGCCTTTTCCAACCGCACCCCTCCCCCCCCCCCCCCCCGAGTTTCACTCGGGAGATCCTGGTGCCCTGTTTTTTTTTCTTTTTTGCTGTTATCGCCGTTATTTTTTAAAAGCTGCAGGGGGAGTCGAGTTCGAATCGCGACTTTTTCGTCGGCGCACAACGAATCGTGAACTCTCGATTGACGCACACTTTGGAAAATACGAGTTACGCCCTTATATATTGGTTTTAAACTGTTCTGGTATTTTAAATAATTTTGCATGAGAATAGTTTCAAAAGCAAGAGTGAATCGTTGCAACATGCGTTTTAAGTATTTTATTTTAAAAGTAGCTACGAATGTACGTTAAGAGTTTATCACAAAGTAATTTGAGTCCTAAAGATTGAAATTCAATACTTTTTATATTCCCCAATCTGCTCTGTGCAACCAGCGAAGCTAGTTTTTGCTCGTTCAGCCAAGTAATCCAAACAAACGACTCGACTGCGTCGAAATTACGTCAACTTTACGGGAAAACTAATCCGTCGCAACGTATATTATTGTTATCGCAACGACACCCGAGAGCCTCCCGTATCCCGCGACCCACCGATCCGTCCGCTCCTTCAATTCAGACTCGACGTATCTTCCGCATCTTCGTGCCGACGATCTCTGCCCCGCAAAGTATACGGAAATAGCCGGCTCGTTTTTAAGTTTTCTCCCTTTCACTCCTCTCTCGGCCGGGTCCGCGCGCGTGGGTGTGTCGATTCCACAGGCTCGCGAGATTTATCTGCTTTTCCGAGAGCCGAGCGACGCTCGGTGTTTTTTCTTTCGCGCTTCTCGCTCTCGCCGAGAACGCTTCCGAGAGCGGCGAGTACTCGGATGTTATATTTTTCTTTGCGTCTATCGGCCGACGGCAATTTCTCTCGGAAACCCGTTGGGAGAGCAAAGAAGAAAAATAGCCCCCTCCTACTTGTCGGGCAGCGACGGAGAAAATTTATATATTCGGTCCGAGAGCCATTTAACGAATCGAGAAAAACTCGTTTGAATTTCAAAAGCCTCTGATAATCGATATACGAGCCACTTGGAAAATGAACCATTTAGCGCGATCGATAAGCTCTCGAGCGCCGATGGACTGTGAAAAATACAGTAAAATACGCTACAAGTAGAAAAAAAATCGGCCGAGGTGGCCGTGCGTGCGCAAGTGGCATCGCTTACAAAAGAGGCACTCGGCCGAGTCGGCGCTCTCTCCGAAGTATACACATACGCAGCCACTTGTTCCCGGAATGAAAAAAAAAAAAAAAGAAAAGAAAAAAGAACGGCGACGTTATCTGCCGCGCAGCTCTCTTTCTTATCCCGCTCGGCGACCGTCAATGAATTCGTTCATCGTTCCTCTTTTTGCGCCCCGCCGACGAGAGTTTAGAAAACGGAGCGAGTCGCGGCCACTCGGCGCGCTTATCTTAATTTCAGCGCTGGCCGGCGGCTCGAGCGGCACTTTCGCCGAGGAGGAAAAAGGCCATTCATCGACGCCGAGCTCGCGTTTACGCACTTGTTTACTATGCCGTCGTGTACGCGCGATGTAGGCCCCCCCTTCCATTCAAGTGGCGATCGGAGTTATTGAAAAAGCGTCTCGCGTCTCGATATGGCCGGCTTCTCTCTCTCTCTCTCTCTCTCTCTCTCTCCGCTCCGTTGGAAAATTGCCTCGTTTCTCTCCGTTTTCTCCGCCGCGGCAAAGTGTCGCGTTAACCTCTTTTTCTTTATTGCCACTTTCATAATGTCCTCTCCTGCTTTGGCGACGAGTTTCCGCTTTTTGCTCGGCCGTCTTTATATTATTGATTTTATATCGCGGAGGTCAGTGAATCTGCCGCTTTCCGCGGATAGAAAATATTCTTGTCGCCTCGAGATGACGTAAGAATCATATTTGAATAGTGCGGGAATATGGTACTCCGAGCACTGAAATGAGTGCGCAAAATCGAACTTTGCGCACCCTGCATTAGGAAAAATAACTTTGCAGATGCTTGCGAGCCCGTCTTTGAAAAGCTTTTGGTCAACAGGGTTCTTCTATGTAGGAAATCAAAGCTTATTTTTATTCTTTATGCAACAATCCAACTTTACGCGTATACGGAGAAGCAAGTCATGTGAAAGAGGCGAATCATCTTGTACTAATCGAGTCTCATTTGCATGGCAAAAAAGTGTGCGATACCTTAACAATTTTCTCCTTATAAGATAGACCATAAACTTTCCAAAGCCGGGCCCGCAAGTATCTGCAAAGTTATTTTTCTAATCAGTGTGCGCAAAGTTCGATTTAGCGCACTCATTTCAGTGATCAGAGTATCATGTTCTCGCACTATTCAGAAAGGTGTGCAAAGTAAATCAATAGAATTTTGCATTCTTAGAAAAACTACAGCTATAGCTACAGGTGCGCAGAGATGATTCTCGCGCACGTCTTTTTGAAACCCGATTCCTGCAATAAACACCTTTGCGCACTATAGTATAAAATACTGTCCCAAGATAAAAATATAGATTGAAATTCTCTTTTGTTTGATTTATATTTAACTGTTATTATTTAAATTCACGAAGCACAATATTTTCAAGAAAGTTGGAATGTAATAGCGGTGATTCTATTTTAACGGGTAATCGGATATAATCGTTTAATAAACTCACAATGTGAGGTTAAAAAGTTATAAAAAAAACTTTTTCCTATGATACAGAATAAATAGGTTTTACAATTCGGAAGGATCAGAAGATAACTTTTAGCATTCCTAAAGACATTTCAGTAGAAAAATTAAAAAAAGAATTTACTTTGACCTGCTGTTACAACCGACAAAATGGGTACTATTTCATAGATCAAAAGCAATAACAGTAGAAAGTGTTGTATTTTAATTTTATCAAAATATAAACTGTCACAAAAACATAGATATATTGTTATTGTATGCTTATTTCCCCAAACCATTGCTTTATTAATTACCCAATAAACTTTTTTTTCCTTATAAACATCATTTTAATCATGAAAGTTAAGTTACCTTTTCTATGGTGATTCTCCTGGCTCAAAACATTTAACTGTCCCAATAAATGTTAGCGTATATTCAAATGTGTAATATATGTTTAAGAAAAAGGTAACGTCGGACTACAAGAACGTGTAAGGTAGTTAATGTTCCAGACTTTACTCGGCAGAAATTTCATTCAAACTCTCAAGTAATCTCCCCTGGCATATAATTCCGCTGCCTTTATTGAGGTACATTTTCAAATTTCTAATTAAATCATAAACAAATGAATCTTATTCATAAATTTTATTCCATAAAGTGTTAAATTATTTGTACACTTAGAATATAACACATTTTATCATTTACTACTACATATAACATAAACCAAGCAAATAATATATGTTTAGATAATATAATACGTAGCATTACACTGCTCATAATTTTTACATACTTAAAATAAAACTTTATCATTTACCATTATTTACTCAGTAATGTGGGAGTATAATATAAAAATAAATATATACATACAAGGTGGCCTATTTTAACTTTCACAGTTAAATAACTCATTTGAGAAGGTCTAAATCAAAAAAGTATAAAAACAAAAGTTGTTTGACTTTTTGGCCATCGAATAGTGATCTTCAGATTGACCATAAAGTCGATTTTCAAGGTCATTTGAAAGTAAACTTTTTTTTAATAGAAACCCCGGTTTTTGACTAAAAGAAACACATTGTTGCGTCTCTTTGTAAACAGTCACAAATTAATGAAGCAAAATTAAAAGTTACATTATAATATTATATTTGAGTTTGTTACTTTATTTAATTTTGTTACCTTTTTGATAATGTTCAAAAATACATATTTTTGCAGTAATTCATCGATTTTTATTTTTAAAAATCTATCCATACATGGCAATAGCTAATTATAAAATAGCCTAGATCGTTTAGAATCTTTGTTAAACATAAATATTATTAGAAAATAATATATTAAGCGACTATAATAAAATAAATAAATAAACTATAATTGAAAGAAATAATTCCCGTGGAATAAAAGTAATTCCACTGGATCAGTATATTTTTTTCTATCAATTTTTCTGGTAATAACGTAGGGAAAGCTCGGCTACTGTAGGATATTATTCTATTAGGTATAAGCATAAAAATACCTAAGTCAAATTTTAAAAATAAATACCTTTATTTTCTATTAATTCAAAAATTGAATTAGAACCGTTAGAAAAGAACCGTATAAAACTTGACACACTGATACTTGATTTCATTCCTTTCTTTTGTTTGATTTGTATTTAATGATTACTATTTAAATTTCCGAAGTATAATATTTTATATAGACATTTGCTAACAGAAGATCACCATTTTCTTTGTAAAGAATTGTTCAAGACACCTTTTAAGAGAAATTGATAAACAAACTCCTACTTGCCTAAGTTGATACTTTTGTAAAAAAGTAAATTTTTGTAATATATAATACTTGACTTATTGATTATTATATTTTCAAAGAAGTATCTATATAAACTTTATCCAACAAGAGATCACCATTTTAAGAAAAATTGGATTAACAAAATTTATGGAAAATAAATATTTTCAAGAATTTACATTTCTAAAGTACAATATTTTCTAGCTTATTTTATTAATCACAGACTGTTATATTAAAATCACCTATTATTCAGTGCAAGTAATAATTGTTCAACATCTTCATCATTTAAATACCTAAAAATATTGATTAAACAGGCGTCGGATAAAGGTACTCCATTAAACAATTCCATGGATGTTTTTGCTGACATGAACAGTCTTGCTCTTTTCATTGCCGTTCGAAATTTAGCTTGAATCAAAACGCTGAGTTCCGGATACTCCAAGTTCTTAAAGTTATGGTGAAATACGTATTCCATTAATGTCCTGTTGCTGGTATAAGCTAGCAAGTCGTCTGGATCCTTATTTAAGAAATCATACAAAGAGGAATAGTTGTTAATGATTTCATTTTTCATCCGGTCTAGTTCTCTGTTGTACAAAACGTTCAACCGGGAGAAGGTGAGCAATTCAAGTCGCTCTCGTTTCTCAAGAAACCTTTTATTCCATGAATGAAGTGGGTATCCAACGCATTTCAGCTTCTTAATATGCGTCGAAAACATCTTATCGATGGGCTCGTACGAGCTAGTGTATTGCAAGGCGAGGCGGTTTCTGTTGTCTACGGCATTAACATCGGCACCATGTTGCAAAAGAACTATTACTAAAACTGTACGTCTGTTCTGGCATGCTAAGTGCAGTGGCGTGCGTTGCATATTATCTCGGGCGTTGATGTCACACCCTTTGGCTATAAGTATTTCCACCACAGTATGGATGAAATATCTCTGCAAGATATCTGCAACAAAAAATCCTTCGATTCAATAATTTTTAAATCGATTTTCTTTTAATACTCCAGAAGTGGTGTAATTATTACCGATATCATCTTCATAACATTCAAGGTCGAATGAAGCGAAATCGATTCTACTGAATCTAGCTAGACGCTTATGAAGTTCATTCGAACTAAAACTAAAAGTAATAAAGTATTTAATAAATTGCTTATTTGAATGTTGAAAGATTTAAAAAAGTTCGTAAAATATTACTGGTCATATGGGTGCTTAAGTAGAGCTAAAATGTGAAGCGCAGTCTTTCCATCGCGTTGTTTCGCCGCAGCATTGGCGCCATTGTTTATAAGGTAGTTCATAATTTGGGAACGCTTGTAGAAAACGGCAGTGATCAGAGGCGGCGTTTCATTTTCATTGTCCCTACTATTGATGTTTACGCCTCCTTCCACGAACCTTTTCACAATTTTGTATTGTCCTCTTATTATCGCCGTCTGCAATGGCGTTAAATCCCTTTTACTCCGAATGTTTAAGTTAACCTTAAATTCCAAAAGCACCTTTGCCGATTTCTCCAGTCCTTCAAAACATGCCAAATTTAGCGGGGTGAAGCCTTCGGAATCTTGGCAATTAGGATTGGCACCCTTTCTCAGTAGATGCTTTATTATGGGCGTGCAAGACGATAAGACGGCAAAATGCAATGCCGAGTACAGTGGCCAATTGAGAGACGTTGCAAAGACTTGAGAATCAAGAGCTACGCCGTTTCGTAGAAACATTTCCACAACTTCTATATTACCTCTACTACAAGCTATATGAAAGTGGGAAACACCTCTAGAATCCACGGGATTGTCAATGTTTCCAATATGGACACTTAGAAGCAAATCCACAATCTCGTATTTTTGCAAAAATAATGCCAGGTGCAGAGGCGACATTGTCTTAGAGTTCAACTTACTTACGTCTGCACCATAATTTACAAGCAGTTTCACTAATGGCTCGAATCCTTCTGTTACGGCCAAGTGCAACGGTGTATAACCGTCATAATCACTGTGATACATAATCTGGCGATTCACGTCTGAGAAATTTTTTAAATATCGTTTCGCTCCAGACATGGACCCGACTGTACAGGCAATGTGAAGAGGTGACATTCCATGATGATCTACTGGATCATGTTGAAGCATAAATGCGCTACAAAGCGTCTCGTTTACTTTTGCATTTTTAATCTTAAGGCTGTGATGAATCGGGGACAGACCTCTTGCATCGTGTACAGATGTTTTGCTTCCAAAATACAAAAGTGTTTCTGTAAAAATATGATTTTCACATAAAACTGCAACGTGTAGCGGTGCATAACCATTCAAAATTGAAGATTTCGCCACAATTAATTTGTTTACGTCTATGCCCATCCTAAATTAAAAAAGCATAATTTTAGTTTTGATATACCCTTCGGAGACGCCTAATCTATAAATGTAATAGATATTGTGAGTAACTTACTTTTGAAATCTTTTCAATGATCTATAATCATTTCGTGTAATGCCAATAAGTAGTTGCAACAGCTGGAAATTTTCCGTGTCAGATTCATTGATGCCACTTAGATTTGTCAATTTATTAAGAATATAATCCATAATTTCCTTATCGTTTATACTTGAAATGTAATAGAATAAAGAATTGTTGAGCATATTCTTTGCTTTATGTGGAATTGTTTTATTGATAAGTAGTACTAAAAAGTCGATGTATTCGCGTTCTATTGCCAATTCAATTAGACTTTTTAATAAAGCTTCATCAATTGGTAAACCAAAACATTTTATTATTTGTGAAACGATCTTTTCATTGTCGGTGTGACTTGCCGCCTCCAGTTCGCCTATCAATCCCCATCCTTTGTGCGCCATTGTTCAAAATTTTTGGTAATTCGATCTAAAACAAAACAAATTTTTTAACTAGTGTTTGCATTAGTTTCGAAACACTCAAAAACTGCAAATTATTAAAGATTTATTATTTTTTATTCTCCTGCGTAACTTAAATTTAAATATTTTAAGCAAAAGTCGGTTTTAAATTATTGCAGCATTAAAAGTATATCACCTTTAAATTATTTGCGAAACATATTCAAATTAATATATTCAACAACTTAATATAATATAGTCAACAATTAATATATTAATTAATATATTGATTAAGGGGGTTATATACTGATTTTACCCTCTTCTAAAAAGACCTGAAACAAAATCTGTATGATTATGGTTTCTTTTTAAAATATCTATCAAAAATGTAGTATATTTTGATCAAATGGACCCAAACTGTAACTCTGTAGGGCCATTTGATCCAGAGGTATTGCTATTTTAAATATTTTGCTTTTGCGTAAACTCCAGAATGAATCGATAGATGAATTATCATATAACAGGGCTTAAAATCTTTGTTTTTGATGTCTTTTAGGGCTGATGCATTTTTTTCGTTAAATTTTTTTAGTTTAGTATTTTTAAATTAAGAAAAATTCAAAAAAATTCATGAAATTTATTAAAATTAATTAATTTTTTTTTCAGTTTTTCTTAATTGAAAAATAATAAACCAAAATATTTCAACTTAAAAACCGCTTCAGTCTGGAATGATATAAAAAAACAAAGATTTTAAGCCCTGATGACCATCCATCTATTTCTGGATCAAATGAGCCTACAGAGTATAGTTTGAGACCATTTCATCACAATAAACTACATTTTTAATATATATTTTTTTAAAAATTATTAATACTAAGGCTTTTTTGTTTCCGGTGTTTTTTTAAAGGCAAATGATGAGTATAATACCCCCTTAACTGATTCCAAACTTTACTACAAAGAATAAACAAACATTTTTAACCTCAATTTACGCTTGAGGCAAAACATCAGGACTAAAAAGCGATCAGCTGCCAAAACGCACAGTCTATGGCGACGTGGCGACACGACTGAAACGCGATGAGCGCGCTTATTCGAAATTTCAAAATTGAAAGTCTTTTATAAAATTATTAAAACTCGATAAAACATAATGTATAATGCATAAAAAATACTTGATACTTATCCAATGTTTTTCAATTAATTGAATTGTAATGGTAGAATGTAATGGTAGAGTTGCAAGAGTGAATAGTAAAATATACTGGAAACTTATAAGAGTGTCCCAACTGTGGGTCACGGATTTCCTTGTAACTTCGGGATATATTTTCTAATATTAAAATATGAAGAAAGCCTCGTCCGTTCGGTCTAACACTCGATTTTTCAAAAGTTATGAGCTCTTACCGAAAATCTAAAAAAAGTCGATTTTTGTTTAATCACATAACTTTTCAACATTTAATTGTATCTACCGTTCAAAAGTAATTGTAAAGTACTTAAACTCCTGGCATTTGAAAGGTGAGATCAAATCTTATCTATTAAAAAAAATGTAGTCCAAAAATCTTAATTTGTTCCAAAGTTATAGTCAAATAAAGAACGATCATTAAAATCGCATAAAAATTTCAATGATGTAATTTTAGCTTATTTTAATGGTTATTCTTTGTTTGACTATAACTTTGGAACAAATAAAGATTTTAACATGTCGAGCAGAAAAGCTTGCAAATTCTTTTACTCCTTAGGTGCGTAATATACTATTAATCGATAGAATTTGATCTCACCTTTAAAATGCCGGAGTTAATAGTACATTGTGCAACAAGGCGAGAAAGTAAGCTATTTCTAGCGAGGATGAGGTGTTCTACACGAGTTGAAGTCGAGGACGTCGAAGGCGTTGACTTATTACATTT
Source organism: Ormyrus thymus (assembly GCA_035582935.1). Lineage (NCBI taxonomy): Eukaryota > Metazoa > Arthropoda > Insecta > Hymenoptera > Ormyridae > Ormyrus > Ormyrus thymus. Next base: position 4,373,952 of record JAWWEM010000001.1, read on the forward strand.
ACGTGTTACACATCGTGTTTTTTTCAACAAAGGCATGAGAAGTTCTTTTGGTGTCAGAAAGTTAAATAGATAATCGTGCATTTCAAAACGTGCACAGAAATCGTAAAAAATATTCTAAAAGAGAAAAAAAATTAAAAAAAAATTTTTTTTTAAATTTAAAAAGTAACTTTTTTCCCTGGCAAGCCCCGCTGTAAATGGGGAAAAGTCTTTTATCTCTTTCGGATTGGGGAATAATAACTTTTTCCCTGCTCGGACAAAAAATGTTGTCAAACGTTTAAAATGCTCGATTTTCTACGCTACTTTCTGTGAGGGCCATTTTATGTCTGAGTTGGGAAAAGTATTTTACAATTAACTGTTGAAAAGTTATGATTAAACAAAAATCGCCTTTTTTCAAATTTTTGGTTAAAGAGCTCATAACTTTTGAAAAATCGAGCATTAGACCGAACTCCGAAAATGTGGAGAGAGTGAGAGAGGCAGAGAGGAAAAACGCCACCATATTGATTCTTTCCTTCGTTTACTTACTTTTCTACTTTCTCTCTCTCTCTCTCTCTCTCTCTCTTTCTCTCTCAAAGATTGTTACTTTTGTTATAAATAATAATAGGCTTACGCAGAAAAATTTAAAAACAGAAAAACACAACAATTAACTTACCAAGAGTTTTCGCAAAGAAGCTTATATATAGAATTGCATTGTCCTGACGCTTGACCGTTGTGCGAGATGAGTTTTTCAGTACCACGCTCTACTGGGCTACAGTTCAAATACGTCCCGAATTGGCAGCTACATTGGGTCCCACATAGTAGGCTTCCCCCTCCACTTAGGTCTGACAGTCAGGTCAACAGTTTTCAACCTGCATCTCCCATTTGCTGCTCTTCCAAGCAGGCTTCCGTTTCCACTTAAATTTGAGTCATGTCAATATTGACAATAATGCCGACAACGTAATCTTTATTGTAATAATAATACTTGACTTATTGATTATTAAGTGTTTATATAGACGTTCTCCAACGAGAGATCATCATTTTATGAAAAATTGGTTTAACGAAGTTTATGGAAAATATATTAGTTTTTGTGAGGAATGGTTAAAAAAACTTCTTGTATTTTTATTACTGTTTTTTTTTATTCTTACTAAATTAAATTTTTATGCAGTTTTTTAGTTCAACAGATATGATAAAATATTATCATGTTAAGTACCTTTTTCGTTCCTTAAAAAATTCATGATGTGAAAAGTGAAGTCAGTTTATTCGTAATAGCATTGGCTGATCAGTTTATTCGTAATCTGATTGGGAGTTAATAATTTTCAAGTTTTACGAAATGTACATTTTATATATTAGGCTTGAAAAAGAATACAGTGGATTCAGTGGATATTTTCTAAACGTTGACTTTGTGCATAATAAAGACGGTTTCACTTATGGAAATCCAGAGTTTTAGCCTGTTTTATTTATTTTTTACCATAAAATGATTTAAATGTTGGGCATTTTACGTCTAATTTAATTTAGTACGTTTTCTAAAAAAAAAAATACAACATGTTTTTAAGTACTATAAATAGAAATCTCTTTTTATTAAACAAGTAAAAATAAGTAGAAAAAATAAGTTGAAAAAAACCTAGTTAAATTTTATTTATCTAGCTTAAGGCTTTCAAAGAATTTGTTATATCTCATCTGCATGCACATTTCTGTGACAAATGTTATTGTTACTTGTGCATATTTATCCTTCTATTTATTACAAAAGCCGCTGTAAAAATTATTCTAGGATCCACGTTGAACATAGCATGTATGAATACATTTTGTAAAATGAATTTATTTTACCATTTAAATAAAAAACATTTATCAAATCAACTTTATTATTTTGATGTTTACACTTTGGTCTCTGTGAAAAATGATTTCATCCATTTCTATAAGCTCATCATAGTATTCTTTTATGCTTTTTTTTAAAAATGTTGTGATGTCTGCGAGGAAGAACCGCCGATTTTCAGCTGCTCTTCTCGAACGCCTTTTTCTCAAGCGTTTCCGCCAAGACGCCGGACGTTCGCGGGGGATCGCGGGAAGAAGCCTCGACTCTCGGGAGCGGGAGAGATCATGTGACTCTCCCACTCTGGCGAGGGCCCCTGCAAAAAGTCGAAAGACCGCGACGCTCCGCGCATTTCGCTCCCGATCGGCTCGGGAGACATATCCATCTTCGCTGCAGCGTCGACTCGGGACGCTCCCGGCACGAACCCCCACCACCTCCGGGTAAACTCCTCGCTGAGAGCGCACCTTCGCTCGCCGGCGCAAGGGGAATCCTGTCCTTCTCTCTTGCCTAGTGCGGATTTACTTCGCTCGTCGGCTCAAGAAAAGGGAAATCTGAGAGGGCACAGGGGGAGCTGACCTGTCTCGCGGCCACTTTGTTCCGTCGCCAAATTGTTTTTTTTTTTTTTTTATTTTATTAGAAATTCACCGTCGTGCTCTACCGCATTTAATACTTTTTTTTATTAGAAATGTAAAGGAAAAAGTAGCTTTTGTTGTTGTTTCCCAGTCTTTCCTTTTCCCTCTTTGATACGCGGTCAACTCGCAACTCCGCGCACTTCAGTTATCCCAGTGACTAAATGGTTTTTGACAAGTGTAGAAAAGATGCATATAATATTTTTTGGTGATGAACAGAGAAATATTAATGACTTAACAGCAATGGGTATATTTAATCATGAAATGACTTATAAGATTTTAGAAGAGGGTTCACGAAAATTTGCTACTAAAAGATAATCTTCACGAAAACTAGCATAAAAAATTATATTTTTTTAAATCTTTAAAAAATAGTACAAATTTATTTATTGCAAGCTATCCACTTAATTAATTTTAAAGGATCTATGTATAAATCTGACTACTGTTAAAAATCTTTAAACTGAATAAATTAATTAATATCAATTATAGACAAATGATATTTGTCTGTAATTCAATTCGTTCGTCTTAATCTTGCAGTTTGTAATTAAACAAAACTTTTGTCTTGCTTGCCATGATTCATTTTATTGCGCACTCGATCGAGAATGAAAATTCTTATTAACACTCTTGCGCAGTCGATAATTGTGTTACATACACTTAAATCTTAATCATTTTCACTCTCCGTAATTTTCATTACGCTCATTAAGAGCCGAGCAAATAAAATTACGAGAATTAGAAAGTCTCTCGCGCGCATTACTTTCATCGATTACTTCAGAGCCTCGTTAAAAAAAAGAAAAGGCCTCCCTAATTAATCATAAATCAAATCGATTCAAAAACACGAAGAAAAGACACCCGAGCGAAAGCTCTCTCTCGCTCCCAGCATAAAACTGAAAAAGCCTCTATTCCCAGCAGCGGAGAAAAGAAGCAAGAAGCACCAGCCGCGGCGGCGGCGACGGCCGCTTAGAGCCGCGCGCGCAAAAAAGCTGCACGCCGCGCCGAGTCCTCGCGTCTCTCGGCTCGGCGACCGCTTTTTTCTCACACGCGCGCTATATATTTTTCATTCCCGCCGGGGCTTTGAGGCCGCGCGCGCGTTTTCTCACTTCCTTTTTCCGCTCGTCGTCGTCGTCGTCGTCGTTGACTCTCTTCTCGGAGAGAAAGAGAGAGAGAGAACTCGCCTGGCCTGCCCTGCCCCCTCCCCCCCTCCGTAATACGCGACGCCTCGTATATATATATGTGCGCGCACGCCGTGCTAACGGCCTGCCGCGGATAGAAAGTCGCGCTCGCTGCTTGAGGCCGCGAGTCTACTCGGGGGATTCCGTCGCGGCGGCCGACGCCGCTCGCTGCGTACGGCCTTTTTTTTTCTTTTTTTTTTTTGTACTTTCCGCAACTTCCGCGGCTCGTTCCGCCTCTCGGCTTTCGGGCTTTCGGTCACTTGACAATGTCGGGCGGCGGCGGAAAGGTGCACTTGACTCTAACGGGGGAATGAGAAAATTGTGGAAAAGTGGAAGAAGGCACAGCCGCGAGAGGAGCAGATTAAGTTTTCATGAAAAAAAAAAAAAAGAAGGAAAAAGAATCGCGTGACAACGAAGCTGCTTCTGCGAAGGAGCACGAGAATTATCTCCGATTCATAGAAAAAAATTACCTTCATTAGCTCGTTAAGTACAATTTGCAAAGGAGCATCATCGCGGAATAACAGGTTCTCCCCCTTCCGCGCGTCTCTCGCGCTCAGTCCGCCATTCAGAAGCCATCAACTCCCGCCGGGGAGCCGCGCATCGAACGTAAAGAGAAGAAAAGAAAAAACCGCAATTTATAGAAAGAGCACGAAGAAAAAAGACGGAACTCCCCGTGTACAGCCGCGGCCGCACAGTCGCCGGCGGCGGGCCGCTCGCGCGCGTAAGAGCGAGCGTGCACCCGCTCTCTCGCGCGCTCGCGCGCTCGTAGGTCAACCTCTCTTTATTCAGCTCTCGGGCCCTCTTTTTTTACCCAGCCGCGGCCGCGGCGGCGGTCTCTTCGATTTGCGGTATTTAATTGAGACTCGCTCCCGCCGGGGAGGAGGTGGGAACGACCCCCGAGAGGTCAGCGCGTCACCGGGTCACAGCTGCTGCGTCGTGCCTATTTCTGCGGCCGAGCAGCCGAGCTTCATCAATAGAAGGCGCAGCGAGGCGCGAGCCGACGGAAATTCGCTCCGACTTCCCTCCGATGACAGCTCTGCTCAACGGGAGCGAGATTCAATTAAGATTCGGGGCCGCGCTCGCCGCGAATGCATTAAGCGCGCGCGGCTGCTTCCGAGGCGGAATTTCGCTGCCGATCGGTTCTCGCGCCTGTCGCGCCGCGATCAATTCCAGGACGCGCGTTTGCGCACACGGCGCTAATTCACGTCTCAATTTCGCCGAGATTCGCCGCGAGTGCCCGGTTTAAATGAGACGCTTTGTAAAGTACGTGTTATTGCGCGTTCGCGGAATGCTACCTCGGTCCTTGCGGAATTTACAGTTAGCTACGGCCGCGACAGGCCGATCGCCGACGCCGATCGTCGTCGATCCCCGCGAACCTCTCGTGATTCTTAGCGGAACGCTCGTCGGCGCGTCGTAATAAGCCGCGCTCTTATCGGGGCCTGGAAAAAAAAAAGAGGCAGCCCCGCGACTCCCACACTTTCTAAAGCCCGGGCAAAGTCAGCTCGATCGGCGACTGCTGCACTGCATGCCGGCTCTCTCGCGCTGCAACCCAATCCAGATCTCGTTTCTAGAGTTACCTTGCGTCGCGTTACGGCGCGCGTCTAGCGGAGGACGACGCGCGCGTCGCGTTATAGCGGCGAGGCGAGGAGCGAATTGCCGTTAAGACTCCTCGTCGCTCGGGCGATTCTTTCCCGGCGGACGGGGCCCTCGGCTTCGGGGAATTCGCGCCTCGCGCCGAGCGGCACTGTATATTATCCTCTCGTGGGATATACAGCATAATTCGACGAGCCAGACTGCTCCGCCGCTGGAAAAGGATGCGCGCGCCGACAGAGTTTTTTTGCCGCACAGCCGCCGCCGCCGCCGCGGTGGTGGTGGTGGTGGTGGTGGCGGCGGCGGCTTCTGCTTGTTTTTCGAGGGAGCCGCAGCGCGGAAAGTGACGCTTTTTTGCCGGGACGATCTGCGGCTTCGCGGGAATCGGCCTCGGCTTTTATTGCTCTGTCGATGTGTAAATAGAATGTTTATTGGGGAAAAAAAGAAGATAGAGAAAGCGCTCGATTGCGGCTGCGCGCCATATGTATTTTATAATCTAGCTGAAAATTCAAGTAAAACAAGCTCTCAGATGATATCGTAACGCTCCGACCCTGGTAGAAATCTTACGTAGTTTTTGACTAATGAATAGCCAGAAATGCGATTTCTGGTTTAGTTTTGACTAGTTGCTAGCTAAGCATTGCGTATTTTCGTCACGCTTTTGAA
>JAWWEM010000001.1:4380816-4401200 GCA_035582935.1 Ormyrus thymus
CCCCCCCCCCCCCCCCCCCCCCAAGGGGGGGTGGTTCGTTATTTGTAAGATGTAGATTGGGATCCGTTCGTTTTTTCTTTTGTGTTTCAAATAATAATGTTCAACTTTTGCGTACAGCTCCTCGAGAGTAATTATTAAATTGATATTTCCGTGACTCGGCGCAGGTTATAGACGCGTACAAGGTATTTTTAGTTAATTAAAGAGAATCGCGATACGCAGAATTAATTCTCCATTTCTTTCTAAAATGATTTTTGTTACGAAAAAAAAGCATTACATTTCCGAAAATTTTAATATTAAACTCGCTGCATTTATTCAATTCTCGGGAATACGTATATATGCAGTCCTTTAATAGGATTTGCAAGCGAATCATGTAACACTGGCCCTCGATGCGCCAATAAATTATAATTAATCCGCACTTTCGTGCGCAGCTTAATCCATCAAAGTCGCTTAAAATATTATCTTCATAATTATTTCCGATTACGCACAACTTCATTCGAACAGCGGGGATCGATTTTGCAATGAAAGCCTCCGACATCATTGATGACCATTTCAAGCGAACGTAAAATACTCTTTTCACCGGAACTCCAAAACGTTACACCTCAATTCATTCTACTCACTTCAAATCCCCAAACAATTACAAAGCGCCCTCCGCATAAATTATCTCCAATTATTTTTTCAACACTCCCCTCGACGCAACGTCCTCGAACTACAACCCGCCGACCCTCGTAAATCCCCGACAGATTCCCGAAAATTCTCCAGGCCCTCGAGGCCGTCCGAGTTCGTTACCCCACATTCGAAAAAAGCACAACAGCGCCAGCAGCAGCAGCAGCGCCGGATATCCATTAAGCGTTGCGGGCCGCTATTCTAGGCCAGTGTGTCTTGCGAGGCGTCGCGACGCGCGCCAGACGACTCCGGGCGCCGCCGCCGCCGCGTCTGGGGCGTCGATAAAACGGCCAGCGGATGGATGTTCGGCGGAGGGCCGGAGAGAAGGCTTGCGGCGTAGGGTTTACGGCTGATCGGGTTAGCGCGGGATGCAATTGGGTCAATTTTCGATGACGGAGGGATTGCCGATGCGCCGAGAGCTGTTTTCGAGGCCGGATTCGCATTCGGAGCTCGAGGGAGTGCCGGAGCTTTTTGAAGCTGGGATAAGGGAGCCGCTTTATCCCTTTTTAATGTGCTCCTTTTTTCGAGACGAGAGTCAAGATTCTCATGTATTCTTTTGAGACGCAAAGCGAGCTTAATGTTCTTCCTTTCACATTATGATCCAAAGATAAAGATCGCGCGTAAAACAAGCGCGGCAAACGAAAGTTCATTCTACTTTCTTGCAGCAGTTCGTTATACATGGATTCCATGAAATATTTAAGAGCGCATCGCCGACTTTTTCCAAGCCAACTTGTGTACGCGCTCATAACTCGAACGAGCACTGGCCGAATCGAGCGGGCTTTTACTTTTAATGAAAAATAAAATCTTTCCGCTCTGCAATATTTACACAATTTTAACGGAAGAGCAAACAACGCGCGACGATAAAATATGCATTCCATGAAAAATTGAATGACCCAAACTATTTCGAACGACGCGCCCTCTCGGAGCGTCTCCTCGGGCGTTACGACGAGCCTCTCCACTCGGGCGAAAAAGCTTTTTATCCCGGCGAATCGTCGGCGGGAGAGTCGGCGGGGGCCGCTTCGAAAAAGCTACTCGCACAACGAGGCCGTTGACGAAGCCATCAATTTGTCAGCTCGTTGATCCGGGGCGGCGCGATCCGCGAAATAATCCGATACGCGAGCCGACGTGCCTCTCGGGGAAGCCCATTATTTCATCTTCGCGATAGGCGCGACGCTTTAATGAGATTCTTGCGCGGGTCGACGACATCGCCGAGCTTCCTTTGCGACGGCCTTTTGTTCGGAGGCAATTTCAAAGCTATCGTTTTGCCCGGGCTTTCAACGGTTACTTTGCGTTCGCGTCGGTGGGTTATTGCACGCTTTCTTGCCGGAGTAACGACGCGGCCGCGGTTTTGTTTATTAATGGAGCTGCGCACCGAATGTTTACGGAGGAGAATAAAGGCGGGGCTAGCAGAGCGAATAAAGAAATCAAGGTTTGCATGCGGGCGAGGCGCTTTTGAGAACGCGGAGAGTTTACCGAACGATTGCGCCCGCATGTTTCCAGATAAATATTTTTATGCGGTTCTCGCTTTAATACTTTTACGAGCTTAAAATTAAGTTTCGTCGGGGAATCTTTCATGTTTTGCGTTCGCGCTTCAAATACTTTTTTTGGGTGAGTTGAGCGAGATGTTTTGAAAAAGAATTTTAGTCTCGACGCTACATATCTTTTGAAATGGTCTTATTTTTATTTAAAAATTTAAAAAAACGTTTTTCTTTTCATCTCGCCAGGAAATGTAGACTCAGTTGCAGAACGATTTTTCACAATTAAATTATAAGATTTGAGCGAGGAAGCGGACATTTTAATTAAGTGAATTCCACTTAAATAATTTAAATTCTTTGAGAAAAATGATATTTTAGATTTAATTTGAAGATAAATTTTTAGAAAATTGCAAGATAATTTGATTCTTATTTCAATGCAAGAAGTTGGAAAATTTTCTTAAAGTAGTAAAAGTAAAGTATTGATCAGCCGAAGCATTAAGGTAACGAAGTGTACCAATGTGATACATGTACAAATGAGTAAAAGTAACAATCCCATTTATTAAACAATACTAATTAATACTATCATTATACTGTAATGTTGTTAATTCCCTCATTTTACGAGTAACTCTAGTAAAAACCCGTTCATTCTTCTGCCAAAACCTTTATTATTAAAAAGTCTATAAATAAACCTACCATACGCACCCACCAAAAAACCTGAACAACCCAAAAGCCGCCCTCCCCCACCCCGCAGCAATCAGCATCCAGCCGCGAAACCCCTCGACTCGCGGCAACCACCGTGAAACAAGGCCCCCCTGTCGGCGATCCATTAACTCGCCGCGGCACCGTCGCCCCCTCCCCCCACGTGACTCGCCTCCGTGCCGCAACGCCCGTATTGATCGCGCGCGCAGGGGGGGTAGGGGGTGCAGCAGCTTTCAGACATCAGCTGTGCGCCGCCAGACTCAGGCAGTTGGCCGCCTGACCGGCCGACTGCCACTGGCCTCCTCCGCTTACACCTCGTCGCGGTGTGTGTGTGTGGGTGTGCGCGCGCACGAAGGGGTGGGGCAGGGACATAGCCGGCGCGGCGGCGGAGGTAACTCTTTGAGAGATGCGCCGCACGTGCCGATCGTCAGGCGAGGCTTTTTACGAGTCCGGAGAGTAGTTTCAGGGGGATTCGAAGGTGCTCTCGGGTGCAGGTTCTTCGACGGGGCGTTCGCTTTTCTGCGCTTGAGGAATGGGGCGACGGAGGAGGACTTTCTATTTGGAGGGGAAGAATTGTTTGCTGGTTTATACATAATGCCGTGGTGTTCCATTGTTTTTTGGAATGTTCTTTAAAGAATTATCTTTTCAGGGGGAGCTGAAAATTCTTACAGTCAAATTTTATTTTTCGAACTTTCTTTTTATTTTACAAATAAGAGATTGCAAACAAAGAAGAATTTTTTTGAAAAAATCAAGGGTATAGAATAAAAACGTTTTTTTTTTTTAACTTTTCAACAATTCTCCGATCTCGCTCTTGTACTATTACAAAAAGCATCTATCCTTTTTACAAAAAAAACCGGCCAGCGACCTAAAAATACCCACCTATCAACAACAAAAACAGCTCTAAAAAAAAATTCAATTCTACAAAAAACAGGACTAATTCAACAATAAATTCTCGACAAAAAAAAGAAGCTCGCGACTACGATAACCGCGCAAGTATCGTGTCTCGCAGAGCAGCAGCCATCGGGGCTCCCATAAATACCCAGTCATATCGCGGGAATGCGCAGAGACGCTCCACGTGCCGCTCGTGACGGCGCGTTATGAATCTTTTTTACTACTCCACGCATGCGTTATAATGACTTTGACAAGGTTAACGGGAGCCTCGGCACGCCGTAATTGCCCCTCTCCGCGCCCCTCCCCGGGGGATCTTTTATTGCGCCCGCCGACGCTCTTTTATTATTTCAGATTAACCTCGATTTTTAGCGCGGCAATCGAAGCTTCTTTCTTCGCCGCGGGACCTTGCGGAATGCCGCCGAACGCTCGAACGAGGCGCCGGTTTTCGGATTACGCCGCTGGATTTTGTGGGAGCGCGATAAGGGCGGTGAAAAAAGTTACCGAGATTTTCTCTCGGCGATCTCGCCTTTTTTTTCGAGTTTTCAAGGCGAAGTTGCCGGCGCTCGAGCTCTGGGAAAACGCGATTGCATTATGCTTGTAATACTTGCTCAATGTGCTGCTGATTTTAGGTGGTGATTAGGTTTATGAACATTAGCGCTTATCTAATCTCGGCTGTGAAAGGAGAGTTTTCCGCTGGGCGGAAGATAGCGGAGTCGCGGAGGTGTTCCTTCGTTCTTATATTACTCGCCGTCGTAATGATGTCGCTTACCGTGCAGAATTTCATACGCGAGTCACGTATAACTTGGGAACGGGAACATTGAGATATTTATTTGTTCGAGCCCGCAAATTAAAGCGTCGTCGACATTCCACTCTCTCACTTGCCTTTCGAAAAATTCCATTTAACTGCTTTACTTCTGAGGTCGTTGCAACTTTAACTGCATTCGTTGCATTCTTAAATTTGCATCGGAATTTCTTAATTAACAGTTTTTTCAACTTTTGTAGCTTGAGCATAATAACTGTTTGGGTAATAAATATAGAGATACCGAGAGAAGCAAATCGCAAAATTAACAGTTGTAGCAATGATTGCTTAGGATTGATAATTGATAAACTATTGCTGGGACCGACACGACGATTGCATAGTGGCTGCATTTTGTAAGTGGCTCTTACTCCACTCTTACAAAGATCCTGAGAAGTACAAAGTCAAGGGAAAAAGGAAGAAGAGAATTAAGTACAAGTTCCACCCGTACCGTGGCAACTTCGGGAGAGTGGCCCTCTGCATTTATCCGGGCTTGGGACCGGCACGATGATAGCGTCGTGGCTGCATTCCCACCCATCCTGTAGTGTTTACGCGTTTTGCGTAATAGTAGGGATAAGGAGCCCCCGGCTCGTCACTTCCGGGGTATTTTTCGAGTACAAACTCTCGTATGCGTGCGTGTGCGTGTGCATTCCCACTCCCATTATACCCATTCAGCGCCCGTAGGTATTAAGGTAGAGCAGCGCTGCTTCCTGGGCAGGGACAAAGTGTCCCTGAACCAGCTTCCGAATGAAACAGCCGTATTTTGCAGACATTTTTATCCACTTCAAAATTACTACTCCGCGCTTCGCAAGCGCAATTCGCAATCCCCTTTCCCGAAATCTCTCTCCGGGCAATTTTTCGAGGTCTCGAATCAGAGTATACGAAAACGTACCCTACTTCGTTAATTAACCCCGTCAAAATAGCTCGATCCCACCGCGAAGCTCAAAATTTCGATGGCGACTCTTTATCTCGCATCGGGCTCGGATTATAGCCGCGTAAAAAAAAAAGAAACCTAGCGCCGAGTTTATCCACCCCGACTCTCGGTTGAAAACTCGGCGCGTCCGTTAATTCGATTGAGTGCTTAAATGTAGGCCGCCATTGCGAATGCATCGCTCGCCTACGCAAACTATACACCGCGCTTATCTTGCGCTCCGAGCGCCAATGGAAATTCAACGAATCGCGAGCGCTTTTTATGCCACCGCGGCCGAGCTTTGTTCCCGCGAGACGGGGACGGGGAAGAAGATGGGGTGTCGCCTGGTGTTGTAGTTTCCAATACTGCTGCTGGGTACACTGACGTCAGCAAACGCGAGATAATTGGAAATTAATTAGAGAATTTATTTTGTCTTTAGCCCGTTAGAACTGCCGCCGAGCTGCGAGTCAAAGAATCGTGAAATTTTCTCGTGCCGGTGACGCGCATATAGGCAGTGTGCAGCGTCGCTTGGAAGCGTTTCACGCTTAATAACACTCCCGTCGTGTCCGCCCGTCCTCTCAGCGTGTACATAACTGTCGCTCTTTGATTGTTCCTGGAAAATTTCGCTTTTTCCGCCGGACACGTGTGGAACTTTATTTAATCACGAGTTTTAAGCGGACTTGTTGAACGGCGATGGCTGTGTTGAGTTGCTGTCGGGCGTTTGGGGTTTATAATTTTGTATTGGAAATTCGAGCTGTTCGGGTTGTAACGGGAGGATTTTAAGCGAAGCTTTTAAATTATGCCTTTGTTACGTAATTCTATTTTTGTGACCATGTCGATTTCGAGATTCGGTCGTAGAATTAAATACAAATTTTTAATCTGCGTCTCATTAAATTTATGTGTGTTACGAACCAAAAACTTAAAAACGTCAAATTCCCTTAATAACAGAACTAATTTCCACTCTTCGGTGCGCATCACCGATATTACTCCCGCGGCGCAAAGGACTATTGACTCGCAGCCGCCTGATTAATTTCCGCGACAAAGCTGTCGGAGGGGTTAATAAGGCAGGGTTGCGCGTCCTTGAGTAATGAGCGCGATAAACACAATATTGTCGTCTGCGATCTGCGGTCGAGAGCAATTATTAATTAGGCTTAGGCGTGATTAATCGCTCGTCAGGCATTGAACGAGTCGAAGGAAAAGGCCGCGGGAATTAGGCTACCGAGAGAATATTGTTTTGATAAATTGAAGGCACCGCGAGTACTGGAAAATTTATTGCCGTTGTTTTAGTTGAATGGAAGTGCGATCATTATTTTTGACGGCTGTAAAAACACACGGCTTTTTTATGCAGTGCGCGTGTGTAAAATAAAGCGTAAAATGGAATCGGGTTCGTTTTGTTTTTGGGTGCATATTGCGGGAGTCAAATAAAAAAATACAACTTTACTTTATTCGCAATATCGGTTGAAAATATGATGCGTATATTTATGTGAATTGAAGTTTGAACGAATAACCTGCAAATTTGGCTTTCGGGTTTAATTTCATTAAGCGGCATTGATAGAAAATAAACAAACAAAGTGAATTCTGCTGATAAATGATTTTATTTAAATTATTATTCCACAAATTTCGCTCGTTTATAATGTTTAAAGCTCCAAATTCTATTTCAAGGATATTTATTTATGCAAGTGAGATTTTGCATCTCTCATTAGATAGTCTTGAAGCTACCATAAATACCGCAAGCTTGATAATCTTGGAAACATCACAAACCTTGTCTTGTTAACCTCATTGAAATGCGCATGGAAATTTCATAAACTATATTCAATATATGGAAATACGTTGGCTTATTATATGTAGATTTCCTACCTTTAGATGTTCAGAAAATATTACTATTTTTAGTTGTCGTCTGCTTTTATTGTATCATGTTTAAAGATAGAAAAAACACGCATCTTATTTCGAATACTGAACATTTTAGTAAAGGAGTTTTAACTTGAAAATGATAATCATCTTACCTGTTGACTGATGCGGTATACTCTTCATTAAAAAAATTCTAAAGAATTTCGATTTACTATGATATGAGTTTGTAAAAAGATAATACTTATTAAAACATCATCTTTTTAATTGAACTAAATATTACTTTACTGTCCGTGGTATATACGTTTATTTGCTGAATATTTCATTATTCATCTTACCTTTATAAAACTATTTTCCCAAACGCAGCGCCGACTCCAGCCCATTCCATCTCTTCGCCCCACCAAAAAAAAAAAAAAAAAAACCCTCGGCCAAAGTGCCTCTTTACAATGCAAACACAAGCAGCAGCGGCGACCGCAGGCAAGTCCTGTCCTGGCAGACATTACAGCCCCGGGAATCCGCAGCGGTACAATCGGCAGCTAACGACGCCCCGGCCAATTAAGCTCCGAAAGCGGCCCGCGGGACTCGCCTGGGGCTCGGATAAAGTCCCCGACAAATCCCGAAGCTCGAAGTTATAGGTCCGCAGGGCTGATCGATCGCGCAGAATCGGCCGGAATTCGGAGGGAAGAATTGGAGGCAAAGGTGGCGCGAAGGCGGAGCTGATTGTAATGAGGCACGGTTGAATTAGCGACTTTCAGGTGATTTGGCATGGGGATTAGTGCGAGGAGAGACGGTGTTTGATGGAGAGGGGAATTCGAGATTTGGTGAAGAAAACTGTATGGTTAATTAGTGTATACCCTACTATCTGCGTTGAGATATCAAACTTCCTACACGGAGAAAAATTTTCTAGAAAAAATTACAATAGTACATTTCAATTTGATCACAGACTGTAAAAATCCTAAAAAATTACCATAGTTTCTAGTAAATTTTACGAGGTCAATGATAAATTTTCAAATTTAGACTTGTAAAATTTACTATGAACATGGTAATCTTTTAGGATTTTTACAGTCTGTGATCAAATTAAAATATACTATTGTAATTTTTTCTAGAAAATTTTTCTTCGTGTAATAAAATCAGTTGGCCTAGTATAGGGATATACTAATTTTTAATGGAATATCTTTTCTGTGTATTATTTAATTGAAAATATCGTCTGATTAAGGCGTGAATTATTTATACGTCCGTATAATTAATAAATTTCGCTTTAGCTTCGTAAATTTTTCATTAAAATTTACAGAATGAATAAATTATTATATTATAACAGCGGCCGTAGCACGAATAATTTCAATAAATGTATAACGTTATAAATAAAATGTAAATTGCAGAAAATGGAAGCTTCTTCTCAGGGCTCTTTTGAAATATTAATATAAATTTGTTCCATTTTCATGTTTTAACTTTTTGTTTTACAACATTCATTATAAATAATGCATCATTTGATCCACAAAAATCATTCGGATTACAGCCGCTCTCGTTTATCCGAGTGCACCCGACGTTGGTCAAATGCACGCTGACACAAAATCCAGCGTTACCGACGGCGTGCAAATAATACATTCGAGCGCACGCCGAGGGAGAAATTTCATTTTCCCAGGCAGCCACATCTTTGGATACGGCTTTAACGCGTTTCTCGTGTTTCTAATCACAGAGATTTCGCCCCGCGAGCTGCAATTACAAAGTCTGCCCGCGCGATAAGACCCAACCGACTGCCGCGCGAGTAAATAATTCGGTATAAAAGTGATTTGAAAGAAATTTCTTTAGAAGAAATTGCGGCTAACAAAGTTAGGGCTTGTAATCGCTTTTGAGCGACAAGGTGCGTGAAATGAATCGTCCAAGGTCGACCTTGCGGTGTCACACGAGATAATAAAAAGATGTGACGGAGGGTATGGAATAAAGGGAGATATTATGAATGAATTTTGATTGGATTAGAAGCCGCAGAACTTTAAGAGTATAAGTATTCCACGCGGAGTGGACTCATCTAATTAGAGCTTTTACATTACATCATTAATTATATTATATTTTATTCTATTAATACTTATCTATGTAAGTAAGTTTGTCGACGTAATGTATTATTGAAAAGTTACGTGAAAAATCTGATTATAGCGATTGTACAATGTATTAAGTACACTAATAACCCTGTAAATGTGGTTTTGCAAAGTAATTAGTATCGTCAATACTTTCAATCGCGTATTTTTTTATTTCATTTTGCTACGTTCAATAAAGAGCAGGGCAATAATTAAAGTTCACTTTTAACTTGGAACTTTTTGCGCAGGAAACTTCGTTTTCGTATTTTACAGAAAACTTGCGGTTACTTTTGCTTCATAGCGTTCGGAATTCAAATTTAATCCCCGAAGCTAATTGCGTGAGCTCTAATAATTCATAGATGTTATTAGAAACTCTATGGATTTCCCACGAAGATTGCGGTCTGACCTCAATTTTAAATTGAATAAAATATTAAATTATGAATAAAACCATCTTTTTCAGATAATGCTATAGATTTACTAAGCTTTTGCCGGAGAACAAAGAAACCTATAAATAAGATGTAAAGATTTAGTTATTGACTTAGGTGTAGGAGTAGGTAACATATGATAGAATAAAAAGTAAGCGAGTTATTGAGAAATTCGAAATTTAAAGTGGCTCCAGAACTTTTCATTTCCATACCTTTGCATTATCGATTTTCGGCGAGTGACATTTTCGAATAATGCATACGAACTAGACGTCTAGAACTTGCAAGCAGAGCTACAAATACTTTAACATTTTACCAAACCTAATCACATTTTCCCCCTGTATACTTCTACACAACCTGCACTCTAATAAACACACTTTTACATCCCTACATTCGAGAATTGACGTCATTTCCAACAACCAGCAAACAGTTATAAACCTCACGACACATTCAAAACCCTCCTCCTTTCTTCGAATACACCCCGGTTTCATTCATCAACCTTTTCAAAAGCGCTCCCTCACTCCGATCCGGCTTACTTTGGCCCTTTGCGCAGTTTGACAAGCGCTGCTTGCGCGTTCATGCGGAGGCTTATAAACCTTAATAGGCCATCGCGAGTAGATTGTGGTCTTTTATGATAAAGCGTCTAGCTCGGGGTTATAAGCTAACTTTTAAATGAGGTTAACCGCTCATTTACAGCCGCATGTGTGTAACGTTAATTAATTTTACGCTTATAGTAAGTGGCGTTGTACAAGCAAACGATTGCCGCGCTTCGTATATGGAATAATTATTATTCTGGAATTATCTGTTTTAGTCACTATCGCGCGGAGCTGTTTAAAGTTAGTGTTATTGCAGCTGCTTTGGAAATTGAAAATGTAACCGTTCGTGTGACTTTAGCTGCAACGAATGATTTTATGCTTTTGGTAAACGTCAAGCAGTAGAAAGTGTATATTGCAAGTTGCATATTGCAAGATAATGCTTGAAATAAATGAGTGATCTGATAAATATGCCCCGGAGGTACCTGCAACTTAATTTCTCACACGAGCTGGAGAGTTAGAAACTGACTTTGGCGTCCGGTGCGACTAAGCAAGTCTGTGTAAGCTTTTGCTGAGCTTGCTAAAAAGGTGTCGCCTTTCCCGAAAAGCATTATAGCTGCCATTATGCTTTTTCAGAGAAAAGCTCGAGAAAGTGACATTCACCTTACTTAAAAGACTGGACACAATACTAAAATAGTCAGAGAAATTTAAATATTTTTAATAACAATAAATTTAATTGAATTTCCACATCGAAAAATAGGTCAATCACTAACAAGCAAAAATCGCTCTTATAGCATATTGTCAATCGATGTAGTTGTCAAGCTTAATTAATAAATGGAGAAAAGCACCCATCGCTTTAATTAAATTCCAAAATACTCAATCCCCTCCTAAGAACCGAACAAAGCCTCGACAAAATCCGACTATCTCCCGCCCCTTTGAATCTCCAGCGTGATACCCGGATAAAGCATCAAAAAGCGCACCACTCGAAGGTATAAGCGGGTCGTCGCTCGGGCGCCTCGGAAGCTATCGCCCTTCCTTCTTTATCGCTCGACTCGTGAAAGCTCGCTGCTCGCGTCGCCGAGGGCGAACAGCTTGCCGAGCCAAGAACTCGCGGAAAACTTAATAAGTAACTCGGCGCTTAACCCCTCGGCGGCTCTGATGAATGGTGGCGCTGCTCTCCGGCTGACGCTGCACTTTTGGATTTTGGACTCTGACTGGCGCTGAAATTGGGATGAGCGAGTTTTCGAGAATTCCGAAATGTTGTTTTGCCGAAGATTGTGTGATGATTGGAGTGGAGTTTGAAATTTATTTTGGGAGCTTGATTTCATCACTGGTTCTTCATTTATTTTTCTACGCGTCTTTGTAATTATTTTATTTGAGCTACCCTGAGAAAAACGTATTAAGTTCAAGTAATAAACAGATATTTAATAAATTTAGTATATATTTAGTTCTCTTCAACATTATGCTTTTTCTTATTCTTACAATAGTCTTATAAGCAAATTAGATTCTCAAGTTTCATTTAGCCTAGTGAACAGGCTACTAAATTGTAAAGCAGTCACCAGCTAAAGAAATCTTTTCTTACAGCTTTGTTTACCAAGACGCGAGAGTTCCAATTAAGTCGGGAGTGCAAAAGTATAATGCCAGGCTCGAAAATTTAAAACCGTATTAGCTTAATTAGCCGAACGTGCGGCGAAGGTGTCGGAGCTGAGCAGCTGTGCGTAGCGTTGCAACAAACAAATTTCCCTGCAGTTTTACGCGGAAAACAGCCGTTCCCGTAATGCTAATAGTACTTCAGGCCAACTAATTTTGAAGTGGATTTTATGCTGCTTGAAAGAACGGACTTTAACTCAAGCAGAATGGAGATTGCGTACAAAGCTGCAGATTTAATTGCGCCTCTGATGATAATGTTCAAGTTTTGAGATGGGAACGTTTTTTTTTTTAAATATGTCTACCTGTTGCTTTTGCGGTAGTTATTACCGACGTAAAAATTATAATTTACTTTTCACGAAAAACTACAGTATTATTCAGAAGCAAAATGGACGAAAATTTTTACACAATTCATCGTAAAAATTTCTGAAAATTAACAATCTGCGATATGACTTTCAGCTTGAAAATTTACACCTCCTTCTCACCAAGATGCATTCTGCAGAAACGCGAAATTTCCTCATCCAACCGCGAGCATCCCTCTCCAAACGAAATTGGCGAGTTCGCGAAAAATTTCCATCCGCCAAAACTTGCCCTCCCCCCATCAGCATCGCTTTCATCAAAGCACGCAATCCGGGCGAGCACCTGTTTTTGCGCCTCGAACTTGGCGAACTCGGGGCTGCCCGGGGGAGAAGATACTGGCGGAAATCAGCGCGCCTTACTCACCGAGAGCCGATTTAACTTTTTCCGCCGGAACGATGAAAGAACGCCGCGCAATTCGGTCGACTGTCGGTTGCGCTTCCGGCACTCTCGTTAAGCGTTACATTCTTCGGGGTTTTTTGTGGGCGGCGGTTTTTCGGGTGGGACGACCTGTTTCTTTCTCGGATTGCTGCGAGGTGTCGCTCTTAATTTTTTATCCTCGATGTGCGCTTTCAATTTTTCGAGAAGTCTGAAGAAAATTTTGAAGCTTTGTTTAATAAATATATAGTTTCTCTTTTGTTTTCGTATTAATAAATCAAAGCGTGAAAAGCAAATTAATAATAAATTTCCGATAATCGCATAATTCTATCTACTAGAGTTTTGTTTGATATTAATGTATTATTAATTCTAATGGGTAACAAAATCTACTTTCAAGCTTTGATTTTGATCAGCATTCATGCGAAATACAATATAACGTTTGTAAAATATCGATTATTAATGAAGAAACAACGTACCGAACTCCATTGCACCTAAATTACAAGGAAGCTTCATTAATGTGGTGTTATTGATGTTAACGAAGCGTAATGAATATCATTGATTAGTAAAATGAATAATTATGAATTATTGTAAAGTCACTAATTATTAATTAAACAGGTTAAATCTTTGCAAATATGAAAGGTAATTTGTAAGAAAATTAAGTTGAAGATGAAATAAAATTCTAAAATTATATTTCTGCAATACAATTATTGATTTATATCAAATTTTCGGCAATTCGCTTTATTCTTGAACTTACCTACAAAAATATTTAACATTTTATATACTGAATCTTGATAAATACCGACTACACCGAAAGAAGGCTTATCTCACAAGCAGTCCACAAAAAACCCTAATGATCCCTATAACAGAATCAATCAGCTGCCCCCCGCGGCACTCGATTCTCCCCCTCCGGCTTCCGCGGCAATCGGTGAAATAAGCCTTCTCGGTAGCAATAAGCAATTATCCGCAGCCCAATGACTAATCCATCACTGCACCGTTTCTCTGTTTCAGATGACATAGAATGGGTTGGGCGGCGCTTGGGCGGCGTGCGGGTGGTGGCGGCCGCCTCTCACCTCTCCTCTCGCTGTCTCTCGCCTCCCTCACAAGCTCCCTCCTCCTCACCGTCCTCTGCATCCTCACCCTCGCCTTCACACTCGCCACTATCGTGAGCGCCGAGGACATGTACGTATGCTATTATAACCCCTTTGCTCATGAGATAAGAAAGCGGGAGCGATAATCCTTTTAGGCGGCTGAGGGGGAAATCTGAATGACGAGATCGTCGCCTGGAAGGATTGGGGATTCTCGATTCTTATTGTGCCTAGTTTCGCGAGGTTTCGAGAAGGGTTGCTTGGGAGCTTTTTTGTTCGCGGGACTTTTTTGCAATTAGATTTTAGAAACTAGATTTTGATCTCGTAGGAACTTTTAATTATTGTGCGAGAGCTGCTTTGACGAATTCAGTTGGCCTTAGGCTGCAGAACTATGTGAATCGAGTAGAGTTTCTGCGGAGTTCAAATGAATGCTTGAATTTAAATTATAAGGCTGGCTTGTAACTGTAAGCGAACGGGAAAGAACGATTACGACGTAGAAAATCGATCGAGCAGCGAGTCAACAGTGAGATTTAATCTAAAGGGCGCGTATACAAAAAGCAGTAGAGTAGCTATCGAGATGATTTTCATCCAGCGTTGGTACAGCGAATTACAAGCACAAGCTATAATTCAATTCCAGCCTTTGGATTCCGCGGAGACCTCATTTTTAGCGAGACTTTTTCGTAGAGAATCAAAGTCACGAATAAGTTTAAGATATAGTGATACAGCTTAAAGAGCAAATTATAGTATAGTAACTAGAAACAAATTTACTCCAATATAATTTAATAGGTATAGATTATTAAATAGTTCAAAATAGTTTAATAAACTAGACGACAAGTTTGAAAAACGTTTCGCAGTAAAAGTCTTCAAAATCTATTGCTAAGAAGGTCGATGGTCCGGGAAGTCGGTATTGGATCCGTGCCGAAAACAAGCGGTGCATTCCGTCGTTTGCACTGTGACTTGCTTTACGCGACCTTTCGAAGACACGAAGACAGTTCCGTAGTTTTGTCAGCTCAACGGCTTTTTGCAAACCGAGATCCGCAGTAAAAAGAAAAGCAGCGCCCGAGAAGTTTACGTCGCTAAAAATTTATGTTATTTTCGGGTGAAATATTATCTCGTTAAAGAGGGTTTTATGCTTAGTCTTAGTCTTCAAGACAGAGTGCAATATCATTTCTAGTTAGAGATAGAAGGTTTAAATGTAGAAAAACTAAAAATTTCGGATTTAGCTTTCGATTGTGATAGATTAGTCGAATGTTTCATAATTATGCACTTGAAATTTTCGATATATAGGCATTAGAAAAAATTACAAAAAAAAAACTTGACCATTTAATCTGATCAGTGTAGTCGTAATCAGGATGATTAACGCTGCGACATCCTGCGAAAAGCAAAAATCAATAATCTTGCGGAGGGAAAAAACAGAGAGATTAGGACAAAGCGAAATTCGCCCATCAATCACACGCCAGGTAAAGCAAAAAGGTGAATCCAATAATGTCGAGTCGTTTGCAGTATTTGCAAAAAAAGGCCAACAGATGAAAAGGGATAGAAAGGCGGAAGAGAGAAAAGCCATCAAATTAGATTTCTTAATCAATTCCGTTTGACGTTCATTAGTAAAATACACTAAATCTTGACTAATTTCGCATTAAATAGAATTCCTTCCCAAATTTAAGAATCAAAAGTTATAAAAAGTCTTTGAAACCACGAGGGAAACTTTCATCTTGCACTAATCTATAAATCAAATGACAAAGCCCTACAAAGTATAAAATGAAAGCGCCCCGAACCCCACAGAAGCCCCTTCGATCAGGCACTAATCCCCGGCCGATGTTTTTTTTTCAGCTTCGAGGAGGGCAAATCGGACAAGGAGATACTGGACAATCTGCTGCTTGCGACGCGCTACGACAAGCGGCTCCTGCCCCCGGTCCAAGGTACACTGAGGCCCCCGCCCCACACCCGCCAGTTAGACGACAACACCCCCGATCTCGAATTAGCGCAAGCACCACCGCCACCGCCACGAAAAACCGACGAAACCGAGTATCCCACCGAGCACCTCGACAATCGCGATCATCATCACCACCGGCACCACCACCAGTACAAAACAGCACCACACAACCACAGTTCACTGCTCACTCCCCGTCGAAAGGGTATTTCGATAGCCGTCGTACCGACTGAGACTGTCTTTTTGGATATCATTTCTTTTCGATATATATATATACCTTCTGTTTTTTTTTTTCTTTTTTTTAAGTATATATTGTTCAAAGCTTGCGGTGGGATAAGGTCGGGTGGGATTAGCTTAGCTTCACCCCCAGTTCTTCGTAGTTTCTAAAAAGGATTCGAACGGTGGCAGAGGAGATTTTCAGATATATTAATAATGCTTGTTCTACATCCCGAATAAAAGCTAACAGACGGCCAAAGCGACCGACGATCTTGTCTCACTGCAAGCCACTTTTTCACGCTGTACTTAATCTAGTACAGTTTTGAAGGAGTTCGCTGTTGCACTGAAGCGCGCACTGTATAGGACCTCTCGATGTGTGCATTCAGAAATTAGCGACGCGTCCGCTGAAATTTACGACCCGAGACATAACAAAAAGAAAAAAAGAAACACACCCTTCGCGCGTTTCGAAAGCGTCGGTCGCACATTGAAACGAACGGCTGCGAATATCGCGGCGGGAAAATGAAAAATGCGGCTTACCCCCGCCGTAGAGAACGATTCCGAGGCGACGCGAGCCGGCGGTATTTTCTTTTCTCCGTTCGCTGCTTTCGCCGAATGAGGGATTTGACTGTCGGGGAAACGTGAAAATCTCGCGGCTAACGCGGGCAGAGTCGAAAATAGCGCGCGGAAAATCGACGGCGAGTAATCGAATATGCTTAAAATTTCGAGCGAAGAATTCGCTGTGCGAGAATATTCGTTTGGTTAAAACAAAATTTCTCGGCAGAAATATCCCTTTGGTTAAAAGCGACATTCGACCGACTAAATATTTTCACTCGCGTCCGAACCCAAAAACTGCTCTTTCCGAAAATTACGAACGCGACGAAAAGTCATGCGCCGCTAATTATCCGGCGGATTTTACAAGTTTAATTTAATTTACATTCCGCACTTTCCACTTAGCAACGCGAGCATTTGCGCGGACCCTTGCATTGTTACAAGGCTAAACGAGCTCACGCACAAAGTCTTAATTACGCATTCATAGGTAATATCTTTCGAGCAAAGTTCCGCGGCAGAAGTGCTTCATTCGGCTGACGCGAGTTGCTGTAAAATATCCTCGCGTCTCGTTTTACAAACTGGGAACGCGAAATTTCGGAGTGTTTACCGGATGCTTATCTCGTTGCTTATTTCGTAGTAGGAAAATTATTTCGTCGAGGAAGCGGAGTATTTAGTTTCGCTGAGGAAATGCTCAAATGCAACGGCGAGTTTTAACGTTAAATTATTCTCTCTTGGCATTATAATGCTTTAAACTGAGAATAAAAGCGTTCGCTGTGTCCCTTTTGAAATTCTTTTACGAATCAATGGACTTGTATATAACGAATCGTCGAACTCACAAACCGCAATACCGACAGATTCTTAAAACAAAAATTTTACGCCCTAAAAAAAAGATTCAATTACAAGCTAATTCACCCAGCTGCGAAGCATCCCCCAAACCCGATTAGTCGCCTTACGGGAGTCCCGCCCCCCGGCACCGAAACAAAGCGCCCCCCCCCCCGTCGTCGTTCCCGCTAAATTTTAATATCGGATTTTCATTAAGGCGATAAAAAGAAAACGCGGAGAGACGGGGGAGGAGGAAGGCGCGGGGAAGCCGTATCCCCCTCGGGCCGTTGGCTCATCGTCGCGGCATTGTCTTCGCGCGACTTCCCCGGCGGCGCGGAACAATCGACTCGTCCGCGCGCCGCCGGCGATCGATACCGGATTATAAAAATAAAGGAGGCGCGAGGAAGCGAGCAGACGGGAGGCTTTTCGAGCGCTGATTGCCGGTGGTTTTTCAAAATTGTTGCCGAGGCTCGTGTAGGTGGGGAAAGTTCTTTTTTTTTTCTTCTTTTTCTAAGTAGGTTACTGGTTAGTTTCTTTTGTTCGGCATGAAAAAAAGAATAGTAACTAGGAAAGAACGGCGTGGTTAAGCAGAAAGAAGGTCTAAAAATAGGAAATGTAATATACGCTTTACTTATCAGTCTTGGAAGTTTCCCGAGTTAATTAAAGCTCTCATCGATTCGATTGGAAACTAGAGGTTATTTTCGGCTTGCTGTTACCATACACATTTAAATCGTCTGGCATATATATATACTATTGAAATCACTTTCCAAACTGCTCTCCGTTTAATAGAATTATAACGCAACGAAGAAGCCAGCCTCCAATTCAGAGGAACGAAATTCCAAAACTCGGAACGGGAGAATATAATCCGCATTACCTCCTAATCCGCGCAACCCAAACAAGCACGCGTCCAGCCACTCCTCCACCCGGCGCGCGCCCCGCCAACTTTTTGCCCCGCGTCCGTGATTATCCTCTCCGCGGAATGACAAAAGTTTCGGCGCCGCAATCTCGAGAGACGTCAATGCTGCTGCTGCTGCTGCTCTCCGGCAGCGAGGGGCGGCCTCTCGATTGCCGACTATTAGCTCGTTTCCCGTTCGTGCATTGTTCCGAGCCGAAAAGCACTCGACTAATGAAACTGACGCTGCGCGAGCTTTTTCCGGCGACCGTCTATTTCTTTTTGCTTTTTTTTGTCGACTAAATTTTTGAGGAACGTCGGATTTTCGGTTGTTTTCGGCCGAAGAGTAGAGTAAACCCTTAAAAATGTCGGTGCATTAATGGAATTGTGTCCATATATGTGTTTTGATTCTTACAATGTTTTATCCTGTACTTTTTTTTCAGTGTTTACATTAACATATTACAATGAACGTGTATCAATACTTGCTCATTATTCAGTAAACTATTTGAAGCTTATCGATATCGAACCGACCGAATTAATGCGTTTATAAGTTTCTCGATATTCCAATTGCAGCGAACCAACGTCCTCTAAATACTCGTTTAAAACCACCTCCACTTCCCAGAGCCCAATCAACCTGCTAATCGCCCCAAAGCACTGCTCAAATCTTCCATCCCGAGTCACTCCCACAAATCCAAGCAATGCCCACCAAAAATCAAGCCCGCATATACACAAAACGACCAATTACAAGTCGCTCCCGTCGCGCCGAAAATTCATTCCCCCCCGAAAAAATGAAGCGACGACTCGTTCGTCCGGCAAAAGCGGCGCCGGCGGCGACCCGACGTGCCCGCCGCGGGAGACGGCAAAAAAAATCGCTCGGCGTTCGCGTCACGCTCGGCGCGTCGCGCGAAATGCACACATCGAGAGATTATTCCGGCGAGCTTTGCTAAGTGCTGGAGGAACGAGAGCTTAGCGTTCGAATCCGAGATGTACCGTATTTTAGCGGACACACCACACACGCCGGAAGGAGCTTAGGGCATCCAGGACCTGGATGAGGCAGCTATACCGCTGGTCGGGTATCGGACGACAGCTGACCCGAGCGTCCTGCCCGCAGTGTGCCAGATTTTCTTTTTCGCCGGCTGATTATTCGCGGCCGGGGAAAGCTGCGCGGGTCGTTTATTAACGAGGTCTTTCGCTTGGACTTTAATGGGTTTTTAGGTGTTATAAAGGGCGGTATGGAATTAAATGCTTAGTGTAAAATCGCCGGATGAGATTTTAATATGCGCATTATTTTTGGGCAACTTGCAATAACCGTTTTTTATTTTAAATAGTCAAGCGGTGCATTACCCAAATGCTAAGATTACAAAAATATAAGAATTTCAGGTTTATTTTAGGAAATGAAAATGACAATTCTTAATAATTAAAAAGAAGTATTATATACTTTATATTCCAAGTTCTAATGAAAAATGAAATATTAAAAAGAATTCACTCTCCCGTCATTTCCGCAGCGCAAACTTCCTGTGAGCCGAAAAATTCATTTCGCGCAGGCCAGAATCGCGAAAAAATAAATTGCCACATTACGTCCCTCGTCCGAGGCAAAGGACGTCGCAAAGTCGTAAAAAGCGACGTCGAGGAAACAATAAAATCCAGCGTTTTATATATAACAGCGAGGAATTTCGAAACTCCCGGCGAACAAATATCGTCGAGCCGAGGGCGAAAGCAGAGGAGGCGCCTCCCTTTGAGAGAAAACTTGAGAGCAGTTTCCTCATCGTCGCGAGACTAATCCTAATAAATAGTAGTGTTTACGAGGTCGAGAGCAATTGAGCCTGCATACAAAGCGCCCCCTTCTGGCCCCCTTCTCCTCCGCGTTTTAATGAAGACGCGTATTTTTAGATGACGGGAGAATATAACTTGTCCTTTAACTGGTTCCTTGATGCTTCTTTTTAAAGACTTTTAAATACCCGGAAAAGCTTTGTATATTATATCGCACGCATTGAATATGTTATATCTGTTCCAAGAGAAAATCAAATAGAGCAGAGACGTCGAGATTTCAAATCGGACTTACTTTGTTGACAGCCTTCGCCAAGTTAGCTCTAAAGTTTAGACAACAGCTTGTCTCGTGTGAATTGAGCATAGAGATAATATAGATAGAGTGGAGAAACTATACCTTCTCCCGTAAGTGAAATTGACGCGCTGTTAGAAAGA
>JAWWEM010000001.1:4404188-4434157 GCA_035582935.1 Ormyrus thymus
CTTGAAGTGGTTTTTATATAAGTATTTTCCACCGAATTATCGTTACTGTATGTTGTAAATTATTGCATGACGTTTTTGACTAATGCATGAAAGTTTCTAACGACCAGTGGTTAATGGTGGCATGATTGCAAAATAAATTACCTTCTTTTCGATTAAAAAAAAAATCTGCACTTTATTTACTTACATGCGCTGCATCTTTGGTAAGTCACAAACTGTTTGCTTAAAAAGATTTGCTTGTTTGGTTTGAACTCGAAGACGTCAACATGAATTTTCGATTAATAAAATCAGATATTTATCTTATATATATACATATATATATCCTGTATTAGTACTTCTGACTGACGCTTTCCAATTAGTTTGATCCAAACTTTTTCACTTGACATTACCATTTGTGTGTTGACGTCGGACCTTTTGTTGTGAGCTTCCTATTTCCGTTCGCCTACTGTCCGTTAATTTTTTTCCTTTTTTT
Source organism: Ormyrus thymus (assembly GCA_035582935.1). Taxonomy (NCBI): domain Eukaryota; kingdom Metazoa; phylum Arthropoda; class Insecta; order Hymenoptera; family Ormyridae; genus Ormyrus; species Ormyrus thymus. Next base: position 4,404,658 of record JAWWEM010000001.1, read on the forward strand.
TTTTTTGAATGAAAAAAATTGCTGCCGACAGGACGGAGCGAGGGAATTACTTGAATTCGACTCTGATCTGTTTCAGGAACCTTGACCGTTAACGTGAGTGTGTTGTTGCTGAGTCTGGCGTCACCCGACGAGTCCAGTTTGGTAATTAGAAACTTTAATCATCCGTTTCCCTCGTCAAAATTGCTGAAAGATTATGCAAGTACTGTTTATACAAAACCTCGCTTTTCGACTAACAAACAGCCGCGATTCTCGCTCGAACGAGATTGAACCCTTTTAAACCAGCCGAAATGCAGGCTCGGAAAGAAGGAGACGTTTGAAAAGCTCCTCGCGGCCCGCGAGCTCCGAGGGAAAAAGCTCGTTAAACTTTAGCGGCGGCTCGTCCGCGAGGATCCTCAAGACATACTTACCCTGCGCGAACAATGGAACAAGGCCGGTTCCGGGGCGTCGCCGAAAGACGGACGGCCGCTCGCAAAAATAGCCTTTCGCGCTTGCAATTAATGCAGGGGGATTAAGAATTTAGGCGCAGTTGCGGCGAGCTCGTTATTGCGCAGGCGGATTCAATTAATTTGAAGGACACGGTTCGAGTGCTCGGGTTGATCGGAAAACGGTGGATTGAAAAAAAAGCGATAGCTTTGCTTTTTCGCCCCTTTATTTCGGTAAGCTGGTAGTTCAAGTGGTTCTAAAATAAATTATTTTCAATGCGGCACAACTGACAAGATAAATTCGTGTATCAATTACTACGTGAAATCTCAGTATAAACATAATAGTCGGCGGAGCTTAATCAATCTAGTAACAATCAAATAAAAACCAGAAATTATTAACTAACAGAATTTAAATTTCAAAACGCAAAGCAATTTGAGCGCGAACCCGTCGAAAAACTCGTTGATCTTACTTAAAAAAGCATTCTCTCATTACTCGCCATTTACGTCAAACGGCGCTAACACGCGCGAAGAGCATCCTAAATGGAAAAAAAAAAGACTTTTGTTCGCGCGCCCAGCCGACTCGAAAATTCGACGGAAATTGACGTCAGCCGAGCAGCTATGCCGCCCCGATAGTACGTCGGAAAATTCGTTTTGCGAAAAAAAAAAAAAAAAAGGATTAAAACACTGAACGACGCTCGAGCGGAAAATCTCTTTGGCGATGAGGAGAGCTTTTTCGCATTATTTTAGAGAATCCAAATTGATTATTATAGCCAGGTATTATATCGGGTGCGGATTTACTAATCATCGGGTTTTGACTTCGAGGGTTAACAAAATGTAAAATTATACGAGTATAATATAATGCTACTTTTAGTATAATTGTTAGCTTGTACTAACTGTCGAAATCACAATGAAATTCAAAGTATAAACATTAAAGCAGAAACTGTCAGAACTGCCAACATAACTGCAACATTAAAAAAACACAAACTTAAAAACAACATTGCTCCTCTTACATTCCGAGTGCATGTTTAAAAAAAACAAACAACCTCAATTTCGAAAAAAAAGAAACATCAGCCCCACGCGCAATTTTCCGCCTGCAAGCGCGTCGCCGAGCACTCACGAAAGCATCCTTCAGCATCCCTCTAAAAGCCCCGGGCGAATAATCAGAAAATCAGCGCGAAGACGCGCCGCTCGTTCGCGCGCAGCGTCACGGCCCCCCCCCCCCCCCCGAGTTGTTTACGATGCAGCGCTCGCGCAGCTGCTGGAGCTTTGATACGGCACGGCGGAATTGCGGGGCAGCTGCGCCGAGCGCGAGTCATTAGGCATGCAGCAGTCTGACGCGCGCGCTCCGCGCTCTGGCTTCGAGGGCTTTTTCGGGGGGCGATCGCTCGCGCCTGCAATTAGGGGACGGCTGCTGCGGCAAGCGGAAATTCGGGTGGCGAGAGCGAGACGAGTCGCGGGGATTGAGGATTAATTGCCGGCGATGGGCTTCGGAGGCGATTGATCGCGGTGAAATGGGGTTATTTATTTAGGAGATCTAATTAAAGGCGGACGCGATTGATGGCGGCAATGTCGATTTAATGGGAAGACTGATTAATCGTTTGCTTGAAGCTTTAGTCGGTTCTTTGGGTGGAAGGCTGTTCTGCTGTTCGTGGCTGGTCGACGGAGAGGATTAAAACGAAAGCGTCTAAAGAATCTTGAAATATTACGGCAAATACTGAACCACGAATCGAAACATAAAGATTATTGTCACAATAAATTTCTACTTTGTGTCAGTTGTTTTGTGCCAATTTCGAGTAAATAATGGTAGAAATGTAAATGCACAATTCAAAATGCATAAATAGTACTTGCATCAAATGCTTCAAACGCGCGCCACTCCTCTGTCTACCAATTGTGTCTAAGAAACCAGCCCAAAACCACACCCAAAACCAGCAGCCGCCCGAATCAACAATTTTCCAAGCAACCACCCCCTCAATAACCCATCCAGCGTCCCAAAACCACGCTCTTCCTCTAATCCAGCTCGCAAAAGTACATCCACCCCGGGGGCTCGAGAAGAAGGCAGCCCGGGTAACGAGAAACGTGTCGCACGGCTTTCTGCCCCCAGAAATACGAGGTGGAGTTCCTGCTGCAGCAGCAGTGGTACGATCCGCGGCTCCGCTACAGCAACCGGTCGCGCTACGAATTCCTGAACGCGATCCACCACCACAACGACATCTGGCTGCCGGACACGTACTTCATCATGCACGGCGACTTCAAGGACCCCCTCATACCGGTCCACTTTGCCCTGAGGATCTATCGCAACGGCACCGTCAACTACCTGATGCGGTATTCACGAGAAGCTTCCCTCTTTTATAGCCCCTTTTTACGCTTCGGCCGAGCACGCGGTGCTTTTATTTTTCTTCGAGCACTCGACTCTTTTGGGGAGGGAGATGCGAGGGGTTGCGCTTTTTTGAGCTGGCTGTTTGGGAATATTTCAATTGAGCGAGATGGTTGAATTAAGCGTTTTCATAAGAAAGTAAAATGGAAATACAAAATGTACTTGCTGAGTATTTTTTTCTACTCTTTTTTAACTTAAAATCTTGAAATTAAAAATGAGGAGGCGATCTGCAAATAAAAGATTTAGTAAACGAACAAGAAGTAACTAAAATGTATAGTCTATTTCATCTTGTTCTGCCTTTCTTGGTCTCACGATTTGCCACTCAATTTCTCATTTTCCAGCTCTATATTTGAATTTACCTCTTCCTTCTCCTTTCCGCTCATAGATTTATTTCCATCGGCTTCTTGTTATACGACGTAAAATTTCTGCTACCCCGAAAACTTCATATCAGATTTCAATTCCCCGTCCGCCTTTTGTCTCTCATCCTTATTGATTTTCCCGGCGTGAAATTTCAACGACATCGTAAGAATCCCCCGCGGAGCAATCCTTTTCAGATATCTTAAAATAGCATTATTGGAATAAAGTCCTTCCGCCGAATAAACATTATTACCCTCGTTCTCCTCGAATTTTCCGCCAATATCGAAGCCCGTCCAGCTCCCGGCTAAAATTCAAATTCCCAATCCCCGCATCCTCGCCTCGCGATTGCCAACTGCGGTTCATCATCGCCGACGATAATCCGCGTCGGCTCCCATTATCATAATCGCCCTATTTTTCACATCCTCGTTTTCGGCCCCAAACCAACTTCCCGCGGCCAAAGAACAAAGAGCCGAACGAAAAAGGGGGCGAGAGTTTTCCTTTCACCCGACGGTTCTACAGCCTAGTTTTTTTTCTTTTTTTTTTTTTTTTCTCTGTTACAGGCGGCACCTCATCCTCTCCTGCCAGGGCAGACTCAACATATTCCCCTTCGACGACCCACTGTGTTCATTCGCTATCGAGAGCAGTGAGTATATACATCGGCGGCGCACATAACTCTCTCCGCGTCGGCCGTATTGGGGAAAGAAGGCACGGGGGGGGGGGGGGGTTGAAACGGGAAGGAGCCCGGGCCATTTAGGCGGGAGCTTAACGTCCTGCCGCCTCGCGCTTTGCTCCTCTTTATTTGGCTCCGGAAGTGCCGCTCTGTCTGCCAGGGGGCTTTTAATGGGAAACTGCCGGGTTAATGCGATGCTTGCCTTCTGGAATTTGCTTATTTGATAAATTAACCTTTTCTCCTGCTTTTCGGGATAAAATGTGTGTTAATGTATTCATTAATTGAAGACGCGAACTTTATTCTGTAGTATTTTGTCAATCAATAAGAAAGTTAAATATTACCTGCCAGATGAGTTAAAATTATACAACCGTGTAGTACAGTGAGAGAAGAAATATAGTAAAAATTACAAATAATCTTTTAAAAATTACGATACTGTCTAGTAAAGCCATCACAGACTGTAAAAACTCAAAAAATTACTATACTTTGTAACAAATTTTACTATAGTGTTTGGTATCCTATAAAGTATGGTAACTTTTTTTGGTTTTGACAGTCTGCGGCCTTACTAGGCCGTATGGTAATTTTTACTAAACTTTCTTCTCAGCACACATTAAGGAGAAAAATTTTCATTAAAAATGACTCTACTAGAATTTACCAAACAGTTCACTAACTTTTTACCAATTTCTTTTTCCTTGCCTCCCCTCCCTCGAAGCCTCAGTAATTTTCTCCGCCAATAAACCATTACAAAAGCCCGCCGACAAGCCTCGCGACTCGATTCCCCGCCGAGCAAAGAGCGCCCGTCGACGGGCGCAGAGAAGAAGCCGTCGCCCCGCGATTACCCCGAAAGCCATTAGCGGGGCTACGTGCGAGCAGGCAACCGGAGAACCCACGTCCACACGGCGCTTCTCTCTCTCTCTCTCTTTTTCAGTATCCTACGAGCAGACGGCGATCACGTACGTGTGGAAGAACGACGAGGACACGTTGCGCAAGAGCCCGAGTCTGACGACTCTGAACGCGTACCTCATACAGAATCAGACAATCACGTGTCCGATCAAAGCCAGCTGGAGAGGTGAGCCCCTCGAATTTTTTCACCGCCGCAGCTATTATCTTATTATTATATCTCTCCTTCTTCTTTACCTGGTACAATATATCTCACGACTGTCCTCGTGACTCTTCTTTTCTCTCTATCTCTGTGTAAACGTGCACCAGTTCGACTCTTTTTTTTCTCTCTCTTTGAATAATGTGGATTGCGTAGGTGGGTTGTGGCCTTTTTTTTCTTTTTTCCTCAATCAGCAAGCCAATGCCACCTTGTTTTATTCGCTGCTGATGAATAAACGTTCGCAGCGGCGGGCTGTGACGATTTTCGCGGTGTTTTATTTATGCTCGCGGCTTCGTCCTTCTTTTTGTTTCGTTTCGTTACGAAAGAAAGCAATTAAATTTCGCGGAGGAATTAATATTCACGAGCGTCGACGTTTTCAATATTCGACGCGCGTCGCGGGGACGGAAAAAAAAGGCCGGCGAATTTTTTCCGAAGGAGAAAGCAAAAGCAAACGCGGCGGGGCTCTTTGTAATCGATAAAAGCGCGTCGGTTTAAAATTCACGGCGTCGCGCGCGGCAATTTTCTCCCCCCGCGCCCGGCGGGGCTTACTTTTTCCGATTTCGTGTCCTCGGACTCTTCTTTCTCTCTGGAAAATTGGAAAAACTGGAAAAATGGAGGGGGGGCAGCGCATTATTGATAACTAAAACACAGCTCTCACTCTCCTCTGCAGAGAGATTTAAATAAGATACGAATAAAAGAAGGTAAAAAAAAGCTTAGGACTTAGAAATCTATCATGTTGGAACACCACTAGAATTCCTCTTTTGTTTTCTGCGTAATCTACACGTTGCGAGTTTTTAGTTTTCTAATAAGGCACAATTTACTGAGCTTATCTTAAAACCTGTCTAACCAAGTTGACACTCGCTATTATAACGACAGACCCGAGACCTATATTACTGCGCATCGCAACTTGTAAGATGAATCGCATGCTTTTGTAATGCGGGCTATTTGTTATTATTGCGCAAGGTAAGTTCCTGGCGAACGAGGCACAGATATAACTCCGGGAGGGAGAGACGAGGAGGAGGCTTGCAGCTAAAGCAGCCCACTTGAAATCATGACGGAGCGCTTGTTTGTGGAATGCATTTTATCTTCATCTCTTGTTCACCCTCCCCACCCCCCGCCCCCCCCAGAACCCCAAAGTATTACCTGCATTTTTCAGCGACTAATCTGTATAAAACACATGCCACACACACACACACACACACACCATCACACACTCAACAACACTGTGCCAACTTGGGCCCATTTGGCGGAAAAAATAAGAAATTTCACCCAGCTGGTGATCGCGGGTGAAATCCCGGGTCCGAGCGAGGAAGACACTTTCACACACGGAGAGGAGACACACAGACGCGATGGATTCGGGGAATGTCGCATGCCGTGGAATGACACTTTTATAGCTGTTTGTTCATGAATGTCTTAGATGAACTTAGATGATTCTGCACCATAGATCCCTAGAGATTGGCAATCTTGGTCTCTGTCTCGCTTGACGATTAAAAAAAAAAAAAAATCATATAAGTCCGCTGTGGTTTCCATATCGCGGCGAGGTCTCGTTTTATCGATGCTCCGCGGAGACGAGGGAAAAAAGACGTTACGTAGTTTCTGTGAGGAGACGAGAAAAACGGCGAGGAACGGAGGCAGCTAGTTCCTGGTGAAAATTTTCTTACCAAGAGTGGATCTAATTGCAAGCTTCGTAAGCATTTTTTCACCTGGAGCTAAACTACCTGCTGGACATATCTTTTTAATGCCTATAGCTGAGAATTTGCACTGAATTATTTTCCGTAAAAGTACATTCCAATATTCTCGAAAACCCACGCAAATTCTCCGCCAGAATCCCTCCGAACATTGATTTCCATGCCTCTCGGCTCGGCGTCGCAAAACCTCAGAGTCGCGTTCTCCCCGCGCCAAATTGGGGGCGCACCGAACTACCGATAACAGCTGCTCTTTTATCCGGAAGCTGCGTTCCAGCGCCCCCGCCCGACCCTCATTATCGTCGTTCCGCTGCTTACGTAAAGGGGTGTACGTCGCGACGCGCGGCAACGATCCTCTAATTGGATTGGCGGCTACGGAACCGGGGGAATTTCGGGGTTATCGCTGTCGCGCACACTCGCGTCTTGTACCCGCACAACGACATGATCACCATCACGCTCACGAGCAGATGCTGCTGCTTATCATTTGCGACATTGGCATTTGACGTTTTATAGACGTGTTTTGACGCCGTTTTGGGACTGGGGAATATTTTTGGGTTCATTGCGGGTGAATTAAGGATTTCAATTTGATAAAAGACTTTGTAAATATTGTAAATAGAATTGATATTGTGTATTGTACAAAATTCGATGTGATGTATTAATATTGTCAAATATTGCAAAAATTATAGTTTTTTTTAGAGAAAAATGTACAAAAATATCAGACGGCATTAAGTTGTTTATCGCACAATTCATAGTTCACAAGTTTGTTTTCAACATATACGACGCCATACCATAACTGCATATTTTCACCACCGACACACCTTTGGAATTTGATCAACCTACTGTTTAACAAAATGTTTGTATCGAAAGAATATTTTGTATTATTTTGTAGTATAGTAACAAGTGAAAGTTTTTACTAGAATTATGAGTGATTTGCAGTGATACTAACAAGTTTTAAATTCTGTTAATGTTAACAATTATATTAATCTTTTCCTTCAATATATTTGCACGATTGCTATAAGATTTCACTAACACCTTTTCTTAAAACTTTAATCGATTAAAATCTTACAATTAAGAGGTGACTTATATGATAGATGCTTCTAGTCAAACGTAAATCGCCGCCGAGTTCAAGATCTTCTCGAAAGTAGATATAAAAATAGACCCGAAAAGCATTGAAAACATTCCAAGCACAGAATTACACAAGAGAAAAAAAAAATATTCTAGACACCAATACCCACATGCCTATACGATGTGGCGCTAATTACGCCTGACGCGACGTAGAACCGCTAGATTCGTCACCTCGAGGTAGCCTGTCATATTAAACGACTCATACGCTTGTCACGGAGATTACCGAAGCTTTTAGCAACCTCGTAGGGTACATTTAGCAGTAGCGTACTTGTAAATCAAGCTATCCGCGCAAGTAAAATCATCATCAGTATGTAAAATCGAAACAGGTGACCAGCCTGCAAAGAGTCGAGAAAGCAGAGCCGCGCGCGAGCGATTGTGGCGACCACATCGGGACGGCTTGTGTGGCTCATTAGTTGATAGAGAATCTTAGGGCACGTTGCCGATCATACATATATATATATATATTTCTTTCTTCTTCTTCTGCCTATTGTACCTTTGAATTTTTTATCTCATTCTAATGTCCACTTCTCGGAGGTCTTGCGCGTGTGTTCGAGTGTCCCGAGGATACGGAACAGTCAGTTTCTCAGCGGCGGCTCAGCAAAGTACATGATAGAGGAACGAGTGGGGAGACGCGCGCGCTGGACTTCCGGGAAGTCCGCTAATTGCGACTTTTTCATTGCCGACGTTTGGCTTCGAGTACTTTGGGATGAGATGCGACGCGGATCGCGGGACTGTTCGCTGTAGGAAGGAAAATTGGATTATTCGGCTTTGTTGAACTGTAGCATTGAGGTTAATTTAGAGGAAAAGATAGTTACGCAATCGAGTTTATAAAACTAATATTTAAATTGTTCAATAACGTTCATTAAAAGTTCTGAGCTCTTATTTCAGGCTAAATCCACTGACTCTTTCATTAAAAAGTTGAAACGAAATTTGCATTTCATTATGCTTATCAATCTCCGCGGCAAAAGTCGCCTCCGACCGCCGTCTCTTAATTATCTTTTAATTGAAACATCATTTGCCAGTCGAGTAGACCTTCCTTCCTATCTCGCCTCGATCGCATCTCAAAGCAGACTCGTTTAGTACTAGACTAAATTCTGTCCAATGTGTTAGACTAAATGTTCCAAGGACGAGAGTGAAAATTTCGAAAAGAAAAAAGAAAACATTAATAATGATCCATATTCGAAGCGCGAAAGGAACGTTTACGAAAAGACATGAAAGAGCTAATGAACGAGAGCTAAAAAAAAACCAATAAAGCTAAAAAGGGTATCGTAGGCAGATCGTGGCTGTTCTGTTTCCAGCTGACGGACAGCTGATCGTCGACTACGAGGACGAGTACGATGATTTCGGGGACTCGAAGTGCTCGCTGTGCCAGCGCAGGTTTGAGGAGCAAGGTAAACCGACCCTCTAAGCATTGTGTGAACTGACTTTATATCATTTGCGAGAGCCGCGACACGAGAGCTGCCCAATGGACTAACCCGAGTAACCGAGTCAGCCTATTCCTCATGCTGTTTTTGTTTTGTCGAACGATATTAAGAGTGAAAGAGACAGGACCAAGCTTACCAAGCAATGACCACCGTGAGGAATCCGACACGGCTAGCCTTCATTCCTGATTTTTTTCCAAACTCTTTATAGATTTTAGATGTTTGGTTTTTCTATTCTTTCCGACTCGGAGCCTTGCATATACTTTTGGAAATTCTCGACAGGCTCGGCCGGCCCTCGATTCATTTCGGGATGCGCGGGGATTTAAGCGGGGGAAAACGGAGGCAAAAGCTGCAAGTTTTAATCGGAGTTTAACTTTGGCCGTGCATATTTTAGAAATATAATGAAGCAGCCGCTCGCCGCGCACAGCCAAATTAGCCTTTAATTTACCTTTTTTTCGTTTTCTGTTTGAGGAAACTATTAGAGTTTGGAACCTATTAGTGGGCTAAAGCGCAATTGAAGCGAATGAAAAAACAATGTTTGCATTTTTTGCCCCCCCCCCTCCGTTCCCCCACAGAGGGAGTCTGAATATTAATTTCGAAATTAAACTCGGGGATTAAATGTCGCGGGTGCTTTTTAAATTTCGTAACATTTCCGACTGTGAAGCCTCCGATCTACTGCGAGAATTTCCACGAATGAACAACTAATTAAAGATCTTCTCCAAATGTAAGATAACAATAACAATTCCTATGTTTTATGCGCTAATCTAGAAAGCTAAGCAAGAGTTTCTTGATTGAATTTCTGCATAAACATTTCTTTGAACGATAGTGACGTTATGGTAAATGTGCGAGAGAGTTTTTTTGATTTTTGAACGCCAGTTAAAGTCAAAGCTTCGATAGTTCAAGTTTACAATCAAACAAAGTAACAACAAAAAAAAAAAAGAAAGAAAAAGACGGCGCGACAAACGTCAGGTGTAAAAAACGTCGAGCGAAATAGAACGAGTACAGTCAATCGAGGACAAACGCTTCAATTTATACGTTAATGTACTGTTTACGTTAGTTGTTGATACCCCGTCACCCCCTGATCACAAGTAGCTTGATGTAATTGATGTTAATTGTTTAAGTAGGCCTAGACCATATTTGCAAACCTGTTGTCACGCCCTCGTTGGAAGATTGAGATAAGTTAGCATTGTCCCCCTGAGTTACTCTGTTTTTGGTAAAAGGACTATCAGTTATTTTTGAGTAGATGATAGTGATTTGTTTTTTTTTATTTGTACAGAATACTGTGATCCCTTGTACACATTGAAATAGAAAGATCCGTGCATGCAAGAGTGGAGTAATTGAACAGTTGTCGATGTAATTTTGAATTTTTCAGGGAGCTTAGATCGTTTTAAAAGAGTATAATAGTAACTGAACGGTAAATCTGCCTCGTAGGATGACAATACTTTGGTGTCTCTCAGTAAAAGCTAAATAAAAAAAATTTTAAATTTACAAATATTACTTCAAGAACAATAATAGATTGAGGTAAAATAAATATCTTTTTCACCGCTCCGAACCGAAAATGTGCAAGCGCCCTTAAATAATCGAGTTTCTTACCCTAAAAGCTCAGGGAGACACAATTACTCAAAGAGCCATTGATTAACGGCCAGTAAAACTTTTGCACTCCTCCCACCCGACGCCAGCCGGCCGACGAAAAAAAAAAAAAAACAAGCCCGCAGAGCGAAACGAGCAAAGTACCCCGTTATAATCCGGCGAAATCTCAGCCCGAGAATTATCGCGACCGCCGCGGGCTCGGACCAGCAGATCGTTAGACGCCGCGGCGTAACGATGACGAATCGCTCGGGTAATTGCGCACGGGGCGTTAATTTGTTTAGCGCGCGGATGCTAATGGCTCCGGCCGGCTTGCGCAGTCAGCCTCGCGAACGGGCCTTGCGGACGTGTTTATGGCGCGCGGATACGTCGCGCGGATTTTTCTGCCGCGGGCTGCGTTCGGCTTGCGTTTTTTTAGTTCGGATGGGTTGAGGTGGTTGCTTTGTGAAATAGGGTGGTTATAGTTATTTGGACATGAAAACCATATTTTATGTAATAGAATCAGCATTTTATTAAATTTCATAAAAAGAAAATTATTTATAAAAATACTGAATTTTCCATCTAAATTGTCTGTTGAAAAGTTGAATTTTTATTATACTCTTATTTTAAAACCTCTAGGGTAAAGTTACAGTTTAAATCAAATTTTTCTCGTGCAATATTAGGGGAAAAATTTATATGTTAACCTCCTATATACGTTAAATATACATTAAATATTAAAAAAAAGCGTTCCTCTCTCGTCTGAGCCTTTAAAAAAAAAAGCATACACGACAAACAAAAACTCGATTCTCCAAAGCCCTTCCAAAAACCCCCTCGCAGCTTAAAAAGCTCTCCCTTCCGCTTAAACCCCACCCACCCGTTAAAACGATACTCCCGACTCCTCCCCATCATCGAAGCCCGCTCCAAAAATCGGCCTCCGCCACCGGGTCGCGTTCCGCGCTCTCTTGAACACCGCGAAAATGCCGCGGTGGCCCTCGGGCTATGTCCTGCCCCCGCGCCCGGCTATGCGCACGCGTCGCGAGCACGGAATTTCGAAAAGCGGCCGAGCGGCGCGCTCCGCGCGCGATTCGGCTATGTCGGAGGGTTGGGCTTCGTTCGGGCTGTCGGGGGAGCTGATTTAAATTCGAGAGGTTTTTGACTTTATGATGAAAGGAGGAATTGTTTTAAATGACTGGATTTTTAATGTAAAATTAAATAGAAAAGTAAATATAAGTCTCCAAGTTTCTAAATGTGAAAATGTACTATGAATCTTCTAAAATTGACTGAGGGTCTTTGATAATTTACGAGAAACTATGGTAATGTTTATAGATTTTTGTACTGTATTTCATATCAATTTTTGAGAACATGTTATTTCCGATAAAAATTTAATTAACTGCAGCAGAGTTGAAATCCTCTATCTTCGACGTAATTTAGCCGAGAATCTAATGAATAACGTATAATTCCTTCTTACTATTCGGTAAATTAATTCATGTACTTCACCGAGGATTGAGGCACTTGGAAACTCATTAAAGCAGATGTTTCTTTTACGTAAAGCGAATAATGAGGATGAAATTTTACAAAGAATTTTTCGGGCGAAATTATTTAAATTATTATTTTCTGTATTTACATATAACCCAGAAGTAAAAAGTAAATATTTTCGAATATTCAATTTAACGAAAGCATTCCAACTTTGAACAATAGCAATTTTCAATATGCTTCCAATTTAAAAAAAGAAAAACCTTTCTCCCGTTAAATTCCGCGTCGGATTCAATTTTAAAATATATTCCGAAAAGCGGCGTTACTTTAAAAAATTACCTTCCCCCAGAAAAATGTACGAAACCCCCTTTAAAAATTCAACCGCGCGAACGTGTCGTTCCCAAAAGCGCGCCGTTAAATTCACTTCGAAAGGAAGTAACTAAATAAGCGAATAAACTCCCCAATGCTCGCGAAAAGCGGCATTTTTCCCCGTCCCCCTCGCCTCTCAATCGAGCAAACTCTCTCTCTCTCTCGCGCGCTTCGGCGAAAGTCGTAAATTCGACGGTCGGAAGTTAAAGTGGATACTCGGGGCAGTTTTAAAAGCCGCGCGGCCGCCTTGTCGAGGGTGAAATTATGTCCCGGCGGACGGACAGGGAACGAAACGGTGGGCGGACGTTTCTCGCTCTTTCCGGCCGGACTGACGAGAGAAATGCGGGATTTACTGAAGGGGGGCTTTTCGAGGATTCGTCGCAGCGATGAGGGATGGGCTCGATTTAGTTGATTTTTTTAACACTGTAGATGCTGGTTTCGCTGTACTTCATTGATATGGCACATTTTGGATTTTTTCAGTAAGTTTAAACGGAGCAGAGATTGGCAACAATTCGGCGTCGACGAGTCGATCCTCGCGTTTTCGTTGAACCGACGACGTCGCTGCTTCGACTCGAATTATTGAAGCAAACATTCGATTAGATTGACGAACGACCAGTTATTAATCAAGTAAAACATCTCCGGCGTGCCAATAGGCCGCGAAGACGAATACCTTTCATTAGCAATGCAAGCCCGGAGATGCACGTCCGCGTACCCGCGGAAACAACAGCTGCGCCAAGATTACGGCACGCGATGTCGGATAAGCCTCCTCGTTTATCCACCAACAGATTTTCCGGATCCTCTTTGACGCGCCATGACGAATCACCCCGGCTGATACCGGCGTTCTCTCCCCCGGCGAACGACTTTCGCATATATATATATATTCCCAATGCCGCTCCTCGCGACGCGGATAAAATCTCTGGCGTTTGAATAATGCAGCCGCGCTGTACCGCAAAGCGTATAACGAAGGAATATATACAAAACCCGCGGAGCGTCGAATCTCCGCGCCAAATACCGTCCGCGCGTCGTACGTTTCTCGCGCGAGAAGCCCGCAGCTCCGAAAAATCTAATCAAGTCCCGTGACCCGAAAGTGCCCGACGCTGCCTGGCCCTCCTCGCCAGGCGATTGCGATCCTTCCGATTCGCCGCGACGGTCCTCCTCCGCGTATATACGGAAGATTAGATTATCGGCTCGCGAAAGAAGCGAAAGATGCCCCGGTCGAATCTAATCATCATAACCTCTTGCCTTGGCGCGCTCGGCGGGTAAATTTATGCGGGGTCTCGAGTTGTCGCGAGATCCGATCGATTTTTCCGGGCTCTCGAGCTCTCCGCTGCAAAATGTGGCTGTTCTGCCTTTCAAGCGAGTTTGAATCGACGCCGAATTCTTGCTAGTCTCTACAATGTAAAATTGAAAGATAAACAATCGAAATAAAAACGCAATGAAATTATTTTCCTTACTAAAAATCTGAGAACATAGTGAGTACGATATTGTTTTCCGACTCTGGAAATGTTGCTTTAAACGTGGCTTAGAGCGACCGCTCGGCGTCTGTGAAAATAATACACTTACTACGAAATAAACGCGACCATCTATAAATCAATGTTTTTAAACGTGGCTCGCAAGCACTATCTATGTTTTTTTGCAACAACTGAAACTTTCAATCTCACGGCGGAGTGTTCACGAGTAAAAAGCGTCGTATATACCTATTTTGACTGTACATGTAGAACACTGAAAAAATCAATATCTAAAACGTTTTGTCCTTGCAATAAACTTTCCTTTGTATTATACATATATCTTGCATTTTGCACAAAGAACACCTTTTTTGTACTCTATAAGATGTACTTCTGAGATATAAATGTCGTTTCATAAAAAGCACTAAAAAAAAAAGAAGACAATAGCTAAAAGAGTTAATTCATTATCCTTAAGTTTTTAGAGTAGCCATTAAAAGTTCGTGTCTTATCTGCGCTTTATAGAAGTTCGTATCTTTTGAGAGTAACGTATTTGAAAAAGAAGTTAAGTCCAGCTTATATATAATTTTCTTTGTAACTGGTTTTAATTCCTTAACATAGATTAACAGCCGACTAATTACAACGTTCCGAGTATAATTCGATGCCTGAACAGAGGAAACGTCTCTGCTACTCTTCTTCCTCTTCTGCGAAACTGAACTCTGCCTCTCTCTCTCTCTCTCTTTTTCTCTCTCATCTCTTCTCTCAGGCATCGAATTACGCCTCCTTTTCAGCTGAGTTGACTAACTATAACGTTTCGGTCCGCATGCAGAGGGTTTTCGTAGCCTCCGCCTGAAAAAAAAAGAAAGAAAAAAGAAAAAAGAAAAAGAAAGGAATGGACGACTCTGTCTGGCTATTGCCTGCTCCTTACCTCTCTGAATGCGGCCGCGTCGCAGTGTATATAATACGATGTACGAATTTGCAGGAAATGTCGATCAAAATCATATTCTCGCCGCAGGTAATTATAGCTGCCTGAAGGTGGACCTGATCTTCACGAGAGATCGAGCCTTCTACTTCACGACCGTATTCATACCTGGGATCATCCTCGTGACCAGCTCCTTCATTACTTTCTGGCTCGAGTGGAACGCCGTGCCCGCCCGAGTCATGATTGGTAAAAATGGATGAAGAGATTTATTGGTTTTAGACGATTCGTTTTAGCAAGTAGTATTTCAATGGCTGTCTTGATTTAGTAATTTGATGATGATTTAGTAATGTGTTGGGGTACACTTTAATTGAATAAATGCTCTTTTCACTAATTTGTGAAATTAAAGTTTGATGACTCTGATCATAATTTAATTTAGAAGAAAACCAAAATTTTGACAGTATTATTATGAAATTTGTCGTAAAACACTTAAAGATTAAATCGATACAGCGGTATTCTAAATGTTTATCGGAAACTGCGTAATCTGGAAGACTTTAACCCAACGTAGCCAGCATCAATTGAACGGTGTTCTATTCAATTTGTGTCGGGTTATGCATAATCGATTTGCCAAAATCAATGTCCACAAGCACAGATTACAGAAAACATTAATCCTCTACATACAGAATTCAATCTCATGGCGGCAATGCATAACAATCGCCTCGCAAGCGATCAATCAATCGGACGTTACATATATCTTCGCGAACACTTGAGAAATTCATTTTGAATTACTAAATCAACTTTTCTCATTCTTAGCTCACCCGTCTCGTTTTGCCCACCTCAGAACATTGATTTCAGACCAGCAGAGAGCTGTAGCAAAACATTTGTTCAATTAAAAACATACGTAATATACACCGACCAATGAAAAGCACCCACACCCCCACAGTCCAGCCCGTCCGACGAGCCCAGCAATCTAACTCTCTCCCCTTCTGTCTCCTCAGGCGTGACGACGATGCTGAATTTCTTCACGACGTCGAACGGCTTCCGGTCGACGCTGCCGGTCGTCTCGAACCTCACGGCGATGAACGTCTGGGACGGGGTGTGCATGTGCTTCATCTACGCGAGCCTCCTGGAGTTCGTCTGCGTGAACTACGTGGGCAGGAAGCGGCCACTGCACAACGTCGTCTACCGTCCCGGCGAGAACCCCGTTACGCAGGTACACCCGAACCACCCTCGCCTCCCCCCCCTCCCCCGCAATTAATCACGCGCGGCCGCGGTGCATTCCTGCGGCCGGTGTACCGACACTCTTCCCCCACCCCCCCCCCGTTGCTCGAGCGTCGACCTTCGATTGGATGCGGACGGGGGTTTGATTTGATTGGGGATCGAACGAGGCTTTTCTTGTATGAGACGTAATGTTTCTTGGATTTTTTGGATCGACGAGTGGAAAGTAGACGGGAAATACGAGCTTCGGTTGGAATTTGAATACTGCATCTGATTCGAGGTCGCGCTAAAGAAGAGCTCCCTGAAATATATATTTGAATAAACCCCCGACTGTTTCGATGAAAAAAATTCAGCGAACGGAAGTAAAGTCCAGCGGCTTTCGACTGTAAAAACTCAAATATCCAGAAATTTACATTCCGCCGCTGCATTTTTGGCATCATCCGCGGCTCTGAAATGTAATTATATAATACCATTCTAATGAAACTCAATTTTTAACCTCTTATAGGCTAGAGTTTGTAGTACATGCATCTAAAGTAGCATCCTCTTGCAATATATATATATAATCAAACTTCCCAGATATATAAACTATATATCTCATCGATAAGTACTTTAGAAGGGTTCTCCTTAGCCTCGAAGGGGTTAAATGGGCTCTTTAGTTTGTCGATGTAAACTCACACACCCGGTATTGACTAGAATTTGCCGCTCGGACAAAGGTAACTTATTACTAATGCCAACGCTACAAGTGCAGTTGTTCAGAAGCTTATTATACGAACACCACACACGTCTTTCTCTTTATTATCTACAATCGCTCAGCCGATTCCGCCTCCCGTTCGGCCTCCCTTAATCGGCGCACTTAAAATGCATTGCGACGACGATCTGAGAAGCGAGGCCAACGGCATCCCGGATACACACAGACTCCGGAGAAGAATACGAGCCGAAGACGGAGAATTAAGCGCGCCGCGCGGAGACGAATGTCGCCCGCTCGCGGTCAATATACATGCAAATTTAACCGCCTCGAAAAACTGGCGGATGTCTCGGGGAACGGCTCCTCGATCCTCCCGCGCGCGCGCGCATCCGGGTCGAAAGCGGAATCTCGGAGCCTGCTGATTTTGCGAGCGAGTCGCGCGGGCGATTTTTCAGCGCCGCGGGAAAGTTTTTCGGGGAGACTCGGGTTGCAGGATTCTCCGGCCGAGCGGAGGAGTTTTTAAACTTCGGCGTCAAAGACGCGCGCAAATAGTTTCTTATAAATAAAAACGAGAAAGTAGTATAAATCTACGTTTAGTCAGGCGCGGCATATTTCTTCATTACTCGACCTCGACATCGTAACTTTCAATAAACGCAAGCCTTCCCCTTCGTCTTCCGGCAAGAGCATACAAAGAAATTAAAAGATCTGCATGCTAACTCGAAAAACTGATAAAAACCCGCGTCGCAGGGAGCTCGAAGTTCGCGGCTATAATTTCTCGTTAGAATTTCACAATGCGCACTCGCCTTAATGACATTAGCCGCGCTCCGCCTTAATTCTCAGAGTAAAGGCGAAAAAACTGGAGCAGCTAAAAATACACCGAAAATTTCGCCCTCGTCGCCTGCGCTTCGGCAACTGCAGTCTATCTTCTCTATACCGTACTACTTAATTCCTGCGTTTCGTCGCCTCGTTTCTCCTCCCCCCCCCCTTTTCTCGAGAGATCCTGCGGACTTGTTATGCTCGGAAATTCTCGAAAAAATTTCCTCGCCTCCTTTTAGAGCAGTGAAAAGCTTGTTTTTTTGAACAATGGCCTTTTACAAGCCCAGCTGCGTCTTCAGAAATACTAGTTATTGGTCCTCGCGAAGGTGCTGCATCGTAATTAAATTTAACTTTTCGAAGTGCTCGATCGGAAAAGAACGAGTCAATAACGAGTCAGCAATCGCGACGGCAACTTTAACGCGGAATCGTCCGACTGCAGTCCCTGCTTCATTTCGCGCACACTTTTGAGTACCTCTTTTCGCTCCATTTTCCAGCGTCCTTTCCCGTCCTTTACTCATTCTTGAATGTTTGAAGTTCGCGAACACGTGACGCTGAATTTACTTAATTTTCTGTCTCTCTCTCTCTCTCTCCGACGGCGATGCCACTCCTTGCTTTCACAATTTTATGTATAATGTAAAGTTACTGAAGGAACGCGCGACTAATAGCTTTTTATTACGAGAAATACAGCGTCTTTCTTATATACTCCACTTTAAAACACATCAAGCAGACACGCTAAATACTCTGAAATATTCGACATCCATTCAATTATCCGCGCCCCTCCAAGCCACCACTCATCCCACTTATCAGCAGTCCCACCCGTCCAGAAGACAGCGTCGTCATTCAGCGCAATTAGAGCACGACGCGAATTCTCCATTAAAATACATCCTCGAGAACCGAATGATCGAGCAACAAAGAGCCCTTTTCCCCCCTCCGTCCCTCCGCCGCATCTGCAGTCGACAAAGAGCCGCGCGTAGGTCAAAGAGCGCCCCGCGACGACTTCTTATCTCGTTATACGCGGCCCTCCTCCTCCACCCCCCGCCCCCTCCTCCCGCCTCCCCTCCTCTCTCGCGAGCTTGCAGCTGTATGTATACGTGTGATCGAAGCGCGCCGTCGGCGCATCGACGCGGGCTTTATTTCACCCCCTTCTCCTCCTCCTCCTCCTCCTCCTCTACCCTGGATGGTTCTGTGCTGCGCCGCGCGCTGCATTGAGAAAAAAATTTGTAACGGAGGCACGAGCTCGGGATGTGGGTGTATGTATATAGTGTATACGTGCCGGGGGTCTACTACGTGGATTTAATGCGGGCTCGAGTGCGCCGCGGGAGAGGGAATTTTGTATTCTTGGGAGGCGTGTCGCTTCTGACGTCGGGCTCGGAGCGGTTTGTTGGGCGAGAGGGAGAGAGAGAGAGAGGCATGACGTGTACGTTCGAGGTGCGTTTTTTTTTCTTTCCCGGCTTTTTTTGAATTTATCGGCCGTCGGTTCTGTTGAATTTCGAGAGACTGCGAAAGCAGGAGAATTAATAATCGTCGACTTTTACTTTACAATTGTTTTTAAGTTTCGTTTATTTATGCGAAAGATTTATAGATAATCTTGCAGAGTTTAAGGCCTCGAATGAATATCGGGGTGAAAATGTTTTTTCTCAATTTTCTGCGCAAATTTTCTTCTCAGTGTAGCGCCATTTTCATTTACTAAGAGCTTTACAATCCGGCTAATGTGAAAACGCGATTACCTATCGATCGATTGGAAATGAATTTTGACTTCTAACCTAGACTAGGCTTTTCCCACTAACTGTGTTCCATTAAAATTTTGTGACATGACCTAACTGCGTTAGCTGGCGAAGTGTTTTTTTTTTTACTATCTTTTGACAGCTTGTTTTATCTATGTCTACTTCAATGACTTACGTTCGACGCGTCCTAAACTGCATCGTGCATACTATGTTTTATTTTTTTCTCTAAAAGACGTACCTTTAAATTATTGGCTTGTGGAACTGATATTTTATTTAGAAATAGATGTTATCCTTTCATTTTTTTTTTCTTTTTTTTTTTGTCGCAGGATAAGGAAACACAATCGAAAGATGTGCGTCGAATTTATAGTGGATGTGCTATGATCGTAAAATTTATGATGGGAACGTACAAAAATTCTTCACGATTTGTATACTGCATTTTGAGAATCGCTAACGAAAAATGCTTTACAGCTAGTCAATCTAGAGCAATAAAACTGAACCTTTCCGGTTACCTGTCGCAGTTTTTATTGATTGTCTCTTTTAATCGCCAAAACAACAATTTATTACTCGAGATATGAACGTCAAATATTTTGTCTTTTTACATACTTCCAGCTTTTTTTCTAAAACTTTTTAGCATTATTTAACCTAGATATTAGACACGTTCTGAGGCTGTCCATTTTAGAGTAGTCAAGCCTTAAAAAACTACCCTTCATTACTGCGCTAAACCAACGAGTCGCGGAATTATCTCTCGTTAAATCAAACGAAATCGTGCGTGAAAGCGAAATTGTCGCTAATTAAAACGGAAGCTGCGTTAAAGAAACGAAATGGACGTCGAAGCGACCCGATTTCGTGTTTACTACCCCTTTGGTAAATATTTTGCATGCGAGTGAACAAAAAAAAAATGGCTTTTTTCGTGGACAAAACAGATTTTACGAGCATTGACAAAAGAGTGACCATATTTTTTTCCTTTTTTCTGTTCGTTATACCACGTGTTTAATGTTTTTTACTGAGTAATTATTTCTTGTTTTTATTATACATATATACAAAGTACAAGTTCTTGGCTCAACACCTGTTTTTTATTATACGAGTTTCTCTTCCGAATGAGTTCTCTTTTTTTTTTTTTAATTCACGTTGCTCAATTTTCACTTTAGTAGAATGTTTTCGTTACGCACAGCAGGTGTTTGGTTGTTACATTTTTCAATTACTTGGATGTTGGATAAAAACAGTCGTTACTTTAAATACAAAATTAGTAATTTTGACAGTATTTCTGAATTATAATGTCACTTTTATTCAGCACAATTTTGATGTGTGAACTTTTTCAGGTACATTCATAAGAAAGTGTTTTTTTTTTTAATTTCAAGCTTTATTCAGTACTAATCTTTATGTATTTTCTAAACTTTTAAACTTAAAGATTTAAAATAAAGATCGCGTTGTTATATCGGTATTTTATGATGGGTTTAACTTTTTTCTTATTTCTTTTCGGTTTTTTAAAATATATTTGAAGACGATAAATGTTTTAAAACAAGTCGTATTTGAGCATCAATGAAATGAAAATTTTTTTAATTTCTGAGTAAGAAAAGGTTGAAATTTTGAAAAAAAAAAACACTTCTTAAATCGACCCTCATTGTCATTGCGTTGCATAGAAAAGCCACCGTTTCTCGTAAACGAGTCATTACGCAATCGATGCTCTCATCCGGTCTCACTTGTACGTTACAGGACGCGTAAAATTCTATTATTCAGAAAAATTAAAATCGATTTAACATACCGATAGCTATTTTATCGCCAAGTCGAGTGTAAATAAAAATTGTGCATAGTAAGTAAATCAAAGTATATTTTAAGCAAATTGTTACTTTAATAATTTGTTCTTAATTTTACAAATAGAATGACAAAATTTACGGGTGTAAAACGTTTATCAATGTCAAAGGATAGGATACGGAAATTCGATATTCTTAAAAATAAAACTCTCACAATTAGACTGTAATTTATCACAAATAAAAGAGAATCAGTTTAAAATGAAGACGTTAAATTCGCATCGGCGGTAATTTTTAAATTACGAATTCACGGATGAATGGCAAGCGTTTGTGTAAACTCAACTGGCTCGTTTTTATTCAAACGAGTAATCGAGTTAATTTAGTTTGAAAGCGAGTAATTACGCGACTCGACACCTTTTCAATAATCTGTTCGCGTCATTTCCGATTCTGTGGATCAAAGAGTTAAGCAGCGAATTGCCGTGATTTGAGCCACGTCCACTTTTTGAAGTTTGATTTTGACACAAATTCGTAATTTATAGATTGAGAATTCACCGATTGTAGAAATAAAAATTAAATCAATCAAAGCCGTTCAGAGCGAAGAATAAATGATTTACAAATAATAATCAGATCGAGTAAATAATATAAAACTACGCCCTTAAAAAATTTAAGCGTGAATTCTCAATCCCACAAAAACTAAAAATCTTTATCATATCCATAAAATTCTTAGC
This sequence comes from Ormyrus thymus, assembly GCA_035582935.1. Classification (NCBI taxonomy): domain Eukaryota; kingdom Metazoa; phylum Arthropoda; class Insecta; order Hymenoptera; family Ormyridae; genus Ormyrus; species Ormyrus thymus. The sequence continues at coordinate 4,426,496 of JAWWEM010000001.1, forward strand.
AGTAAAACTGGAACTCTTCGATACAATAAAAACGGCCATTTACAAAGCAACATTTAATACCATCTGCACACTTTGCCGTAACTTTCCGAAAGTATCGAGAAGTTCCAAGCCGAGACATCACCTTTCATGGTAAAAACGACAAAAGTGTACAAAAGAAAGAAAAAGCACCTATAAAACACTCTCGAATCAAACTTTTCTGTAGTGTTCCAAAGTGTTGTCCCTAGCACAACTTGTACCGATACTTAAGAAAACCTTGTGCGAAAGAGCGGAAAAATGGAGCGGGGTGCCAAAGTTGCCTAATGCCGGCGAGCCGTCGCCTCGGCTCTTAAAAACTTGTCCGCGAGCTTCGCGTCCGACCGAAATCGGCTATTACTACTTAGACCGTCCTCTCGCCTTTCAAGCGTTTCGTCCGCGGCGAAGATCATTAGGCAACTGCCACCCCCCGGGTGAGAGGCGGCTCTAAAGGTGAAGCGGCGATCGCTGCCTCACCTTTGGAACGAGTGAAAGGGCGTGCTTGACAAACTAATCAAATGAAAAGAAAAGAAAAGAAAAACAAATGAAAATTAATCGCGAAATCGATTAGTAAAAACGTATCGTTGGTGGAATGTTGGTGAGTAAGCCTCTTTGTTTGGTGTCTGTGATGTTGCAGCGGCTTCCAGCGGTGCTCAGCAGGATAGGAATTATATTGGCCAGCCCCTTGGTAAGATCCCCTCTGTTTTCGTCTCTCACTCTTTCTCTCTCTCTCTATCTTAGACGTGGCTCGAAGCTGCTCTTCTCGCGCTCAAGCCGGAACAGCGACTCGAGTCACGGCTTCTTGACACACTCATACTTTTTCGTTTCTGTATTATCCTCGAGGAGTCGTCCTGTCTTCTCTTTCTCCGTCTTTGTTTCTCTTGAGTTCGCGTGTACAAGCAAAAGAAAAAAAAAAAAAATAAGAAACCCTGCACCGAGGACTTGCGCATGAAGATCGTCGAAAGTGACTCGCACTCTGTTCCGAGCATCCTCGTAGAAGCTTCTTCTTTCCCCCTTGGCGAGCACCTATTTTCTGTTTTCCTTATTTACTTTAGTTTTGTCGTTGTTGTTCTTTTTTTTTTTTTTCGTTTTGGCCGAGTGTTTCCTTGGTGACGATGCTGGGCTTGACACGATTTTGGAATTAGATGCGGGGCGATTGGATTTTTTTTTTCCTAGAAATGAAGTGGAAACGTTGCTTTGAAAAGTGAATCTGGAAATTAAGTGAATTTTTTGTTAATGGCAAAGAGAAAATAGTCAGCTAAAGTTTAAATACCGGTTTCTGAATTTAATGGGATAATAGCTGAATGTAATTGCAAATTAGATCAAATCGTCACCAATGAAAACCTGCAAGTTCCTTTATAAAGCTTAAATTCTTAAAGTAACATGACACCACACCAGACATGTAAAAGTAAACAATTTTCTTTCAAACTAAAAATGTAGCGATGGAAAGGTGCACAAAAATGGACTATAATACCAAAACTACTAACTAAAAGAAAAGATTATTTTATTCTTCTTAATGCTTCACAAAACTGACTAAATTCTCGCTTAACTTAAACATTATTGTCAGGCTCAATACTTTTATTTTAAAATAATAAATCTCGAGATGAAAGTTTTATCAGCTCCGGCCGAATAATCACAGATCTGTTTCGCCTCTCGCTTGTCCGTCTCGCTGACGACTCGCCGCTAAATTTTGTTTAATCAAGCTTTCAAAGGAGAATCACCAGTCGGATGATTTGCCAAATAAAATTCTAATATTAAACATACTAACACCTGTACACCGAGGAATAAATTTGCATGCTCTATCGCCTTGAATTTGGGACTGTTAGGTTTGTGAACTCTTGCACATCCTGGTTGTGGAATGCGGTGCATGTTCGTTTGCATGTGTTCTCTTTCGGTAGTTACATTGTTCTCGTGTTACCATCGAAAAATCCCCTATCTTAGCGAAAGCAGCCGGAGCAGAGCATTTTTTCATCACTTCCCGAGTGGCAAGAATTTAGACTTTAATTTAGCTGAGATGGAAACGCTATACGTCTTCCTTTACAATCGTTCTTGACGATTTCACGTAGTTCATTAAGCCGAATCGCGTTTACCGGGCGACAGTCATACAAAGTAACGTAATGTAATTAAAAGTTTGTTTCTGGAACGAAATACTTTGCTCTAGCTGCACTTATAGCTTATCCTGACTGATAAAAGCCGCAGCTGCTTGCAAATATACGAAACTTGCATAATGTTAATAAGGTAAGAGATGAGTTGTGCACAATTTTCCTTCACTTCTTTATTATAATTCTCACGAATGTTGGCATCGTGAGCAGCAGTTGAAGAATGTCGATCTAATTAAGGTAAATGTCCTAGATACGTATTCTCTTTCTTTAATTCGTGCAAAAAGTCACCCCCAAATGTAAATACAGGTTAGTTGTTAAATAAATTGTTGAATTTTAATCTGTGTTCTTAATAATGGATTTTATAAATTTTAACAGTTAAATAATGCATTGCCAATTATTAATTTGTTAAAATAAATGTTCAGCTAATTAAAATCATACGTATGTATTTTAATTTTATATTAAATAATTAATGTGACCTGGATTTCGTAAAATAATAAATATAAATAATGCACACAAGTAAATATCAAAATAAATTATTGATCTATCTTACAATAAGCCTGTATTGTCCGCAGACTACATTGAAGATTAAAATAGAAATGATAAAATTAATTATAAAAAAACTTTATGTAAAATATTAATATCTGAAACTACATATTGATGTTTCTATAAAGTAGTATAGTCAAAAGGAATCATAATGGTGATACTCAAGTGCATCAGGTATACATGGACAAAAAAATTATTAAGTTTATAAAAACATTTTACTTATACATTTTTTTTACAACGGCATTTTAAATTTATTAACAATAATTAGTTTTTTAACATTTTTTATGTGAACTAGAATCTGCTTTAACCTTCAAGCATTATTTTTAAAACTAAATTGATTTTGAGCAGATTACATGTTATCTAAATTTACTTTTAGAAAATAAATAAATTGAATAATTAATTGTAATAATTTTACGTTATCATAAAGTTTTGTAATTCATTCATACAACTTTACGATAAAATAAAATTATTAAAATAATAATTATTGAATATAAACTTTTCTAGGTAAACTATTATTACCACCTGTTATAGGGGATGTGAAAACCACCGATACGTTTCCGTGCACATTAACTTTAATTTAACTGCAAATAAACCAACAACCGCGAATTGCATTACTTGGTCGATAAAACAGTCTTTCGCATCCCCATAACCGAGCAGTAAAAAAGATCGCGTCTTCTGGGACATTTGCTGAAAGAGTGCGCGCCAACCAAGTGGCACATGTGAATTTTATCTCTATATCGCTGGCATGATTATATCTCGCACCTCGAGCCACCTTCACCTCCCCACCCCCCAACCACCTCGTTCAGCCCACCCGCTTAAACCGCTTTGTACCCACTTGACAGCTGCTTTTCGGCGCTCACCGCCGCACCACACTTTAAAAAAACCGTCGCGAACGCGTCCGTCGAGTGTAACGATAAAAAAAAAAGAAATAAAACTTTGAGAGAAAAAATAAGAACGACGCGACCGACGATCGGTAAGGACGGGAAGATAACGGGAGATCCTTCGCTTCTTTACCGACTGCGCAGATCAATGCATTTTCTGTCGGTGAAAACGCAGCAAAATCATTGAATGAAGGGGTCGATAAAGCTAGAGAGGAATTGATGAAGAGTCAGGGTTTTCTATTTCACCGAGAAACCGATAAAAGAAAAAAGAGAAGGCTCCACTCGCAGGCGATCGATGTAAATGAACCGGGATTGCGCGTAAATCAGAATACCGCCGCAAGCGCGAAAGTGCTCTTTATCATGCCTTGATTGTGATACCGACAATCGCTTTGCAACTGACCCCAATTGATGCTTCACTGTAGCATATCTATATATATATATATATATATACATTCGAACATTTTGAGCTTGACAGCCCCATCGCAAATACATTATTGTTGATTATTGGATTCGTTCGACAAGTTAATTTATTCTAAACATTATACATATGTATAAATATATAGTGATTGATCGTTTAATTTATTGATGACATTAATTTCATGATACGTTATTATGTTTCACCCAGTTTTGCCCGTCACCACCAGACTGCCCGCAAACTTTCCTTATTCGGCTCTTTAACTTTTCGAAAACCGAGCTCGAAATCGAACTCTCCGCTTGACGAACGCAGCACACTTGCGAATAATGAAAGTTTCCCGCGCAGCCCGGTGGCCGGGCGACAATCAAACGTAGATATTATTATATATACGTACATATATTATACGGCATGTAACTCGTTGAAAGATAAAGCGTGGCAGCACGAAAGACTTTTTTCTCGGTATACATATATATATTACGTTGTACATTAATTATACCCGACTTCTAATCAACGATAGTTACAATCTATGCGAACGATCCACTTTTCGCTTCCAGAGTTGCAATATAATTTGGTTTTAGTATGTACCAAGCGAGCATTCTGCTACAGAGAGCAGAGGCAAAAGCTCCCGGTCGACTCGATATTCGAAGAAGGCTTAAGCTTTTACATTCGCTTGTAATAATTTTTTTACAAAGCCCGCACTTTGATTACAGTACAAAGCTTACGTTATTTCCAAAGTATACTTCATTCAGAAAGCTTACGGTTCAGATTATTATTCTCAGCTTCAACTCAAGCCTCTTTACATGCCCATTCCACAGATCAAGGACCTTCCCCGAGCGACCTCACTTAGACTCTCTAGTTCACGGATCGACGAGCCCAGCCTCGGGGAAGGTTCTCGGATCGTGCGAGTCAGTACCGCTTGTACCGTCCGTTGACCGGGTGAGAGAGCACGCTGCGATCGAGGGACACTGCCGCTCGCTCTCGGCAGCAGACGAGAGGAGAGTCGAAAGGGGGATCGCTCGTCGGTGTCGCCCCCCCCCCCCGTTGCCGTTCTTTTTTTTCCTTTTTTTTCGTTTCCTTGATCTGTATCAAACGAGATTTCTGGCACGGAGACCCTGTCCTAGGGCGAAAAGAAGAGGGAAGGCGGCGCCACGGCGACCGGCGGCTCCGGACCGAACGAGATCGTCACCTGCACGAACTGCGGGCCGAATCCATGCACGCACACGGCGACCAACGGCTGCGCCGCCGAGGTACTGGCACCGACTCAGGTTTTTCCCTCATCAGATTATATATAATACATGTGTATATTGACGAGGAATGCTGCTCTGCTACTCGATTATTGAGGAATGCTGTAAATTCGGCTTGAGCCTCTCCTCTGGTGGAAGGGCTTTCATGTTTAATGATTGGTTCTGTAATTGTATACGTTTTTGAGGAATTCTTAGTAGTGTCCGTGTATTGAAGGATAGTAAGGTAAAGATAAAGGTAGCATTTAACGGTAAAGCCAATCATTAGATTTAATAAACATTCCACGAAAGTATTCCTCTGTACTTAAGAAGTTGTAAGTCCATTGATTATGAATTATTAATAGATTTCTGATAGTTCTTCTTCTTAATGGATGTGTCTATTCTCTACAACTTTAATTTTTAATTTTGTACAATAATGTCATTTTCTTTATAATTCTTTGAGTAGGACTCAAAATCCTTTATTTGTAGATTTTTTAATATACATGTATGTATAAATATTGAATAGTAAAGCATGTTGAACAGGAGTTGGCCTTAAATATCAAAACAATACGACGGATAAAGTCTACATTAAATGTTGTTGTTGCATGCATCAAAATTCACCTGAAATATGCAATGACGGAGAAAATTTATATTGCTCAATTTGAACAAAAGTTAACTGATTAAAAAAGCGACGATTGGACAGTTACGAAATCCGCATGATCGACGTAGCATGCAAAAACCCTCCAGGCCAACGACTGTATCTGAATATGTTAAAAAGTCCATCTTTCCACCCGCGTCCTAACAATGACCTTGTGCTTGAACCAGGTGCGCAAGAAGGAACCACCGCATCCGATCAGAGTGGCGAAGACGATCGACGTGATAGCGAGGATCACCTTTCCGGCGGCGTACTTTGTGTTCCTCACCTTCTTCTTCATCCATTACAAGGGCGTTTCCTAGAGCCAAGCCTTCCAGGCCTACGAGGAGTCCTCGCCACAGCCATAATTACCTCGTTCAGTTTTTTCACTTGCGAGTCGCGGCGCTGCGGGCGGGCTGACATCTCGTGGCCGGGCGGCGAAGCTTTCCACTGCACGAAGCTTCGCCGCCTTATGGAAGGAGATCGGAAAAAAACCAAGAATTACATTAGATATTAAATCGATTAGCGGGAGATCGAACTCTGTGTATGCTATGAAGTGAAGCGGGCACGTCCAGACGAAGATCATTTCGTTTGTACATAGATAGAAGTCGGTGTGCGAGAAAGTGGGAGAGAAAGAGAGCGAGAAAGAGAGAGAGTGAAGAGGATGAAGTTCTATAGTGATTATACGCGCGCGCTTTGCAGCCTTAAGATTTATAAATTAATTGTGAGTATGACGAGCACTTGGCGATTATTGCGATATTATCATCATAATTATTATTATTACCATTATTATTACGTACGGTTTTTATTATAATTATATATACGTATATATACATATATAGTTTTTATTACCAGAAATACTGAGATCGTGATCGAAACGAAAAAGACAGAAGAAATAATTACCAAAGGGATTATTATGATACATTATCGAAATTCATTATTTCAGAGTGGAAATTGTGATCTATTGTTGCTGAATTTACTGTTATTATATATAATCTCGTCAAATCGACGCAGAGTCAAAGAAAAGAGATTGCGAGCATAAAAAGAACAAATATAGCGTATATATATTATATACATATTGAAAAAAAGCATGCACCGAGACAAGAATGCGTATCGTGCCGCGCACTTTCTCTGACGCGTATATATAGGGGGACTATGAAAGTATAAAGTTATAAACAAAAAAGTAACGGAGTAGATAGAATAAATATCGCGCAGTGCTTTCGGGACGATGCAGTCACTCACATTGCGAGACGCGAACGCGAGACGGCCAAGCAGGAACAGACGAACCAAATATTTAACGAATATTATTATTATATTATATATATATATACGTGTGTATGACGTGCAACTGTACAGTATTCACGAGAATAATCTCTTGCGTGTCTTCGTACTTTGCTCGTTGCGAGTGAACGTAATTGTATACCGGCGTTATCATCGGCACACACACAACACACACACACACACATAACACACAATCACAATAGTGAAGACACTCGAGAGCGCGAGTTATGGATTCGCTCGGTGAGGTATGGGTTAATTAAATTGCAATTCGTCGGCGGTCGAAGCGGGACAATTGCACATGCAAATCAAAATTAGAGTTTTCGAAATCGAGAGGTCGTTGTGCGTGAATCATTGATATTGGGCGGAACTAATTTATATGGTGCCGGCAAAACCAAGATTATTACTTCAAAAGGGTGTGTTAATTTTGTTATCGTGCACTGAGAAAAAAATTTCATTGAATCAATGAAAAATTAATCAAATAGTGACAATTAAATACCCTAGTAGAAATCAAACCATTTTTAATGCTTTGAGATTAAACTTTAGCATTTATTGGCCAATTATGGAGTATTTTTTG
>JAWWEM010000001.1:4442857-4464464 GCA_035582935.1 Ormyrus thymus
AGTATTTTTTGGCCATTTATGAAAAACTGGCCAAAAAATGCTCTGAAAATGTTTTCAATTTCTACCAGGGCAGAGAAATACATAATAAATAAAAATTACAAGTTCAAAAACAAACAATTGTACTAAAATCGAATTTGCTAAAGAATACATGAGCAATAACCATACTTTTATAATAGGATTTTATGGTCAAAATTTCAAATAAATAATCAAAAATATGTGTATGCATTAAAATAATATAGAAATGACTATTTTTGATTAGATGAATTTTTAAGAACATTAATGACAAATTCAAAACAAAGACAGAAATAATTGCAAAATTTAACTGTGTATAACTATTATCAAAATTTAAGTAAATTTTATGATTTTTATTTTTTTTAATTGCTGTATCAAATCTTGAAATATGCAGATTGATCTGAATATCTATCAAATACTCAATAATATATCAAAAAGTTGTCATTAAAAATAGTCGTGACAAATTCTTTTTGTATTACAAATTGTGCTTCATAATGAAAATATAAGACAGTTTTTATGTAACATTCCTTCTCTTAAAAAATGATGTTTGGAAGAATTTGGTGAATTATTTAAAGATTAATTTGACTGGTGTAAATAAAATAGGCGCCACATTCTAGAAAATTGGAATTAAAAAATAGATTTTTTGCGTAGTGGGCCGAAAGTACTACTTCTCGCCCGGCGCCGGATCAAGAACGTTGTATTTTCGGCCTTACTAGGCAAAAAAAATAGTATACACTCCTCAGGAGATAAAATGGCAAGCCTCGCCTTCGGCTCGGGTATCATATCAATTTACACGAGCTATGAGCTTGTCAATTCTTTCTCTTCCTAGGGGCTTAATATACTAGTTAAATGCAAAGTGCGTTTAAATTTTACTAGTTAAATATACATTGTGTGAAAAAAATTATTGCAATAAATGAGTTTATTAAGCTAACATATTTATAAAAAGTTTGCGTTAAAACAGAAACAAATTAAGTCTTGCAACATGAATGTTTTAATTTGTGTGACATTTAATTGTATAATGATAGAATTGGTATATAATGCCGTACTTCTGTACTCAGCAGTTTTATGATATTAGTCAATAATTTATTACTTACGTGTTCAATTATTTGTTTAAAATAGGCTTACTAACATTAACTATGAATTAGATTATTGCATCATTTAATGCCTTTGATATTATGTAAATAAAATAATTTATGATAATTTTTATAATTATTTGATCCTACATCATAATTTTCATAATCCTTTACTGTAAAACTCCAATCCTTTGTAACGAAAATACATGACTTATTTAAACGAACCGCCGTTTCTGGTTATTTTTGAAATATTCAAAATTATACCCGTTAGAGGCGCTAATGTACGTAAATTTATCTTCTGCTTCAGGATTGTTTACAATTCCATTATTTCCTGAGAATCGTAATATCTTTACGTATAGTATAATTCTATTATTGATTCAAAGCATAAACAACATCATGTAGTTTTAAAACATAAACTTTCAAAATTATATTTTTTCTTTGTAAATACACGGTAAGTTAATCAGAAGATGAAGTCATAATAATTTTTTATTTCAAATTAAAATCAAATGAAAATGTATTAATTAAGTTTAAAATAAACTTAAGTATTTCTTTCGCTTAAAAAATTATATAAAGATTCTTTCAGGAAATAGCTACTTAAGGTACTGCAAATAACGTTTTACTGAACCTAACCTCTTCTTATTTATAAATAAAACATCTTATGATTATTATTATTGCAACAAAATAATTGAACAATCATGATCGACATCTGCCATCCCGCTGTAAGGCTTAGTTTCTAACAAATTTAGACTTAATTTTTAACTTACAAATATTATTTAATTTTCATCTTTTTTTAGTATTATAACATGAGCCAACTAGGATGCACTGATCAAATTAAATTGACTACAGCTTTCTATGTTTATATGGAACTTTGTGAAGGTATTCCACCATTGTTTCACTAATATTTTTGAAATATTCACTCATCTCTCTCCAAAATTATTAAACTTATAGTGAAGCGATATTGGGATGTAGAATATAAATATTGTGAATCATTGCAATTATTTTACTTGGAAGCAAAAAAAAGTAAAAATGGCACAACAGAAACCTTTATTCCTTGGCCTGCAATCCAAAATATTAATCTTGATTTTATTAGTAATATTCAAGATGAATTAAAAAAAGAAAAGTAACTTTTTAAAATAAAATAAAGACAAAATTTTAATTTAATTATTTTTATTAAATACTCAAATACATTTTAGATTTACATTTATTTTTAAAGAAGGAGATACTACATCAGTGTATTACAGTATTAGTGCAGGTCTCGTAAAACCTATAACCCCTGAAGAATCAAAGTTGATAAAAGAAAAAGAAGAAAGGAAATATGAATTAGAAAAAGAAATTTCAAGAAATACAGTGCATTTATATGAGCGTGCTCTTTTACTAGATAATGATAGTGATGCTATACTTTCTTGTAGTCGTTCTATGATGCACGAAGAAACTGATTCAGAGAATTTTTTTACTCCACAAACAATAGAATCTGAACAAATGAATTCTTTAGCATTAAATGATTCTAATACAGATTTTACAGATTTTGACAGTGAATGCTTAAATGGAAGTGTAAGTGATAGAGAAGAAAATAAAATTAAAGCACCTGATGATTGTAAAAGTGCAAAATGAAAAAAGCAAAATATAAGCTAATAATTTAAAAGAAAATTTGAATTACAAAATACACTATAAAACAAAATGAAAATATTATTTTTAAGATCCTAATATCGAAAAAATTCTGATAAAAGTCATTTTATAGAATTTAATATTTGCACCAGAATGAATAAGATTTTATAAGATTTAACACGTGTATTTGCACATTATATTGCAAATCTTATAAGATTTTTTAACAGGGGAGATGAAATGTAATTGGGTTATAAATAAATCACTCAATTACATGTTAATCTATTTATTGTTTCAAATATTTTTTTCAGTGTATATATGAGAACTGAATTCTGCAGCTTACAATTCGGTTTGTGTAATTACTGGAAAAAAGCTGCCAGTGAATTTACATGTATGAAATAAATTAATACTTAAAAGAAAAAGATTATTTTTCTAGTGTTGTTTTTCATTTAAATTTAAAATATCATAGTTCAAGGTACGTACATCATACTTGTTGATATGCAACGAATAATTAACTGAAAACAGACTACTTTTCAAAGCTTATTGTAGAAGTAAAATTGGTTTATAAATTTTAATAAGGAAATTCCTACATTTTAAGCTATTTAGTTAATAAATCTTAAAAAATATTTATCTACAAGTTATTTATTGCCTTAAATATGTACAGAGATTATTAGTCGGTTGTTTCACCCTTGTTTAATTATAATTTGATTAATTATTCAGAAATTTTAGGAAATCTTAAAAATATTTGTAAAAAATATAAATTTTGAAAAATACATTATTGTACAATTTTGAATTGCTTTGATTAATTAACTAACATAAAATAGAATTTTAATTATTCCATTGTTTGAATCTAAATTTGACAAAGAAAAGTGGCAAGTAAAGAAACTTCGGCAGTTTGGTACTAAAGAAAATTAGAATGTTAGTTTTGCCTTTCTTTTAATAAATTAAAATTTTACGAAATTTGATTGCTTTTGAGTTATTATTATTTCATTTGCCAGAAAATACCTATTAAAAATAGAAAAAATATTACAAAATAGGCGCGATATTACGTACAATATGAGCATTCAAAATCTATTGAAAACTATGAACTCGAACCGTTTCGATGCAAAAAATCTGATGTATGCTTCTTAATTTACTTGATGTTTTTTTTCCTATTTTACTAATATAATTACATAATTATGATAAATTACGTACAGGAGCATACAAAGGAGTGTAATGAATGACTCAACTCTATTTGTTTCTTTTTTTATAAAAAGGTAGATATATAAAATAAATTATTTAATAAGTAACATGTTAAATAGAAAAGGTTTACAACAATGTATTACATGCAGTATTAAAAGTGATGTTATACGTTGATTAAAATTTCAAAAATCCAGTTTCTTGCAAACGGTTCGACTTATTATTCAAAACGAACATCGACTATAATATTTGTTCAAAAATTTTTTTTGTAAAATATATATATATCAAATTGTATTGATGATTTACTACAGCATTAAGGCAATTGGAGTTTCGAGATTCACCCGAGACTATCACAAAGAGTTACGGTTGTTCCGCGTATCATGATTGTTTTATTTTATACTGTTTTTATAAAATTGAATTTGAACTACGAAGAATTGTTTAAACAGTTACTTCAATTGTATTCTTATCAAGGTTGGTTATCAATCTGGTTAATGTGATATGTCGAATGAACTTTGTTCGTAATAAAGTTGTTTAAAAACTGACTGCAAGTTTATCTAATATAATTATGTACAATTTGACAAACACAAGAAAAAAAGACATGCATGTGTAAAAAACAATATTAACTTTTTTTAAGTTATATGATAAGTAATATTGAATTATTATGGACAATTGGTAAACTTATTTAAAGTTACGTGATTTTTAATTTTTAATAATATTTAAAAACGCAAGAGAGTCGTTAATATTAATTAAAGCACATTATAATAATTATATTCTACAAATAACAATAACTATTCCTAGGTTTCTAACTTGAAATCTTGATTAAACAATTATCACAAGAGCACGAGCGCGCGATTATAGATCATTCCACGAGAAAAAAATATTGGATATGCTGCCTTTGATTTTTTTTGAATGACCCTACGCAAATCTTCTCTTCGTGCTACTTTACGGAGCTTAAATCATAGGTCGCGTATGTAAAAACATTCTTCATAAAAAATAATAAAATTTCGATTTTAACAAATACAATACTTATTTGCTACATATTCGAAGCTGCATTATGAGAAATGACTATCTCTCACACGTTTTATTTTAATCTCCAAAAAGTTTTCTGAAATTCAGTTTTAATCTCATTCTTCTTTCCAACAAATATGGATTTTTTCCCTTTTTTCTTCTCTTCTCTTTAACTATACACAGAATATAAAAGAATTGCTTATTTGATTAAAATAATACATATAAATTTGATCCTGACTAACGCATTCTCTTTACAGTCGACGGCGATTCATACATCCTATTATTTTCTAAACTCATGAATGGTGTTAATACAAAAACGTGAGTTTTTTAATCAAGCTGTTTTATCGCTACGACGATAAGCTTTTTCATTTTTTTAATGAAAGTTCGTCTTCCCATTTGACAACTTCCAAATTTACAATTATAGTTTGATACTTCTTTTTGTTTATACATTTTTTTAACACAGAGCGGTCTATGAAATGTAAAAATGTCTAACTGTAACAATGTCATTAAAATATAAAAACTATACAAATAATCGATGGATCATGCAATGAATGATTAAGTGGGATTCTTCTTCCTGAAATTAAATCACTCATAAACTGATAAATATATATCAAGAACAGCTCTATTCGTTCGGGCTTCCTTCTCAAATTAATTATTCCAAACTCATTTTATTTTTCTAGTCATGGTTAGCACCAATCGGCCATGTACGTGAAATCCCTGAACAAAGCCTGTTCCAAATCGCTAAGTGGCCTAGGATCTTTCGGCGGTGTTAATTGAGGCTTTTCAGATGTGAACTCTTCATCAAAGTTTCTAACATCTTCCAAAGTATCCTGAAAAAATATTATTTTGTGAAATAATAAATTTAACCAATTTTCAAATTAAATTGTATTCTTTTTAATAAAGAGCATTACGTTAAAATATTCAAAAACATGCAAAAACCGAAAGACCATTTATAAAGTAGATGATGAAAATTATTCTTAATGATGAAAATTATTCATGATGTCTTTCACTACAAAATTCAAAATGGAAATTACTATATCGATTGACTGTCAACCAATATTACAAGCTATTATTCTTTTATTTTACTTTATAATTACTTTTGTCTATTTTATACTAATACATATATTATAACACATTCAAAAACATTAATGGATTGTTTTACAATTTTTCTTTTTTTAGAAAATTAATTGAACAAATTTTTATTGAACACTGTCCAGACAACAGATAAAGTCTTACTTTTTTATTATAGGTGGGAAGTTTGTGTGCCTGTTAAGATTTTTATAACTCAATTAACAATATATTTGACATAAAAACTTATGTATTTCTTTACAAATATTTAAATTTTATTTACTTAACTTAATAAATTGATCTTTATATAAAGTTCTTATACTTACAATGACTGGAACGAAGGGAGGCTTTACACGCCTGAGTAATAAATCATCCCAAACTATATTTCTAAAGAATGCTTGTTTCTTGACATCTTCTGCATCTCTTTCGCTGCTACCCAATCGTCGGTCGGGATTTTTTCTAAGAAGCTACAATAAAATAATTTTCAATATTATATAAAATTTTAGGTAAACAATACTAGAGAAATGAATTTTAGCTGACAAAACTTACTCGTCTCATTATGGCAACAGCTTCTAATGACAAAAAGCGTGGATAACGAACTTCGTCATTGACAATTGAATCGAAAACTTCCTCTTCGTCGTCTCCGGGGAAGGGCGACTAAAATAAAGTGTTAAGTATTTAGATAGATTATTTGATTATTAATAATAGATTATTTCAAAGACACTTACCTCTCCGACAAGCATTTCGAATATAAGTACTCCAAGTCCCCACCAATCGACGGCGCGTGTGTAAGACGATTCTGTGAGGACTTCCGGAGCTAAGAACTCCGGTGTGCCGCAGAACGTTCCTGTTTTATCTCCGTAACCCATGCCTTCCTTGCACAAACCGAAATCGGCAATCTTTACATAACCCTCCGTATCCAACAGTAAATTATCCAGTTTTAAGTCTCTGAAATTTTACAAAATAAAAAATGAAAGAAATATACAAAAAACATATTTATTACAAAGTCTGCGATCTCACCTGTAAATAATTTGGCTTTCATGAAGATACTGTAATCCTAATACAACACAAGCCGAGTAAAAGACAGCGCGTGGCTCTCCGAAAGCGTCAGCATGAATGTGCATCATGAGATCACCACCAGCTGCATATTCCATTACGAAGCAAACGTGTGCCTGTGCAATAAATAGAACACAGTTAAAATGATAAATTTAGCCTATGTAATGATAGCGGAAAAGAACGGGAAATTGAAATTTCACTTAATCAGAAAAATTTCAATCGTGAATTTACCTCAGTCTGAAAACAGGCGAAAAGATTAACCAAGAAGGGATGCCTCGTCGCATTAGCCACTTCGAAGATCCTCTTCTCCGACAGCAGCGACTCGACTTCATCCCTGGCGATGATGTCGCCTTTCTTCAGGGCCTTGATGGCAAAGTACTCGCCCGTATTCTTGTACTGAGAGAGAATGACTTTGCCGAAGTGGCCCCGGCCGAGAACGGACAGTAGCCTGAAGTTCTCCAGGCACATGCCCGACGTCAGCTGCGACTGCCTGCGCGACTCGTACGCGCTGTCCCTGTATTGAAGTGGCCTTGCTGGCATTGGTATCTCGTATGCGACCTGAGTGATAATGCATTTTTAGATTCTACGCTCGAAACTTTGAGAGTGGTGGATTTCATGATATGATTTTGCGAGAATTTTGAGAGAGTTGAGTCCTTTTCTCAAAAATTTACATTAAAATTTCATTACTTTTACTAAATATTAACGAAGGAAGGTCATAAAATGGTATTTTACTTTTCATGTAAATTTTTTCTTTTAAAATATCCATTTCTACTGGCGATGGATACTTACCAGTTTTCAATATGAAGATATTCAATGAAAACTTGATGTTTATGGATAAAAAGTAAAAAAAAATCATAAGTAAATGCAATTTGAAAGTAGTTTTATATTTTAGTACAAAAACAAAAAATGTTTGGATATTTTAAAAGAGGACTCTCAATGAATAACTGAATTGATTTCTTGTTAATTTTCTAAAACACAATAGAAGTTGGCGAATAATGTTCTATGTATAGATCAATGTACTGTTAATCACACTTTCTGCAATGTACGCAAGAACTCAATGAGTTTCGCGCTGCAGATGATACTTTAGGTTAATACCAGCTCTGCTGGAGATGCAAACGACCTTCGATGATTTTTTAATGACAGTGTTAAACAACAAAAGAAGATTTTCAAAGCATCTATAGTTTACAAGGAAATAACATTCTGTAGTCTTGAATTCACTAGAAAGGTCTTCAATAAGTAAAAAATAACAAAAGGAGATTTCTAATGAAGTCAACTTCACATTTGTTTCATTGCCACGTGAAAGTAATTATTTCATTTACACTAATGTTATATTAAATTAAAAAATTTATTGCAAGTTTGTTTAGGTTCGTTTAGATTTAGTATGAATTTTTAATTTTAGTATCTAAATCACATTCATTCTTTAAACACTTATCTAATTAATTATTAATCAGTAATAATTAGATTTTAAAATTTTATACTAAAGTTGGTTAAAACATTTTATAGGATTTAGGACATCATTTTAAGAAATTGCTGGTGTGTATATGAAGTATTAGAAGGAGAAAGCAGCAACATGCAAGCAAAGTTAAAAATGCAGTCTGGAGAAGTCAAAGCAGCGTATAATTTCTAACTAAGAGAACTTGGAGGCCGCGTAAGAAAGAGAGATCGCAGAAAGGCAGACGATTCTCTTACAGAGAGGTTGAAACAAAAATAACTGCATTTCGTACACTACAAAACTTATCTCTTTGAATTGAAATAATGAAAGATTTAAAATTTGATTGGAATTGAATGAAAAAGAGTTCGTTGTAAGGAGCGAAAGCAGTCACTGAGTGAGAGAAGATAACGAAAAGCCATGCTTTTTGAGATTGTGGTCTCTGGTGGTATACGAATCCTGAGAGGCGTTAAGTACCTCGTCCTCGGGGAACTCGACGACAGGTTGAGGCGAGGGGGTGCGTGGAGAAGGTGGCGCGATGAGCACGGGCCGGGGCTCCGTGACTAGGGGCCTCAGACTCGCCCCCTGGTGCCCCGACTTCTCTTCTTTAAGAAGGAAGTCAAACTCCCGTAACGCGCTCTGCAACTACAGTACTCGTGCTGCTTAGCTATCGACTACTTCGAACTTTCCCCTCGTTTTTCTTTTTTTAAGGAGCGGAATTCTTTTTTAGGATATGCAATGGATTAGGCTGTGAATATAACCGGTTTACAGCATTTTCACTTCCTAATATCAGATAGGATAAGATCAAATTTTTCCAGAAATCTTAATAAATTTAATCACTTCAATAAATTTTATTTTATTATTTCAATCTTTTAGTTTTGGTAAAATATGATCACGGTTTTGTTTAAGGCAGTCCTTGCTTAGTTGAATAAAAAATATTTTCTATTTTTACAAGGGTATTTTTAAGCTTTAAACGTAACTTCTAACTAGCACGTAATATAAAATACATTTTTAACTGTTCTATTAATATACAACTGTTATAATTATAACTAACTGATATCTACGTTATTTTTGCAACAAATAATTGAAGTTATACCTTAATAATAATTTTCTATTTATTACTAAAGCATTGAGTAAGTTTATATTTATTTTGTGGTTTTAAATATCTTCAAGCACGGACTACCTTAATTTAAAAGGGTTTTCACTTGACGAATTTATTTGTACCAGTGCTTTTTACCTTCGTCAAGATTACATCACAAATTAAAGTGCTTTTAACAAGTTAAGGGATAACCTTTGGCTTACATAACACGATTTCTTATATCCCTTATAATTTTCAATTTTTTTAACTTTATTTATTCATTAATAATGGAGACATTAAACCCTTTATGAGAAGGACATATTACTAGTATAAGATGTTGATTGATGCATAAATCTATTAAAATAGTTATTGTAGTATAAATAGGTCAGTGACTCAGGCTACCCTTAACCTGTTAAAAAGATATTGTTAAAGCGCTTTCGAGCGTAAATTTATTTGCATTTGTCAAGAAGCCATAAACTTCGTTATGTGCTTGTATTTACAATCGTGGTTAAAATTAATCAACTGTTAAAATAAAAAATTAATAAATTAATTATTAAGGCTGAGCACTGTTACTATCCTTTATATTTATTTAATTAGGAAGTCCCTTAACCAAAATTATTTGTATTGCATTATAGATATTGTACTGATTATAATATAGATAAACATCGTTTCTACCAATTGCAGTTGTAATTACAGTGCAATTACAGTGCCATCACAGGAACAAAGTGAACTGAAAAACGCTCATGATAAATCTTTAGAAAATGTCTAGAAACGTTTTTCAGTTTACAAAGAGGCCAAATCAGAATTCAACAGTGCAGTGCAACAATTGCACGCTAATAAAATAAATACATAGCATGTAGTCCTCTAAAATTCCTATACTAAGTTGTTAAAAATAAGTCTGGTGAACATACCTCTTGGTCGAGTTTGACAGGAGGCGGTGGTGCTGGCACAGAGGGCTTTTTGGCGACGGGTGGTGGCGGTGGCGGATGGTCAGGCGGGTGAGGTAGGGACGACGAGGACGAGGAGGTGGGTAAACCACTGCTACCGAGGCTCTCGTTTGTCGAAAATTGCGACATGCCAAGTGGTCGCGTGCCGCCCAGACCGCCCTTCTCCGGGTCCGGCTGCTCGCCTGGCGTCTCCGCCTTGTCCTCCGCAGTCGTGTCAAACACCAGCTGCGTCGGTTGTGGCCCTGAGATTGACAAGATACCGTATGCTTTTTTCATGTAATGATACACCTTAGGTGGTTCTATACCCGAGTGTAATGATTGCAGACAAAAAAAAATAAAAAAAAATTGTAATGAATTGGTTAATCTCGATTGTATATGCAAACCTTTTGATGCATCGTTAGCTTTATAGAACAATGAATGCTTTTTCACGAGATTTGATTATAAGACAAGATGGTATTATATTAAGCCATGAAAAGAATTGCAAATACAGAGCTTCAATGAAATTTCAATATTAATTAAATATATGCGTGTGAAAATTAATATGACTTTTCATTTTCAGCGTAGAATCAGGTAAAGCTATTTGTTGCAGTATTCGAAGAACGTTAATATTATAAAATTAGAGTATGTGACTAAATATTATTTACCTCGTTCTACTCTGATGCTATTTCTTTTATATTAATAGAAAAATAGTAGGAGATTGTTATGAGGAAAATTATAGCAGATTATAACTATGAAATGAGTTTATTTCGCAGAAATGTATTTGTGAAACAAAAATTTTCTTACCTGAAGGTGGGCTTTCAGAATTTCTAGCATTATTAAGCGACGGTGCAGACCTCTTGAGCAGCCTTCCCCACGTGGCCACATTAATATTCATTTGGTTGGCCCTGGGGAAATTTTTGACCTGCTGCTTGAAAATTTTGCGCTGCCTCTGGAGCTTGGGCTTCCTGGAGATCATGGGGTTGAGGAACTTGATCTCGGCGAAGAGCAGCCCCTGCGGCTCAAGCTGCAGCGCCATACCGTGCCTTACGTCGTCGATGAACTCCTCGAGGCGCAGAAACTTGACGGCGCACAGCGAACGCCAGTCCCGCCAGTAGACGCCGATCTCCAGCTCGCGAGACTTGTCTAGCTCGATCGAAAACCTCTGGTCCCACGCTTGCTGAGAGCATGGCCGCCAGCTTGTCTGTCCTACCGTTACGTTATCCAGCTTTATCACGGCCATTATATCGTCTGAAATTGTTCAAATTGGGCGTTACCAAAAACATTTGAATACTTCGAACGAATGACTGGTATATATGCAAAAAAATGTATACTTACTACTCGTTTCATCTTTAACACTATAGGATTTACTAGAACTGCGACCCGTAACTCCTTTTACAAAACTACGTAAATCTGGACTTGCCGGATGTTCTCGTCTCGTACGCCCTGGTACTTCTTCTACTAAATCTTGACATCCCATTAATCTAACCTGTAATACATTTATAAATATAATCTTATATTACATTACTATACATAAGTAAACCGAAAATATATAGTCATATTTTCATCCGGTAATAATGAAGTTTGTAAGATTATACTAGTGAATGTTTTAAATTAGTGATTGAAACCAATTAATTTAAAATTATACAAAAATAAAATAAATTATAAAAAATTATGGAAAAAATGAAATATTTAAAAAAAAATAATAATGCAACGAAAGTATTACGACGTACCTCTAGTTGCCCGGTGACGGCGGCACACCTCGAGACGGACGCGGGTACGGTGGTCCGGCCCTCGATAGGTCCGCGAAACGGCTGGAGCGACGTGTAGGTGACGGGAATGGGACTGGCAGACTGCACACTTGCGAGCTCGCGCTTCAGTTGCACGGCCGTCGCACTGTCTACCGGCAGCTCCTGCCGGCGTAGTTCCAGCGACAATCGCAACAGGTCCAGCTTTCGACTCGACTCTGCTAAACTCGCTTGTGCCTACGAATACAATGCTGCTTTTAGATGTAAACTAATTTAATTAAAAGGTAAAAAGGATTATTTATTGGTAGATTTAAATTGAAACGAAAGATAAATGAAAGAATTTTTCAACTTCAAACAAATATTTATAGTAATGTGAAAGATAGGATTAAGTAAGGGAAATAGTAGAAATGAATCATCGCCATGAACGAAATATTTAATGGTCGTTTATTGTAATAATTATTCATAAATGCGTAGGATTACAAAGCAGAATGTTTAGTAACTTATTACCTATAAATACAGTGTGAAACTACTGTGGAATACGTTATGCTACTACGTTCGATACAACATAATTCGAAATAATGTATAAAAGAGTTTTTACATTAATTTATTATTTCCGTTTTAATCTTATAAAATATTTCTTATGTTAAGATTATGTAATATAAAATTATTTTAAGAATAAAATAATTTGATAACTAATCTTAAATTTCTTTAAGTTTATTTATTTAACATCAGTCAAAGTTCTTGTGCATCATTAAATATGAACTGAAAAATGAGAGTAATAACGATGGAAGATATAAATAACTTTTTATAAAAAAATTTCGGAACTTGAAATTTTATCTATCTATAAATTGTCATAATGATGATTGTAAAATATATACATTCATATATTAAATCGTTTTTTTTTCACATAAGAAATGTTTATTTATAAAAAAAGTTGTATTAAAAATCTACAAAATATACAGACGGTTTAAGACAAGTTTAGTAAAGTTTTATTTTATATAAATATTAGAAATTCTATTTCGTAAAAGCATTTGAAATAGTGTGTGTAAGTGTGCAGTTTAATTGTAAATGTAAGCAGAACGTTAAAACTCTAAATATCAAATTTTTTATATGCAAACGCATTTTCGAATATTCTCGTCTACTTTTTAATTTCGTTATACTCTCAAAATCGTTAATCTAGTCGTTAATCTAATCGCTAATCGTTTATCTATTGATAAATAATAGTATTTCTTAACAACAACTTCAACAACGCATTTTCATACAGTTTCGTAATTTCGTAAAAAAAGAGCGATTTACATTTAGAAAAAAAATACTCTTTACAATAATCAGTTCGTCGCACTGGGCGCCCTAGATCCACTTCTTCGGTCAACGGATAGCGAGCGCCCCCTGGGATTCTCTTCGAAATACCTTCTACAGTGCTCACAGGAACACGCCGGATTCTTCGCTGGACCCACATGATGTCCAGGCTTCCTGAACGTATTGACAACTCTACCAAAGATAGAAGCCTTGACAATGTGATCCGTCCTCTCACCCTGTGGCGTCGTGAAGGGAGACGTCCTTCTTGAATTCAGTTTTGAGGGTGGCGGTGTTGGACTTACGGAGCCGAACGGGCCAATTCTATCTCGAAATATACTCGATTTTACTTCTTTCATCGAATCTGCTTGACTGGTATCTTGGTCGGTCGTTGAGATAGAACGTATCTGCGCGGTGCTCGTCTGTTCGACGATCGTGGCGGTGGCGCAGCTCAGTCCCGCAAGGGTCAGTTTTCCTTTGACTATGCTGGTATTCTCCTCGCTGGACACAAAGCTCCAACCGACTTCTTCGTCTGATTCGGAGGCGGCCGCACTACTCTCGGAGGACCAGCCTACTGGTGGGTGTTTCTCCATGTAGTCCTTCATCATTTTTCCTTGAAGGAGATGCTTCCGTTCCGTATGAGGCGATCGCCAATTCTTACTCCTAATTAGTCTACCACTACTCTTTCTGGATAGCGTAGCTTCTAACCTTTTGATCCTTTCTTGGTCCAAGGAGTCGGCGTAGTCAAAACTATCGGAGGGAGTAATACTGGCCTTGCTATTGATCAAAGATTCCATATCAGAAACAGTGTCCTTCCAGGAAGTAGCAGAGGCTGAATCATATTCGTCGGCTGCTAAGCCAACGCTTGAGGAGGCCGCAGACCAAGGAACCGAAGACTCAAAATCCCTCAGTCTACTGTAGGAACTAAACTGGGAAGGGTACAATGAACTGAGTACGTCATCGCTCTCGTAGCCCTTTGAACTCGCTAGAGAAGGCATCCTCATGGGAGCATGCTTGAAACTCTCGCACCTCCTCTCACTGGCGCGCTTCAAAAAGGCCTTCTCATCTTGAAATCCTCGCGGTAAAATAGTACTTTTAGGCTGTGAGTGGGTAACACGAACGTTTTGGCTCTCGAAGACGGTCGACTGCGTCGTGTTCTCATCGCCCCCACTGCTGTTCGAGGAAGAGGTTTCGTCGTCGTCGTCGTTGGGATCCTCGTCAGTTCCCGTGCAGTATACGTCGATGTGCACGGTGCGCTTTCGTTTCTCACTGTCGTCCTTCGTGTTCGTAGTGCTCGTCGTAGTGGTCGATGAGTCGGAGATCAGCGGTTCCGCTGGCGGTGTGGGGCTCTTCGTACTGGCTGGCGGTTTCGAGACCCGACCAAACTGACAACCAGAAGAATGTTTAAGCGTCGGATTCTTTGTTTGAGTGAAAAAGGCGAAATTCAAAATTCGCACCAAGGTTTTGTAGAGAATCGCTTTAATTATAAACACGAGAATAGAAAGTTAATTATAGAGCTTTTGGATTTATAAATAGAATGTTTCCAAAATAACGGGATGATGAATCTACAAATTCATTTTGAATCGTGAATCAACAAAGTTAAAGTGGTTCAAAAGTTGCTTAACTCAATAATCTACAAAAAGCTCATTAACAAAAAAAAAAACTTGAATTCAGTATTTTAAATATTTTTGCAAGATTTCATAAGGGAGTAAAGCTCTCATAGCCGCTAGTGCTGGTTACACAATACCCAAGTGCGAATTTTCAATATTTAATAGACTGACATCGAACTTACATTATTATTCTTTAGCTCGTCCCGTCCAGAAGAACCGGCAAGAGCCCCTGGGCCCTTTCTCCTGACCTTCCGTCTGGCAGCTACAGGAGATTGCTGCGCTTCAATATCGGTCGTCTGCGACGCGGCGTCTCTGCTCGCGGTCGTCGCGGCCACTTTGCCCGCCCCCCTCTCGGACAATTTCGTGCAAAAGTGCGCGGTGAAGGGACTGCCGCCACTGGCGGCCTCCACGCAGTCCTCGCAAACCTCCGGCACCGCGCTGAAGTGGCAGCAGGGCGAGACGAGCTGCTGCTGCTGCTGGGCCGCCTGGTGCCTCTGGTAGTAGCTGCTCCAGGGCCTGGGGTAGGCTTGCTGGACGGGAGGAGGGTACGGAGGCGCGCCCCTGCTCGCGGAAGACAGGACGATACTGTAGGTGCTCCTGCAGCGCTTGTCGCTCGGCTGCCGGGACGGGAGCTGCTCGCTGTTGTACCCGGAGTCGGGACAGTTGCTGGTCCCGCTCGGTCGGGGCAACAGGTACTGCCGCTGCTCGTGGGGTGCCGTGTGAGAGTGCGCGGTCCTGGGAATAGTGTTGGACCTGGCGGGCAGCAGTGCCCTGGACGGCGGAGTCGAGGTGAAGACGAGGTTGCCCCGCCGGAAGCCGTAGTTCGCCGGCGGCGCCATCGCCAAGCTCGGACTGCTGTAGCTGGAGGTCGGCTGGCTGGGCGTGAAGCTGTACGTCATCCGCACGCCGGTGGACTCGGTCGTGGGGGCGATCGTCGCGCTCCTGCTCGTCGTTTCCACTGGGCTGGATCGCTCGTCCGCGCGCTGGATCGTGAACTCTGCGCGCACTGACCACGGGCCGTTCGGACCTGCATTACCTGACGGCGACTTGCTCTCTCTTCTGTACATGCCTTGGGGCTCTAGCGCCTGCTCCTTCGATCCTTCATCTCTTCTCGATTTCGTTCGATGCCGCTGCCAAATAGGCTACTGCCGCGAGGCCCTTGACATTTCTGGGTTAGGCGATGAAAGATCACTTCTGCAGTTGCTGCTACTTTGTGTCGAAGAAGGTTATAATTAAATCTGAGCTCTGTATTAGGCAATAAGCTCGAATTTTGACAAGTAACTGCTGGACTAAACGATCAATTAGCACTCTCTTGGCGTGGATTCAACGGAGCAGACAGGAAATCTTCGGACAAGTAAGCAGACGATATCCCTGCAGTAATCACTTAAATGCACACTATCCTTCAGCTCGGCAGAGGGCTAAGCTGGTCCCGAATTAAAATGCAGAATCTTGAGATGCAAAGCTTGACTCCAAGCTATCCGATTCCGACTTAATTCCGAGACGGCAGCAAAGTGGCCACTTTGCCCGTACGACTCCGGAGCGGCAAATCGACAACAGGAGTCTCTCTCCTCGTCGTCGTCGTCGCCGTCGTCGACGTTCGGCCGGTGTATAATTAGCGCTAGGTAAATTTGGAGCGACGACGACCGCCCCAGAATACCTGGAAGTCGCAGTAGCGGGGCTGCTTTTTCATAATCGGCCGAGTTTCCACCGGTGCTCCGATGAGTGCAAGTACTTTAAATATATAGTGTCGCGCTCCGTTTCGCGCCGGATTAAACGAGCCGTTCCGAGTTTGTTGAATCCCAGCGCGACTCCGCCAGTCTTCTTTCTTCCACCCACTGCTCCGAAGGCTATTTTCACATCGTGCTTCCGCGCAATTTCACGGATCTCGCTGACTCAATGGATTGCTCGACTTAATCTGTTTGATATGCTGTTAATTACCGTCTTGTAGATTTGCCGAGTGTAATTTGTACTATTTTTAGAGCACTGCTGCACTTCATTCAAGCTTCGATTCTCCGTCAGGTAAGACTGGCTTCCGATAGAACTTTTCAAGTTTTAAAATAAATTCTCATACATAGAATTGCACGACTCCGGGCTTGCCACCTTCCGACGAAGCTACTCGTGACGCAAGCCTGAATCTAGCATCGAATCCCGGGTTTCCTGCCCCGAGTCAGTCGTCCTCCTCTTCCTCGTCGTCGTCGTCGTCGCCGTCCAGAGATCGGAGCACTCGCTTGGTCGTCATTCCAGCGGACGCGCCCCGTCCGCTCCCCCTTTCGTTTTTATCGGACTCGATCTGTTCCGGAGCCGCACCAACACCGAGATATTCCGCGTAGCTGGCGAGCTTAGACTAAGGCGCGCGCGCGACCCGAAAAGGCGGCTACGGGACGCGGGGAGCGACCGGCTATTTTCAGAGCCAAACGCCCAGCGCGGAGAAACGCCGAGAAATGAGGAAAGCAAGGCGGGAATGTGGGGGCTTTTTGTCTGGGAAAGAATTTCGAGAGACAGACTTTTGCTTTCGACAAATCTGCGGGGATGCTTTTGGATTGAGAGATGTTCGAGAGTAAAGCGGGAGAATTGTGAGCCGAGTATCAATGGATTTATGTATGTTAATTTTGACAATAATTTCGACACATTAAAGAGGGCATATTATAAATTGCACGAAAGTTTAAAAACGCGTAGAGCATACATATTGTGATTCTTGTAAATGATAAAAGATGTCACAAGCTGCGCAATCCACTTTACTGAAATAAAGCTTTAACTAGTTTAACTAAATCGCGTTCTATTTAACCAACTTTCATTTAATTACAACTTAATTAAAAATAAACATAAAAAGTTATTATCAGTCTTAGCAAATTTTTTTAGAAATAAAAAAGGTTAAATTTTAGACTATTCAAAAAATTAGTAATAATAAAGATAAATCGCTCTTAAAATATAGGTAAGGGCAAAAAATGGAAAAGAAAGA
Source organism: Ormyrus thymus (assembly GCA_035582935.1). Lineage (NCBI taxonomy): Eukaryota > Metazoa > Arthropoda > Insecta > Hymenoptera > Ormyridae > Ormyrus > Ormyrus thymus. The sequence goes on from JAWWEM010000001.1 coordinate 4,460,896, forward strand.
GAAATGGATGCTGTTTTTCTCGCAAACATTGAATAGCACTATACAAATTTTTCTTATTCTATCGTTTGGCTTTGGAAATTGAGGTCGCAATTCTCTTTGGAAAGTAACCGATAGATAATAGAAAAATAAAAATACTTACCCGTTTGAATTTTCTCATTTAAAATTACAATATATCAAAGACAATATTTACATAATTATTTATAAAATTATAAAAAATTGTTCATAAGATAGAAAAATTTCGTGATGCATAAAAAGGATTTTTTTTTTAATACAGCTCGTCATTGTTGAACCTACAGTTCCATTCAGTTATTGAAAAAATGAAAAGCGTGAAAGAAAGGTGTTTCAAGAAATAACAGCTAACACAAAATACAAGCTACTTATAAGGTTTATACTTGTATATAGGCGGAAGTGCCCATAATGTTCTGATAAACTTTAGAAAAAAAAACAGCTTATTATGAAATCGCCTACGGACCGTTACTCTACATTAAATCGATTGAATCACCTTTGATATTTGAAGAAAAATAATTTGAAAGCGATTTAATACTTTTTTAAACATAAATTCAGACGATACTTTATTTCCAATATAATGCGTACTGCATGAAACTATATAAAGTGTACAAAAAAAGAGGTACTTACTTCCGCCAAAGCCTTTTTGTCGGCGACTTTGGCACTCTGAAGAAGACGGATTACATTTTTGGCGCCCTCAACTACGGCTGCCTCGATCCGTAGTCTGTGACGAAGCTCCTCCACGCGCTCTTCCAGCGCCAGTTCCAGGTTCGGCTCGTATCTAACTGTAATCACAAAATTTCAAGCTTTATTTTCTCAGAACAATGAACTATTATTTATCGTTATAAAAAGCTCATTTTAAAAGATAATCTAACGGTCTGTAACAAACAATTTTTTATTTATGTTAATATCATTTTTAAATGATAAAATATGTATTTTTGAAATACATTAGTAACGTGAATTAGAACTTTTTAAACTAATGAAAAAGTTTGTATATTCATTAATTTCGCTCATAAACAAACTTGGAGATCATAATTCATTTAAGTAGTACAATAATGAATGAAAGTGACTTAATAGCAGAAGCTGTTTGACGCCTGTAGTTTATTAGATGAATAACAAGAATTATTTTTAGTCTCGCTGAAATTTGCAAATTGCAAGCAAAGATGACCCATAAAAAGTTTTTGGACTGTTATTAATAAAAAAAAAGAATATTCTTAGTAACAAGTGCTTGCTAATTATAGGAATAATGACCAGAAGCTATCTGAAGTCTATCATTAAAACAAAATTAATATGATGTACCATTAATTTAAAGCGGCAAAGAAATAATAAACAGAACAAATTAATCGTGCAAATAAGCAATTTTTTAAATAAATATTACGCAGTAAATTATTTTTTGATAATCTACCTTAATTTTTCTTTAAATATTTCGCATGAAGTTGAAGAGTAATATTGCTACAACCTATTAACTACTCAACCTATCAAGAAACTATTCACAAAGAATCTGCTCTAAATTCCATTGTATTTTCAAATTGTTTAAAATATCAATAATATTGATAGAGAATTAGACCACAAGCAGTTGAACGCGACACAATTGAATAAAGAATCACTGTTATTTCTCTCGCACGAGGACGTTTTTCACGACTATCGTCGCACGCGAACAAGTCTCAGTCACAGCATGTACGAACATTGGTTAGGAAGAAATATGCCTTGTCTCTTTTCTCGCTTATGCAGCCAGCAAGCTTGGTCTCGTACTTTTTTTTCTTTTTTAAAATACAGTCGCGAGCTTTATGTAATGCAAGATAATCGTAACAAAAGTAATTGTACGTACGTATTTTGTTGCAAAAAGCAATCGTTTTGAATTTTAAAAATTTCTTTCAATACTAATTATCATTTTTATAAAATAAGCTTGTAGGCTTATTTTGATTACAGAGATTAGAAAATAATGCAAACGAAAATGTTTCTATTAGTAAAAACAAGAAACGCAAGAGTTCTACAATACAGTATACACCTTTTCTCTGGCTTGCACTTGTGACATCTGGCATTTTGGCAGTTGCGAACCGTTGCGTAAACATCCTGCACTTGGCGAGAGAAAAGCACTTTTTGCTATCTTTTTGGAAATACGTCGCTCATTTCAAAGGTAATATTTAATTAGTTTATAAATTTTTTCAAGACGCAGTTACGCAGTTTGGAATTTTGCCATTTTAAATCCTTAGAAATAGAAATAATTCTTTATTTTACAGTTTAAATTATTTCCTTATCAAGACTTAATCTATTCTTATACTAATTTATTAAAGTATTTTAATTAACATGTCCAATTACAAATCAATTAATGGCATTTTATAAAAATAAAAAACTAATTACACTTATTAAAATAATTACTTCAATTTTACGGCCTAAAAATCACAAAGTTCATTATACGTAACAAACTCTACGATTAAACTCGAATTCTTATCAATTTTTGTTGATTCCAATTGATCCCTAATCTAAACAACTTTCAAAACCATATAATTTAGAAGCTGAAGCATAATAAAATGGTACATTAATAAAATGTTAAATTATAAAATATTTGAAAATGCAAAATCTGTGCATTAAAAAAAAAAAAATGCTCAATACCATTATAGTTTTTGGAGAAAAAGCTTCCCCCCGGCAAAAACTAGCATTACAGGAAAGCAAAGCTCGGAAGAAGAGAGCACTCGAGCCCGAGAGCCGGCTTTTTTACCTTTGTTTCCGGTTGCGTCACCGTTCGGGGCCGGCGCGTCGCCTCTCGCGTGCTGCTGCTCCCGCGCCTGATTCAGCTTCATGATGCGCATGCGTAGGAACTCGATTTTCGCGCGGGAGTCGTCCAGCATCTGTTGCGCCTCCTGCAGCAGCTTCTTGTCCCGGTGGCCGCTCGTCAGGCTCTGGATCATGTTCTCGGCTCCCTGCTTCACCTGTTGCACAAGTACACACGATGTCAGAGCTCGCCGGTAACTTTGATTGCCCGCTGGCTCCAATTTGCTTTGCATGCTCTGATATTTGCATGTAATTGAAAATTATTTAAGCTCGTCTGATCTGTGTTTCGTGTAGAGGAGTTTTGTTATTGGAATTAATCAGGACTTCCTTTGCTTAGATCCTTTCAGTTTCCACGGGGTAGAAATAAAATAAAACAAAAGAAAAAATCACACTTATTTATTTTACCTATTATGCATTCTACAAGAAATAACTTTTGAAAGCGATTGAAATAAAGGGACATCTTAAATAATTATGTCAACATTCAGTAAAAAAAAAATTTAATTTCAAATAATGGTACATAATCAGCACGTAAACGTTATTTTAATTCTACACTGAAAAAGGTTCGGTTCATCAATTGATAGCTCTCTTCGCGCGAGACGCTAGTCATTATAGGTAAATTGCTTTCGTTTTTTAAAGTAATGATTTTCCCAAAAGTAAAAAACCTCGCTATCTAAAGTTGCAGAGGCAAGAGAGAATACATTTCGCTTAGCTTTTGCTACACTGAGAGAAATTATTGTGTAAAAATTACTATTTTCCTCAGTAATTGGAGGACATACTGCCACATTTACAAT
>JAWWEM010000001.1:4470492-4502256 GCA_035582935.1 Ormyrus thymus
TTTACTATTCATGAATAGTAAATATTATTTTTTCGACTTTAATATTTACTATTCAAATATTAAAAATCCTTTTTTTTTTCTTCTCATATCTCAAGTTACGATACAGAATAGTAATTTTTACTCCTTTTTTTCTCTCAGTGCGATTTCGCAATTATTTGCATAATTCATCTTATTCCGCCTTGTTGAAAAATAAGAGAGCTAGTTCTGCGCACCTTTATTTATTTACTTTTCCTGCGCTATTATTTATTTACAAGGTAAATTAATTATAGTCATTTTATTTTAGACTCGAAGAAGGACCATTTATCAGAAATGTTTTATGCAAACAACTGTACGAGACATTTTCCTGCAACACAATTATTTTAATAACTATGCGCGATTCACTTCAATAGCTGCTTATCGCGTATTAGCAGCTGCAGATTTTATTCGCTCTTATCGTATTATTAATGCATTTACTTTCAGCGTTTCCTTAACGCCTTATTAAGAGCCTCTGCGTTATCTTCTCCGATTGGAAAAATCGACTCATAATTTAAAAAAATCGGGCAAACCTAACCCGTCGCTTTCGGTCGAACAGCGAGAAAGTTCAACGGTAATATATTATTGTAGATTACAAGTTCATTTTCCTAATGTCGCGATTGAATTTGCATTTCCATTCGAGAACATTAGGGATGCGCAGTTAAATTTTACGAGTCGGTAGCGGCTTCGCCTTTTTTTTTCTCAAAGCTTCGTTGCTCAATGCCTTGGAAGACGTTGTTATTATTGCCCCGACGACACATCCTTATTACGCCGCTGATTAAAAAGATTACCATATAATCCATCGGGGGATAGTCGCCGTAATAACGGCAACTCGGAGACGAGTATGTAAATTGCGAGCCCGGCTCTCCTCGACGCGCTGAAAAGTACGCGCGCGGCGATCTTTGCGGTAATTGTGCGTGTAACGCGATTTTTCTGCCGGGGAAAAGCGTTGTCGAATTAAGCGGGATCGGAAAAGTGCGCTCGTACGGTTTTTGCGGATAGCGGGGCTTTATGCGCGCGATCGCTGCTGCTTTTTGTCGTCGGGGCTGCTTCGTAGGAATGCTAAATAAAATAAATGGAAATTATTGGCTGAATACGGTAAAAAATTGTGTTAGGTTGTCGTTGTTTTGAAAAACATTAAAATTCAAGTATAAATGTTTTAAACTCCCAGCACGTTTCTTTTACTTCTCAATTCCCGATAGATTTTCATAATTTGTTAAATAAAATAAAATATAGAAATTTTATAACCTGCATTCGCACGCCAATATATCAATTTCCTTTAAAAAGCTTACTTTTTGTACTTAAAAATTAAAATATTTACATAAAGTTACGCGTCTAGTGTACTTTATATTAAAATCACCTGAAATGTCCTCATTCGATCTAAAAAAAAAAATTCCATTCACGCTTCTTCCCGCAACTGCGACGCATTCGAACAAGCAAAACAAACAAGCTCCAAAAAATAGAGCGCCGCGTGAACATCATCAAAGCAGCAGCAGCAGCAGCAGCGAAGGCTATATATATATATATATATATAAAGGAAAGCATCATAATGACATTATCGGGCACTTAGCGGCCCTCGCTGGCAGCGACTCGCGCGTTATTATCATTATTATTATCGCCGTGTCTGCAGAGCCGACGCGCCTCTTTTCGTGACGCTTACGTCAGCCCCCGTCTTTTATTACGCGCGCGTGCATAAGTTTATCGCGCGACGTTACGAGGAGCAGAGCTGATGCAGATAATGCAGCTGCTTTATCGCCGCGTCTGCGTTTATTTTCGCCCGGCGGGATGAGTCGGCCGTCGCGGTAATTGGGAAATGGGAATTCTATGCTAATTTATACGAATGCTAATAGAATTGTGTCGGTTCAAAAAATCGACTGGATTGCCAGTGCGCCTTTTCCATAATTTGCTCCGTAATTAAAATGGCGATTTAAATTAATTATTTTAAAAATCTAATTCTAAGTAGGAAGCTGAACGGGAAAGGCGTAGGAACAAAATAATTAATGAAGGAAACGATTTTGCGTTTCAGGCGTATAATTGTTGTTGTAAACGTATAAAATTTAATGAAGTGTATAAAGTTTTTATGAACTTTTAAGGCTCTAAGCATATTCTTTATACTTTGTAAACAAGATTCGCCGTAAAGCCCAATGATCTTGAAACTTAATTAAAAAGATTCTAGAGTGCACGCATAAAGATATACGCGACAAAAACGAAAATAAACAAACCATTCGCAGGTGAAAAAAGCCGCGATCGTTACAATGTAAAGCGCGCCTTTACACTTTCCCCGCTCGAATAATCTCGCCGTCTCGGCGCATTGCGCTTTTTCAATGCTTATTTTTATTCCCTGAATTATATATAATTATGCGGCGGCCTAAAGGTAGCAACATCCTTGCACGGCGCATTAAATGCGAGTACCTCGATAAAAATCAAGCCCCGCGCCGGAGAGCCGCGCGAACGGGCTTAGGTGTGCGGAACGGCGATCTGAGCAGGATTAACGAACTCGACGCCGGGAGGTTCCCTTGAAATTTCTTTCGCTACTTGAACATTTTTCGGAACTTAATAATGCTCGGATCGAGTTAAGTTTATCTTCAGGTCGAATTGGGATTGCACTCCAAGTTTTTAGTGCCCGGTAAACGTGTTCAATTTCGGAGAAATGATAAAATTTAGATCGTGGATTCAGAGATTAATCGAAGAAGCGGCCGTGGAGAATAAATCCGTTTTTACGCGGTTTCACAAAGGATGAAGAGACTCGTCTCTTAGGAAATAAATGCGAGTGCGTCATTTGCGATATCCATCGAGAGACTCGATGCGTAACAGTTAATGGAAAAGGCAAAGATGAAAAAAGAAAGGGAGAGAGAGAGAGAGAGAGAGAGAAAGAGAAAGAGAGAGTGCTTTTACGAGCGATTTATTCATAGAGGAGGTTCGTAGTCCGACTAATAACACGGATAACGCACCGCCTCGAGTGCGACCGACACATGAGCGATCTTTGCAAGCTGCTTCTGATTTTAATGCAGAGTTATTTTAGCTTTCGAGGAAGCTGCAATCTGGCCCTTCGGGATCTTGTGATCGTAATTTTCAATTGCCCGCTCCTCCGAGTTATTAATTCGTTTTTGCTGCAAGCCCTTTATTGCGTGCATTATAGTGTTCTTATTATTTTTCTATTATTTATCAAGTAATACATCGAAATACTCTGAAGCAATGTATTTCACCATGAGATAATTTGATATCCATTAAAAACTTGTTTTCAATCAGTGGATTAAACTGAACTACTTGTCTATCTATATATTCTAATTATTTCCGGCTCCGATTTAAGTTGTAGTTTCAACCCACTTCACTGAAGATTTCAGAAGCACTTACAACCATTCACCTCTAAAAATTCATAACGTCTTTTCTAAATAGAAACAAAAAAAAAAAACAATTCAACATCCATCTTAACGTCTTAACAGTCAACAAGAAATCTTAAAAAAAACTCGTTACAGACAGCCCGAACAAAAAGCCGGCATTAATTACTCTCGGCACGATATCAGCGGAAGCTGGCATTACACACCACTTGCGCGCAGACGTTTCCTCGTGCGCGCTCGCGCAGTCTCGCGCTCTCGCATGTGACTCAGTTCGCGGCTCGAATCTCGCGCTCGGATAACGCGGCTCGCGCGCGCGCGCCGCGATGACTCAGTCGGGGAGCCGCTCGTCAAAGGGACACCGGCGGGCGGCGAGTCTTCGCGCACCGTGTAAACGCTGACGATTGTCTTCTCGGTCGGCTTCGGGAGCAGCTGCTCGGGAGGCCTTTGGGATGGAAAGTTCTTTTCGATCGCCGGGTTCGATGAACTCTCGTGCTCCTGACGAGCGATCGTTTGCAGGGTAAATATTGTAATCGGTGAAGTTCTATTCCTCATTTTGGAGGAGAATGTTTTTGCGTTGCTTTTGATAAGAATTTAATCATAATCGTAATCTACTGATGCAATGTTACAACAGACTACAAATTTGAATGGATTAAGGAAACGAAAAAGCTTTTAAGAATACAAAATTATCTCTGTATTCACTTTCCATTAATCCGTTTATAAGTCACCGTGGATACTTTACACAAAAGTCATTCACAAACGCAACAGTCAGCACGCACATCTCAGAAAAAAAGAAAAAAAAAATGCAATTTTCCGATTCATCAAATTTAAAATACCAAGCGCTCAGTCAATTAATACTACCACTTTTAGCTCAATAATTGATTAATCATGTTGAATAAAGTGACAGGATCGTCCATCCCAACAGCAGCCGCCGTCCGTTTCAATAAACAAGCTGCCTTGAAAACGAAGCGCAAATTTGAGGCAGCAAAAGGTGAATAAAGAAGAGCAGAACCTCCGAGCTCCCTGCAATTAGGCAAATGAAGCCAAGAGCCCAATAGAGCCGGGCGTCATCTGCATTTAGCCGGAGCAGGTATAGGGACGCGATCGTCTTATTAGAGCGGGCGATCGAAGCGAACGACGTCGTCGGCGGCGGCTTTCCTCTCTTTTTCGCCGGCGTGCCCCTCCGGATGCACGTAATACTAGCCTGGATGCGCTCAATAAGGCCGGAGCCAACTTCCGGGCCGCCGCCGGACGACGACCGCGAACGCAACGTACGTTTCTGCGTATATAGCTGCCTTGCCACTGCTGCCGTGTGAATCGAACGTCCGCGATCGCGTGCCGGCTTTTGGAAGCTGCTCGACTGACCTGATCGCTGCTGTCTGGGTGATTCGTAAGGTACGAGTCGGCGAAACCCGCAGTGAAATGACCAAGAACAGAATAAAACATAAGCTAAAGCACAGGAGCGTATCATACATCTTTCACCATCGGTGTTAACTCGATCGGAACCCGTCGATTTGCTTTATATTCGCTTCTCCGCGCGTTGGATATATTTTTTTCACTTCCGACGCGCGGCGGCCGGGTTTCTTTTCAGAACTAATTGGACGGCCAATTATTTATTGCGCCTCCTCATGCTTCGCCTCGCCTTTGTGCGCCCGCGTTTCGTATCAAATTATTTCATTATTATTGAATTATTGGACAATTACGCCTGCACACCTTTTCTTGCGCAGTCATCTCTCCCTTCCCTTCCGTTTCCAGCTTACTTCTTCATTCTAACGCGTTCAATATTTATTACCGCCGTCAAAGAAGACGTGTCGAATCTATTGGAACAACAGTTTCTTCTGCACTATCGCAGGAAAATTCAAAGTCACGAACCATTATTTCGGAACAATAACGTTTAGCATTTATATCTGAGACTTTATTAATAATTCATTTGATGTATATGACTCATTTTGTACAGCGTAAGATTCAGTTACAAATTCTGCCTTTCATTTGAGCGGCTCAATTATCTCGTTAAAACGACTTAACGGTTGCTGCAACTAATTTCTTTTCTCCATGCCGTTAACCACAAAAGCTTGTTTTATTACCTATTACGAAAAAAAAGTACCTTATCTTACTTTTTTAAAGTGAAAACTGCTCCAGAAACCAAACAACTAATTAATAATGATTTTAAAGAAACAGTAATAAACGAATTCCAATATGTGGATTATAATCAACAAAGATAACATTATGTAAAAAAGTCGGCACTTGCCGTGCAAATCTTTTAAGAATATTTTGTTAATTAGTTAAGACGAGGCTGTAAACATGGCAATAAAGTGCAATGTGCAGTAAAAATTTGTAATGATCGCGCGCATACTTTTTTAAACATTGGAAGAAAAGCAGAAGTCAGCACTAACAGATCTACTGACGGAGTTTTCAGCGTGGGTTATTCAAGTTCATCCGTAATATGATACTGCTTCTGGCAAACTGCACGAAAATCGTATTCGTGGCGCTTTTGTCGCGCATTTGACGCTCGTCTATTTTTGGGTCAAATAACGTTTTTCCTTATTTTTTCCCTTTACTACTTTTACTCGGCTATTAATATCAGAAGTAAATAAAGAGGGACCGAGCGAGGGAGAGAGGATCAGTGAATCTATGAACTAAAATTCTGACCTTAAAACTAAATGTTTATATATATATATATATACAACTCATTCAAAAAAAAAAAAAAATTAATTTTTTGTCTGTCTTTTACGCTTTCTGATTTAAACTAATTCCATCATTAGAGTAACTTTATGGGATACAAACTCAGAGCGCTAATAAACCGGTCTTTCAAATAAATAGTGTTTTAAAATCTTGATTTAAGGTGCATGGAAAATAGTTTTTAAAATATGGCTTAATTATTTTTTTAAGAATAGAAAATTAATCTTTCATCCCACCAATTTCGAGATTCGCAGCCTCGTATTTCAAAATTTTGGCTTCAGGCCCTAAGCACTAAGAAAAGACCTTATAAATAAATTCTCCACGCCTTAGTGAAATACAAAGAAAAATACACAAGGTCCATCTGACACTGTACTAATATTTTCAAAGCAAGTAAGCAGTCGTTTCTGTAATGAATATTAGCGAAAAGTAAGATAATCTTTATTATTTTACGTTATTCAGAAGAAATAAAAGGACTCGCAGAAAGAACTTAATGGCTCTTAAAGAGTATAAAAAACACTCAACGTTCGCGCTGTGTTATTAATGTTTTGCGCAGCATAATAAAATTAAACGAGAATGAATTGCGCGAGCTTGGCAATCCTAAAACTACGAGATGTAGCTTTCAGCGCGGTTACGCGGCTGCAAATAAGTATTGGAGGTACGCCTGCGCTGGTGCCTTTCTGGTTTATCGTTATAGTCGACTTCGGATTTACGCTGCGGTCTACTGGGGGATCCAATTTTATTTTACTTCTTGAAATTTTGAAATTTAGTTAAAAATTCAAAGCCGTCTAGTTCGTACAGGCATTGGGAGCGTTTACCTTGGAAACATAATGTTATAAAAGTAATAACTTTGTTTACAGCCGAGTCGTTTGCTTAATGAATTTCATAAAACTTTCATTAGTATGTTACATGTAATCAACGCGTGCTAAAATTTCGATGTTTTTTTAACAAGGAATTGGTGCAAAAAATTCTCTTCATGTCAGAATTAAATGTAAAACTATATATGCAAAAGAGTTTTAAAAACATAAAGTTCTCAAACTGATATGCTTGCAATCCTTGATAAAATTACTTTAAACAATAAAATTGAATCTATTCTATTCTCATCGATGATGTTCATTGTTGTACTTTCATTTATCAAAATTTGCATCCACCTATTTCTATTTTCATTTTTTCTCATTCGTGCTTTCATTTCTATCTCCGCTGCTCGAGCTTAGATGACAGGTCAATGAGACCTTGCAAGAGAACAATCTTGACGGTGCACTATAGCAATTGCAAGAGTAAAGACATGTGCAATTGCTTTCTATTGTCCGACGCTTCCATTTGTTTCTTTGTCACTTCTGACTCGACTACAGCTATCTTCAATTTTCTTTCATTCTCATAACTGCAATGCATCCAACTCTTTTATATGCAATTATTTTAATGAAAAAGTATAATAAAGAATAATAAGCAGCTTCGACGTTTGAAAGCAAGTAAAAGTAAATTGCTCATTTACCAAATTAAATGCCGAGAGTATTTTAAATTTTCATTTCACAAGTTAAAGAAGTATATGCGTCTCGGTCATTTAGCGCCAAAATGCACAAGTGCAATTGCAGCGACTCGACTTACTTTCACGATGCAATTTTTATTTTTAAGAGCTCGCTTTTGCCCCACCCACAAATGAAACTGAATGTAGCTTCGGTTTGTCCTCAAGGATGATGACTGACTTAACTGGATTGGATTCGTGGCCTGATATAAATAACTACCACTGCCACTGGCAATAAATTCCCGCGGACTTCTCATTTCTACTTCTCCGCTTCTCCTCACTTTCTTTTTTACTCTGTTTCTGCGCTTCAAAACCTTGCGAAATTATATGCTTGATCGTTAACCCTTTACCAAGAAATTTCTTGAAATTTTCAAGAAATTTATTTAGATTTACGGTTTAAAAGCTCTGAAATAAATGTACATAAACAGAAAACTTGATTCGTTTTTTAATGAGCAATTGGTCAGTCCAATTCAAAATGTATAAATAACACGGGAAAGTATTTTTACTTTTTATGTACGAAATCACAAAGTTTAAAAAAGAATTCCAAACTGAATCTCTGTTAATGACAACTGTTTCAAGCGAAAAAAAGATTTTTCACTCACTTTAGCTGCAGTTATTTAAGGGCTAATTAAGAATCTTGGCAAAGATCATTTATTCTCATCATCACTGCCTATAAAATCTGCTTTGTTAAGACTAATCAAAATTTAGACTTTTAGACGAATTTATCTGTTTTATAAGGAGATATTTAAAGATAAATATTATATTATGTTTGTTTTAAAATTTTTTAGCAAATGATAAATCCTGCTTAAACGTTTTACAAAATAAGATTCACTCTGAAGAACTTGTCTCGATTCCATAATCCTTCTTTATCATTCGGTCTCCTAAAAAAAAAGGCAATAAAGCAATTGGTTGGCAACGGCGCTCACGTGACCCGTCGACGTTGATCAGACGACCCCCACTAAAGAGGGCCTTTAATTTATACGCGCGGTTTCTCGGCTCGTGTGAACGGGGAAAGACCGTCGGGGTGGGAAACGAAGCGTACGCAAGTCTAAAGAATCTGTATCTTGATATTCGCTCGGGAGGAATGGTGGTTCCGTTGTGTACTGCGGTAGTGATACCCCGAGGGAGCTTGGGAAAGGATTAATCGCCGGAAGAATGGGGAATTGTTGTTTGGCGATTTGCTTTGCTGGATTGTTGGTTTAGTGATATATTGGCATCGCCTTTTTCTTTGGAAATTTGTCTAATTGGAAAAATTTAGAAAGTCAGGAGGGAAGTTTGTACTAGTAGGCAAAAGATATTGATATATAAACATGCAGATTTTCTTGAATGCTTAAGTGAATGTTTAATTTTGTGAATATTGGTAGTTAAAACGGTGCTTTAGCTTTGAATTTTCAAAATTATATTGTAAAATGACGAGTATTGATAACATAATGTATTAAAATTGCTTCATCAGGCATATCTCTCTCAAAGATTACAACACGACCTCATTTTGAATGGCCATGCTTTAATTAACACGACGTTCTTCGGCTACGCAAAACAAAACAAAGAATTGTTTGTCCACAAAGTTGCACATTTTGTACTCTAGCCACTTTTGATTTTCCAGGACTAACATTTCTGTTCAACTCGTTTAGAACTTTTACGTTCTTACTTTCTTCGTAAGTTGCGAATTTCACCGTAAAACCAGTCTTCAAGTTTGTTTTCGAACTCTTCGGGTCATTGGAAACTATTATATATGGATTTAAGTCTTCTACTAAATATAACAGATGGATATTCTTGTAACAGACTAAGAAGTTGTACATTTTATTTAACGCCATAGTAAATTTTTCTTTTAAAGAATTTAATTTTAAAAGAACTATTACATATTAGCCACGACATTATCAATTTCTCACTTACACAGTAATAATCAAAGTAATAATTGACTCGCTAATTGATACAAAGTCGCCTAATCAATACTAAAGACATTTGAGCAGTTTGTTGGCCCTGATTCCACTCGAATTCCATATCGGTCGTGCAAGACGCAGATCAGCTCAAGTAACGGCGTCGAGTGGAAAGAAAGTGCGGCGCAATGCGTCTCTTTGCATGCCTTCAAACGCGAGGCGACAGAGGGGAGAATCGGTTAAGGCCTCCGTTACGCGTTGAGGCTTCCGAGGAACAATTAGAACGATAATCTAATGACGCGATAATGACCAAGAGACTGTTCAACTTCCCTCTGAGCGTTCCTTTATCTCCTGTGCGAAGCACTCACACACGGCTGCCTTCTTTTCAAACAAGAGAACGACTGGCTGTACGCTAAGGTTATTAAAGTACGGAAAGTGCACATGACTTGTCGAGGATCTTTTAGCCAATATTTAGTTCCAGTTTCATCGCCTTTTCCTCTCCGAGTCCATTCGTCTTTCGCGCTAAAGCTAGTTATATTAAGTGATCGTTTGGGGGTATGCCTTCTATTTATAACAAGAACATTCGAAAAACGCTTTTCCTAATTTACACTTCTAGAACAATCTTTTAATGATTTATCCTTTTTCATACAATCAGAATCAGAAAAGAGCAAATCAGATTTTCTAGTCTGCGAGTTTAAAGCACGATGAATGTTTTAACGCGCGTATCAAGCGTATCATTTGCACAACTCCCTGCATCGGCAGTGCAATTTTCCAATAAAGGATAACTTAATTACGCAGCCCGGAATACGATCATTATCCGCGGCAATGACGAGAACGCTGACGTACGATAGAAACTATCCTGCAATGAGCCTGTAGGTACGGAGTACTGACCTTGACCATTGGAGTGGTTCTGCTGCGGCGACTGAGGCTGGCCCTGCGTCAGAATTATCTGGCTCTCCAGCTGCTGCAGCTCGGCCTGAAGCTCGCTGAGCTTCGTGTTGGCTTTCTTCACGATCATGGCCACGTCCGAGAGAGCTTTGCGGTCGGTCGCTACCTCTCGCAATTTTTCCGCTCCTGCTTTAATCTTGAGCTCCTGTTTTACATTCAAGTTTTCTAATTATTACTTCGTTCATTCCTGCAATTAGAGATCTAAAACAAAGATTGGTAAAAGTGTCGGCGCCGTTCACCGGCGGGCCCGCGAAAATGCCGCAATCCCAAGCAGTTATTTACGATGAAAAAGATCTCGCGAGTCAGAAATCGCGATGATTCACGAGTGCAGGGAGCGCTAGCTCGCGCAACTGCAGCCACCTTGCATCAGCGATCATCGCGCGCGCGACCACTGCCAAAAGAAAGAGCGAAAAAAGAGCCGGAGAGCTCTCGCTGAGCCATCGGGCGCGCAAGCGGACACGTGGTCCGCCCGTGGCAATCGAAGCGTGAAAGTAATCGATATCTAGGCGTGCAGCTTACCTTGCGTATCTCGCGGCGTATGTGCTCCCGGAGTTCGTCGAGACGAGCCGGCAAGGGCACCTGGTCACTGCCAGCCACTCCATACTTGTGCGACAGCTCGTAGAGGACGGGGTGCCTGACGTAATCGCCCTGAAACAGATAATAAGTAGCTGTCAGACATGCGTGCGTCTTACAAGGCGGAATCTTTAGACGAGATGTTCTCTCGGGATCTAATGCGTGTATTATTATTCAACATTCGTTATTATTAATAAACATCCGAAGTGAGAAACTATCTAAATAATTCGTATACTACAAAAATGTGTAAAAATGAAATAGAACGGACATTTCATAAACTTACACGGCTTGAGACTTGCATAGAGATTTTATGAGACGAAGTGATGTTGTCAATTAGAGGTTTTTGATTTGGGCATATGAAGCGGAGTATGGATTCTTGCGCAATCCAGGTGGGTAATTAGTTATTTGGGAAATGGTCGAAGTAGGTCAACGTGTTTTTCTTCGCACTTTAAGATTAATTGGTATATTACGAAATGCGTAAAATAACCTCTATATATAATTCGTTTATGAACTTGCAATGAAAAATTTGAGGATATAATAAATTTGAGTAGACCGGATTACTACGTAATATTTCAAGAATATTCTTACCCGACGATCTGGTTTCAGTTTTCATTTTCTGTTTAAAAGCTAATGTATTGTTTTTTATTGTGTTATGGGTTAATTTATATTCTTTTATTCTTCGTAATTTCACGGAATATTTTTTTATGAATCAATTCTATTCATTTTTGCGATTGCAATATAAAGCCACTGTGGAGTGAAAAATAAACGCCTTATTGTTAGTGTACTTCTCTCGAGAAATGGTAATTTTCTTCCTTAAATAAAAACAAAAATCTTGAGGCAGCTGTAAAAATGGCAAAAATTTATGTCGCTTAACACAACATTAAACTACTTTTACTCGAAACTTATTATACCATGATTAGAAAATACCCTTATCAAATCCAAGTTGTAATAGCGTTGTCGCCCATCTATCACTATTAATTTTCACTGTTATTACAATTTATTTGAAAGTCAAACAAAGCCAAGTCGTCAAATTACCATAATTTGCAAAGTCCCATGCAGCAACAATACCTCATAAACATGACGTATCGCAAAGTAGACAATACCAGCAGGATAAATTATCAATTTAACGTTATCCCTTTTGGTACGAAAGTGTCATATCTGGCTCTGATTATGCGAGCCCCCCTCCCCCCCCCCTCTATTACACAATGCGATTGTCATAATAGGTGACACGAAAGAGGCCGATAAAGAACCGCGTTCGCTTTTATCACCGGCGGCGGCGTTTGTCACTGCTCCCGGGCTTATCAAGGCCGGGCGCCGCTTGAATCACAAGGGCATTGTGCCGAGTCATTTGTGCGCTTCCAGCAGCACTGGACCTTCGCGTTGCTCCTTATTTCAATAGGCTCAATAATGCGCTATTATGCCTATTTTTTTAAGCGTCTTGGAAACTACGAGTTTATTAGGCTTTAGAAAGAATAGGCTTTGCTTTTGCAATGGTCGTTTGAATAGAACAATTAAGCAGGCAGTGTTTTACTTTTACATCATAATCAAAATGCACGTATTGTAGATAAGATAATTGCTAAAGAAAAGTTTCAATTGATTTGAATTCGTTTAATTTGTTTTTAGTCATATTGTGATGATTAAGATTCAAACTTCTTTATGAAGTGAATGAAAAGATTGATAAAGATCGGAGATATCGGGCATTTTACTGCTGATAATGTTACTATCAGACTATCAAAGTAAATCTAAGGTTCAAAAATAGATTTTAATATAAGTTCTTCGTTGAAAATTAATCTGCGATTGTCGCGAAATTTTATATTATTATAAAATAGAAACGTACCACGCAGGGCTTCACGCATTGCCATAGAAGATCGTATTCTGATTTTGGTTTTTTCGAATTCCTTCTGATTATTGACATTTTTGCTATGATAAACCACTTATCACATATTTTTTGTGTTCATGTTGCACTTAATCACTCGCTGATGGTTAAAAATTTTGTTTGATAACCAAATGAAACGTATTTTACACACTCAATAACACAATAGTAAAGCCTACCTATGCAATTGAAAACCATTACCACACTAATAAACCGTGTAATTCTATACTATATTACAAAAAAATGTTTAAGCGAACGCGCGAATCAATGCTTTCAGCACTGAAGAACCAAGCAGACTGATTACTCCACAAGCAACTGTCATCGCGATCTGTTATCTTTTATCGAAAGTCTTGATAACACATATATTTTAAGCAAAAGTATTGGTATGCTTTTGTTATGATAATAATACAAAATAAAATTGTTATAAATCTTAAATATCTGTCAAATATAAACAACAACTGAAATAAATATTTTTTGTTTAAAAAATCCCACGCATTAAATTAAAATTAACGTTGCTACATTTTTTTTACGTTACACTTTTTCACTAATTTTAAAAAGTGTTTTCTTCTGAAAAATCTTTTAACCTTTAAAATAAAATAAATAGATACACCGGTGTTAAAAGTCGGAAGTATTCTCAGCCTATGATTCAAAGTCGAAATTCTGAGTCAGCCAAACTTAAAAACAACAAGATTCCGATTACCTTGCCAATTACGTCAAGAGTCCTAAAGATCGCCGACTGAATTGGCAGAAATTAGTTAAAAAAAAATACTCAGCTCGTGTCTCGTAAAAGACGTCAAGATTCTCGATGAAAAAGCATTTTCATTGCGAAATCGAACGCCGCAAAATTAGCCTCTGTTTACCGCTCCGTCTGAGAGAATGCGCCTCCTCGCGACTGAATAAGCCCCATTCATCTCCTCCATTCTAATAGTTCTTTAGAAGCAAGTACCTCTCTTATCTCCGGGATTTTTTCCTCCCAGCATTCTACCTCCACCCGGCCGAGGCGCGGGCGAGAGCTATTTTCACGCGGGCTCCGTAACATCTGCGCCTCTCTCGCGCACGCGTGCGTAATGTATGCCGACACCGGGAGAGGGGTCAACAGTCGTAGCTGCCGGTGCACGAGGCAAAAAATAACGGCTCGGCGCGCCGCCTTATCTATTCGGAACTGAGGGGACGCGTGTGCGAACCAGAGCCGCGGGATCGCTCCGAGGATGGAGCGGCTGTGTACCTGGACTTGGAGCTTACGAGGGTCGAGAAATCGTTTTCTTGCGATGCTTAATTTTAATGCTTTTTCGATCGAGAGCATTTTTTAACGGAAAATTTTCTTGCTAAAAGTCAATGTTTAGTTTCGATGCTCGTTTCCGTATTACAAGTCATTGTTTGAAAGGAACATACAGGTGCGGACGGCGCTCGAAATGAACTAAACAATACTCGACTTCGAGCTAACAAGGAAGAATATTATCGAAACCGTATCCTAACCCACCTCCGATAGACATCTGAATGTGAGCGCGCGCTGTTCGATATATCAAACATTTCCAGAGGAAAGTTGAAAATACAAAAGCGCGCGAGGCGGCGCACGCTCGCGGCGCTATCGCGACCATTAGCCGGGGATTTCACCTCGTTAAAGCATTCCCGCTTCATATTTCCACGATTGTCGCAGGCGAGTCCGCGAATGGGCCCGCGCGCGCGATTGTCTGCCTGATTTGAACCCGACTGCAAGACCGTGACCTTGATTTCTCCCGCTAGAAAAGTCGCTGCGAAGCGGGGCTACAGCTTCGGCGCTCGGATATTCCCGCATTCCCCGTAGTTTTTTTTAAGTCGGTTATCGATTGTTTTATTGTCTAAGGATTTATAAATGCTATTGCGGGGTCAGCTTGTTAAGGTTATGAGGGTTAATTGTACGTTATTCGAGGTGTAAGAAGCTGTGGTATTTTTAATACGGTTATAAATTTAATAGAGCTTTGGCGCTCAAGAGTAATGCACTTTCAGTTTGAATTTAAGATAAGAGATAGACGTATTCGTAAGTACAAATAAGCTTAAGTATGCATTTTGCAAAGACAATGTAAGACAGCACCTAAACATAAACAACGTTTCTCATTCGTATTGTCATAAGTGTGTAGCTTTAAAGTTAGTATTACAATAGTTTGTCCTATCTTAGCCCACATACTTCGGAACGGTCGCGTACAATTTCAGTACCGAATGTTTCATTATTTAAGATGCACTAATATGAGTAATTTATGTATTTTGCAAACGTTTCAATGTAAACAGTGGTATTGCGTTGTATTGACATTAATTGTCTTGTCTTTTTTCATCAGTTCGTTGACTTTTCAAATAGCTATTTTTAACTCTGCCGATAAGAATAATGGTAATGATTAGTGTAACACGACCGAAGAACAAAGCTATAAACATGGCAAAATGTCCGCAAAAGAAACTTAATTCGATCGCATAATTATTTTGAAGAGAGCAACCGATGAGTTATACATGTATAATAAGTATCAGTACAGATATAGATATTAACGATCGCAGCGTAAACACAAGTGCGACAACATAATTCTTAACAACGTTTACAAAAATAGACATTTGTCACTGACAAATATTGATCTCGATCTTGAAAGCTGAAGCAAAAACGCCAAGAATAGGTCGGCTCGAATCAGCCAGAAATCGGGCATAACCGCACGCGGGTCCTAAGCTCATAATCCAGCGCCTAATTCTCAACGAGGCGAGAGTACTTTTAGAGAGAACTCTCTCTCTCTCCCGCGGCACTCGTGCCTTTGAACCCTCGTCCAGCCGAGCGAGCGGCGTTTTCGCTTTGACGCGAAATGGACCAGCGCGACCTTGCCTCTCTTCTCCGCGCATGATATTTCGCGAGGCGGGCCGAACCTTTCTCGAGAGACGTTTCGCAACACACAGTATATCACGGGACGTCGCGGCGGCTGCTGCCGCGGGCTTTGATGCTACTGTAAAACTGAATTTTCTTTTTTTTTCGCCGGCGTTTCATACGCTTCGAATGCAAAGATGATTGCCGTTCAGTTTGGTATTTCGAAATTGTACGGCGCGGGAGGAGGCGTTCCGTCGACGCGAAGGTGAATCGACTGTTTTCGCTCTGATTTCAGTTATATAGTTTTAATGTTAATTTTCTCTCCGCGCTCTGGTAACTTTGGAGGCAGTTCAACGAGACGACGACGGCCTGTCAATCGCTATTATTACTCTGGAATTCTTCGCGAATGACGTAATTATTTAATGGCATTTTTCAATCGAGCGCGTAACTTTCGAGGAAAGACTCTCGCGATCCGACGAGCTCGAGAGGCCCGCTGCCGGAGCCGTCCGTCGAGGCTCCGCGCGGCCACGCACTTTCCTTCCCTGCCGAGAGCAGTGCGTGACCCAAAAATAGAGTTACGTATCGCGACTGATTTACGATCCTAATCGGACGGGCTCTCTTTCGCAGAGCGACTTGCGAGGCTGTCGGATTATTTATTTTCCGCGACACTTTCTGCGCTCGCCGCTGTGACTTTTTTTTCTCTTTTTTTAATATTCCGACGCATCGGCATCAATCAGGCAGTGCAACTTCATTTCCCTCGCGGATAATAAAAATAGAAAATTATTCGTGCGCGAGCTAAGAAATAATAACGACGGCCACGCGGATTCGAAAGACAGTTCCCCGCGAGCGCTGTTGTTTTTCTCCCGCAGTAAGTTTACGGTTTCCACGAGAATCTCTCCCTCTCTCCCCGCACGCTGCAGACATTCTGCCGTCTCATTCTCGGCTGCGCGCGCGCGCCAGTCTGGCCATTAAAGAAAACTTTTTAAAAGCGGACGCATCTGTTCCTTTTCACTCCGGCCCTACGAAACAGAAAGAGAGAGAGAGAAAGAGAGAGAGGGAGAGAAAGAGAGACGAAGCAGCACAGAAAGAGAGGGAGAGAGACAAAGCAGCACAGAGAGAGAGAGAGAGAGAAAGAGCGGCCGAACGGAAAAAGGAAGGAAAGGAGCCGATCGAGGGTCGCGTGACCGGCAAGAAGAAGTCTGGCGGCCGAGTTTTATAAAACGAGGCGCGATTTATTCTTTTCTTCTCCCGGCAGGTTGCCCCCCGATCACCTGCGCGAGCACCTTCACCGCCGCCAAGCCGAGAAAGAGACGCGCGCGCGCGCGTTTCACGTTTCCTTAATGAATTTCTCGCGGACGCTCGCGGCCGCCGACAGCCCGGTAGCCGAGCTTAATTCTGTCGATCGACGCTTTTTTCCGCGGCTTGTCCCTCGGTGACGTATTCGACTGCGCGCCAGGAGCGTCGTGTGCCTCGCCCTTCTTACTTTCGTTTTTTTCTATTTTAAAAAAATGATTACTACTGCCTTTATTCCAGGTCTTACGTTAGAAGAGAAGCCAACGTCAAGCTGAATTAGGCAAGAAAAATTATGCATCCATTCGATCATAATCAATCACCGCAATATCGCGGCGGACGTCGAATAATTTTTCCAAACCACGTAGGCGCGCGTCGCGCAAGCTTGCGCACACGTCAGGTTTTCCCGTCGGCGGCGGCGTCTCCTTTTTTCTCCTTTTTTCGCCATCGAAAACGAAAAAGTACATCGCTCGCCGGGCTCTCCGAGAAAAGAGAGCGCTTGCCCCCCCCCCTGCCCTCTCACGACGCTCGTTTGGCCGAAAATGGCTTTTGCTATAATTGGAAAGTTCCTCTAATACCTTGCACGATTTTTCTCACGAAACGCAGGCGGCTTACGGGCCGGGAAAAAAAGAAGTTTGCCTCAGTCCCGAGCCGATGCCGCAACGGCCCGCCGGGCTTGTGACATTTTGAGCTCGACGTGGGCTTACTTGGATGTGCGCGCAATTCCTTTGATCGATCTGTTCCAAGATCCCTTAACTCGTATTGTCTCCTATATAGATATTTTAATTAGCCTATTATTGCGTTAAGTTGGGAGGTACTGCTTAACGATTTTTTCTCGCCAATGACTCTGCAGGTAAAAGCAAACGAAAATTGACAGTCACCATCAATCGCTTGCAAGATACATTCGTCTACGCTTTTACCCTAACAACAAAAAATAGGTCGATTTCAGCCTAGTTTATTTTTTTTTTTTTTAACCGTTTAATTAAGCGCGAAAAACGGTTGATTCTGAATTTCAATTTCCCAACCAGGGGCTCGAAACTATTCTCGAAGAACAATTTCGTAGTCTAAAAACAACTAATTCGGAGCGTGGGAATCGAGGAGGAAAAGATCTATCCTGCAGAGGTAATAAAAAAATGCCGAAACAAACAGTCGAATAAGCCAAGATTCGACGCCGGCGTTTACGATCGCGCGACTTCCCCCTCGTTCAACGGCAAAAATTAGACGGCACCCGGGCGCCGCGGTGCCCCCTTCCGAAGAAAGGCCAGACGGGCGCCCGCGACGAGGCTGCAGGGCGTCCAGCAATTCGCTCGGCTGCTGCGCGGCCGCGAGCAGACCCCGTTCACGCGCGCGCGCGCGAGCGCCAAGCCAGAGGCCTCCTAACCTAAATTCCTCTCGGCCGTGTACCATATCCAAAGGCGCCTTCCCTCGCCAAATACTAAAATCAGACGAGTGCGCCGCCCTCGCGCCGAGCACTCTCGCCCGCGAGATCGGCATTTCCGCTTCTGACCCCGGGAGGACGGGCTGGACGAGTGCGGCTGCTTTTTCACCCGAGGCAGAACCTGGGGTCTTGTTTCGTTCTGTTGTTATTGAGTTCTGCATCGATCGTTGACGGTCTTCGTTGGGATATTCTTAAACTTCTCGATTGATTAACGAGTTAAGCATTGTGATTATTTCATTCGTTTCTTCGGGCTTACAATGATACCATCTTCTTAAGTTATTTTATCTGTTGTCTTTCAATATTATAAAAAATATGAAATTTGGCAATTGTTGTAGTAAATAGAATTAAAAGTTCGATAAAGCAGTTACGATTTCTTAGAATTATTTACGGCGTTGATGAGCGAGAACGATATAAATAGGAAAACGCAATAAAATGATAAACGCACCTCCTGCAAACTCGAATAACATTTAAATTTAAATTAGATATAAGGTATTAAATACAAGCGACATTTTTAGTACAATACATTTGGGTTTCCAGAAAGTAGAATTTTAGGAATTTGGCAAAAAATGTTGTTTTTCAAGTACATTCTTCGCGATAAAATTAGATATTTATTCACTATAAAGTTTTGTTTATAGCTTTCTTAAGATTTCGGAGCAATGGAGTATGCATAAAAAAGCGATTTAGAATGATCAGAAATACTGTTTATCTAAATTTATCTAACCTTTCAAATATTTTAGTCGATAAAAAAGAGCGAAACTTTGGCCTAGCCTATTAAGTTATATTTATAAAGCTGTTTACATCACTAATAAACGCAGGATTCATCATCTGGTCCGAAAATCATTTTTATTTATACTGCACGATTGAGCTACATTACTTCTTAGTTGAAAACTAATTTTTCAACTTTTCGGAAAACTTGATTTTTTTTTCAAAGAACGCTTTACCAACTATTTTTAATTAAATTACAAATTACACGGTGAAACATTCGCTGAGGATTTTGTAAAATTGATTGTAAACGTTTGTAATTGCAGCTGGGCCAGGAATGTTGCATTTTTTCTCTAACCATTCTCAACACAGGCGCAACAAGTGTGTATACCGAAATGCCGCCCGGCTTAATTTAAAACCCAGCAATTTTGAAACCGCGTCTCAACTAATCCCTCGCACAGGCGTGTATTTACAAGATCCGAATCCATTGAAACTCCAATATCAATAACCTAATCCATTATTTTCGTTTCTATCAGCATTGCAACACAACAAATGTAAACCCGCGGTTCTTCGCCCGACCAACAAGTCGTTCCGCAAAGCGCGTAAACAAGGAGTAAAACCCGCGATACCCAAGCCCTTTTTTCAATAGCACCAGGTAGATATCGCGATTATGGCGTCGCAGACCGAAAAGCAGTCCACGGTAATATATCACCGCGCTCTCGGCGGCGGCGGCGTTTCTCGGAGAAGCAAATCGGCGAAAAAAATCGGTGGACGGGCCAGGGGGAGAGGGAGGAACTGGGAGAAAGAAGGAAGAATTCACACGCATTTCGCTCCGTCTCGCTCGCTCGGGACTCACCTGATAATAGCTCGATTCCGCCATCTTGTCTCGCAGTCGCGCACACACTCACGGATCTCCTCTCCTGCTCTTCGTTTTTTCCTCCGGATCCTCGCGGGGAAAAACACGGGATCGCCGCCAGCAGCACCGTCGATATGCCTATCTATTATTATCGGCTCTCCCTCTCGCTCCGGACTTAACCTCAAGCGAGAAAGGGTTGCACAGGCGCGTGCTCGCGCCTGGAATGATTTTCACGCGCTGCACACTGGATACCAGTCGCTGCCGCCGCTTCTTCTTCTGCGCCAGACAAGTGCATCTCTCGCGCGGATCATCAAGCGGACACTCGTGCGCGACTACGCCGAGCCGAGCTGATGCTGCTGCTGATGATGCTGCTGATGATGCTGATGCTGTTGTCCCGTCGCTTTTCGCACATTTCGTATTTCCTCTTCTCTCACATCCACTCGCGCACGCACACCTGTCCCTCCGCGCGGGGATTTTCCCTCGAAATCGGCAGTTCTTTTTTTCGAGGTTAGAATCGCATAGCTCCCGCGCACCGACGTGTTTTCAGTAGAATGAGGCACGCGCGCGGCGGCGGCTCGCCAGTCCGACGGGAGAGAAGCTTATGTTAGAGGAAGAGAGAGAGATAGAAGGAGAGAGAGAAACGCGACCGCATTCCACGCGCCGCATCGGCAAACGGACGTCGACTGGCTCTGGAGAGAGAGAGCGAGCGCCGCGAGCCGCCGAGGAAAACGAAAACGCGACGAGACGGCGATCGCCAATTCGCCACCTACGTGCCGCCTGCTGCTTTTTTCTCCCCTCTCGCTCGCGCTAAGGTCCGCCGCCGCGTGCCTTCTTTATTCCTTATGCGACCGTGGTGCGTAGAGTACTGCGGCGAAAGGAGGTGGGAGGAGCGAGATGGCATAGCAGTGCAGCTCGCAGCGTGGCGCGAACTTTGAATCGTAGGTATTGCAAGATTTGCAGGTGGTTTTAGGGAAGACAACTCAACTCAATTTTTAAATATGCACCCAGTGGCATACATGGCTATTGCAAAAAAATAAAGAGAAATCTTATTATTCGGCAAAGAGCCTTGTTTAGTAAAGGAGAAATCATTTTTGGCTGTAATGTAATGATCTGGGAAATAAGTATAATCTAATTTTTAATATATTACTTTTTATTTATCTTAATATTTAGAAACCTTTTAAATTCCAATATTTTAAAAGTGTTTATATATGTATAATCTATGTACAATTTATTTTATGAATTCAACAGCAAAAATTGAATCATTTTTTGAATACTAATATGTACATGCAATACGATTCTTTTATTTTGTATGCTTAACATTTTTACTCCTGAGCAAAAAGCATTTTCAAAAGTTCCTCCGGTGTGTGACTAAAAAGACTTTTGGGATTCTGATAAAGGTTTTTCGGGTCATAACAAGCCTCGTACAGTTGCTTGTATATTGCTCCAATAACTTCGAATGCTCTTTTTTGTGTGTTTGAGCGATGCGTACTGCTTTGAAGCAACGAAATTTGCGGCAACAATAAAACATCGGGCATCACTAGGAAAGCTTCTAACTTGTTCTGAAATATAAATAAACGCCGCTTAAAAAGTAGTAAACTTTGTTTGTTACTTGTAAAAGTTACATTTTTCTTACAGTAAACTCTTTAATACTGAGCGGATCCATTCCGGGAATAGAAGATAACGGACCTTGATCTCGTCCTTGCAAGATATTATATATAGGACCAAGATTTAAATGCGCAACCAAAGAACTGGCTTGTTCGGATGTTAATGTATCGATTTGTGCATCTGATTGAGCCTTAAATTAAAATAATTATTTTGTAGTTCATTAAAGTTCAAATTTTCATAATAAATTTTCATTTTTTAAAAATTTACCTGCAATCTCTCTAGCCTTTGATCCATGTATTCATATAATGCTAGGGTGGAATGAATTTGATGCATACAATTTAAAAGGTACACTGCCATGTCTACTGTTGGAAGTCTGGAAGCTGTTTCATTCACCTCTTGTAAAAGGGGATCAATAATACAAGAAACAATCTGTGAAATGGTAAAAAAGCCTAAGTACTAAAAAATATTAATGTTTATTTATTTACCTAGTAAATTTAAAAAAGTAGTAAATCCTATAGTTAACTTGGCATCTTCAAGTAGGTTTAGTATAGATGAAATTTTAAAAACTAATATAAATTCCGAAATTCATACAACATTAATAAATCTTAAAGTGAAAGATCTTAATATAGTAGTACACGTGTATTAAATAAATTAAATCTTTATAATTTTCTAATGAATTCTTTTAGTTTTCTTTTTATACCATCTTCTTTTGTTCTTACGTTTTTAAGCTCTAAAGTTCTATTAAAAATTAATAATATAAAATTCATCTTACTTGTAATATATCTTTTTCTCTATCTTCTGCAATACTGGCAACTGACAAAACTTCATTTAGTAGAGATAGTAATCTTGAAACTGATGGAGCTGGAACTAAATCTGTTCCAGGTGGTTCAGCCCTTTCCCCAAGGGCCATTCTAGTTTCTCTTTGTAATCTACTAAGAAAACTCTTTTCACTTAAGTCTAATAAATCACCAAACATTGTATCAAGTACACTGTCATGAATGACTGGTTTAAGAGTAGCTCTGTAAAACCTTATTAAAGTAGTAACAGAGTATAAAACTGTTGAGGGTGCTTCAACAGCCACAATGTGCTCAATTCTAGATTTTAGTGGATGACACAAACCTTCTGTTATGTTACTCAATGACTGCGTTATTTGATCGGATAGTGATGACTTATCACAAGCTTTTAGCAGTGTAAGCATATTCTCTTTTTCAACTGGAATAGCTTGATGTAACCAGGCAAGAATATCACCCACATAACGCTTAGGGTCATGAGCATGCATCTCAATAGGATTAGCATCACTGCCATGACCTTTCCCAAGAGTTAAGGCATCAATAAAAGAACTTACTAAAACTGATCTTCTGGCAGTACAATACTCATCAAGAATGTATTTAAAGAGAACAGGTCTTTCTTGTAATTTGCTCATTGCTTTTGTGAGAAGGGGAATTATAAGTTCATTTTCAATATGACGACACTGTGTCTGTGTCCAGCGGTAAAGCCTTTCAAGCCCAGCTTCCTGAAGTAAAGTCATGCGCTGCATAACATCCAAAGCTAGAGTTTGATGACCAGATTGCATTAGTAATCTGCAGTGACCATGAATCTCCTAAAAGTAAAAATTTGATATAAATTTATTATTCTAATTACAAAAATTAAATATTAATTTGTATGTTTACTTGAACTCGATTAAGAACTGTGAAAAATTCTTCATTTATTGGTGCCTCGCGTGAAGTACCATGTAAAATGGCCAATTCATCAGCAGTTAACTGAAAAGTTCTTATAAAGGCAGCTGCAACTTGTGCCTGCATTTCTAACTTCTCACTAAAAAATAAGTGTTAATATTAAAAACTTTTCTAATAATATAAAAAACAATTTTAATTAAATATAACCTTTCTTGTTGCAATCTGGCTGTTTGTTCAATGATTTGAGCTGTATGACTTTTAGTGCTTTGAGATTTTTCTGTCATACTTTGTACTTTATCATTCATTCCACTAACATTTTTTTGCATTTCTTCCAAAATATTCTTTACTTCTTTAAATGCTGCTAAATATTCTTCATTAATTTGTAAATTTCTTTTCTCTACTGTACTTCGAAGATTACGTCTTGCTTCTGCTGTATTTTCTTTATAAAAAGTTGACAGTTCTCTTAAAGCTTCAATTACATCCTAAATAAAATTATTGATTTTAATTTTAATTAAAAAGTACTTAAATCTGATTATATTTAAAAAAAAACTTAAATCTCAATTATTCTTAAATACCTTATCATTTTCAGGTCGAGATTCTAATAACTTCCTCACTCTTCTTGAAATGGGAGAAGTAATATCAGGTTTCTCTAAATCGCTCGATTCATTATCCATTTTCAGAAATAATTTTTGAATTTCTATAGACCCCTAAATTCAACCTCAAATTTTTTACAAAGAATATCACACCGTGGCACTTATTATTATACATAACATTGAATGTGACTAGTGATCAGTAATGTGACACTAGCAGACGTAGCACTAGCAGTATCGTAAACAAGCATTTTTAGGAACTTTTATAGTATTAAGGTTACAAGCTTCGTAAACTGCGAAATATTGAAATTCTTTATTTAGATAATATAAAAATTTAATCTATTTCATTCATATACACAATTTATTGATACATATTTAATTTATCTATAGAAATAAATATCTATAGGCATAAACATATTTAATTTATCTATAGAAATAAATAGAATTTCTTAAATTTCCCTAGAAACTTTGATCAATGTGTTTAAATCCCGCGCGATGGCGCTTTTGCTTAACTTCCCCACAATCTATCGTCGTCCACGGAAGACGGAAAGCTTTTCTCTTCAATCGAAAATCTTCAAATATTTCAAATCTTTGTTTGCAAATTGCAGTTTCAGCTATCGTCCGCATGGCAGCGCTAACCATCGCCCATCGCTTACCGCAACGAATTGTCCACTTATCAAAGCTGCGCTCTATTACACTTCTGAAGTTGTGAATCGATTGTACATTACTCATGCGTGCGCTCGTGAGTGTTTTCTCTTCTCGGAAAAGTGTTTTTACCGTATTTACCGATTGGCGCATGTTTTCTACCAAATATCTGCACGTGGAATCTAAGCGCGAAAGCTTTCATAGCTAATTGTTCCTGCACCCTATACCGACCTAGATTTTTTTTGTAGTGCAAGAAAGGCGCGTTCTGGCAAAATTTAAAGCTTAATTACAAAAATATGACGAACGCTGGAGGGAATCTGTACAATAAAATTGAGACGTTTGTCTTCTTTGACTTGGAAACTACTGATCTTATTAGAGGTTCAAAAATGCCCAAAATTACAGAACTTTCAATGATTGCCACGTCAAGAAACTCCATCAGGCCTGAAAGAAGAAATAAGCTGGCTCTTCCTAGAATATTGCATAAACTAACTATTCCTATTTGTCCTATGCAGCCCATCAATCCACAAGCTTCCAATATTAGTAGTAAGTTTTTTCATTGCTTATGCTTTTACATTTTAATTACATACAATTTGATATTCTCTGCAGATTTATCAAATGACAGTTTGAAAAATATTAAGCCTTTTGATGAAAGCACTTACAATATGATCATGGAATTTATTGAAAGATTACCAGGCTTGGTTTGTTTCGTAGCTCATAATGGAAACTGCTTTGACTATCCAGTATTTATTTCTGAAATTGAACAACTTAAAAAGGTATTTTTTTTAATACTTCAAATAAATTAGATATTAAACTTAATTATTATTGTTTTTTTGTTAGACTTTTCCAGACACAATTTTATGTGTGGATACATTTCTAGCATTTAAGGAATTTTTTAGTGATATAAATGTAAAAGATGAGCCAATGATTCCAGAGATACCTCTAGGCTTCGATGAAGTGGACGAAGAGCAGCTAGCATTTAAAAATCAGAAAGTTAATAATTCTTTGGATGATTGTTGGAATGATTCTTTATGCTCAGTCTTAGATACATTTGATAAAGTTGGAACAGGAGAAAGTATAAATAATACATGTAGGAGATTGACTCTTGAAACAGGTAAGGATGTTTTAGATTCAATAACAAATACAAATCAAAATGATTGCAAATCTTCTGGACCTACTACACCAGAAAGTAGTCCTAAATCAATGCAAGCAACCAATGAAAAAACACCTGAAAATCAGATTATAAGGAGTTCCACTCCATTAATTAATCCTAATAATTTAGGTGTAGCTAGGAAAAAGTTAAATTTAGAAAAAAAACCAAATAACTTCAAATTATCTACAGTTTATGCTCATATGATAGGATGTCTCCCAGAAAATTTACATTCTGCAGAAGGTGATTGTCTATGTATGCTACGTTGTGTTTGTCAAATTGGAGAACATTTTGTAGAATGGGCAGATGGCAATGCAGTTTCGCTCAATCATTTCAAACCAAAAGTAGCAGTTTCTTGTTGTCGACTCCGTTTTGAATAATTTAACAACTAATTAGTAACATGTCAATTTCAGTTGCTAGAAAAATTTTACTACATAAGATTACTAAGATTAAAAAGATTTTGTTGATTTATACATTTAAAAATTTCGTCATTTTAAAGAAATTGTAGCTAAAGTGAAAATATGAAAACAGTATATTTTTGTATATTTTTACTTTCTCATAAAATTCAATATTTGTAGTTAGTTTTTGACAAATGTTATATTTCATAAATATTTATATTTTTTAAATAACTATTTTAACTATTTTAGAAATATTAACGATGCAGCTTTCCTAAAAATAGAAATGTAGCAAAATATACATTTTAATATTTTTTAACATTCACTAGTTTAAAGTTAAAATTTCAACCATAACTAAAATTCAAAAAGGAAGAATGTAGAGAAACATAATTTATATTCTAAATTTATAAATTATAATAAAAATGTTTTTAAAAATATACGAAGAACTCTAGTAAAATAACGAGGCTTAGGAAAAGTTCCTTTGAGACTGTGATTCAAAGTGTTAATATTTGTTAGACAACTTTTTAAAATTGTTTTTTGTTTAATAAAAAAGACTTAATAAAAATAAATTTATTATTTAGTTATTTTTTATGATCTATGCTTGAATAAGTTATGTTCCCAATTATCTTTGTCTGAAAACAGAATATTTCTTCGAGAATAGTGCAATAAGTAATAGCTGACCTACACAATACTATAAGTTACGTTTATAACTGTTTTTTTATAAAAAAATATAAAAACAAATTTTAAAATCAGACTTGTTTTTACTAACATTTTCAATGTTATTTCAAAATGATGATGTCTTTCAATAACCGTGTTAATTTTCTCACGAAAAATGAATGTATTCAAATATTAAAGATCAATTAATGCATTAAACTTTTTGTAAATAATTATTAGAGTCTTTATTTATTACCTGAACCAAAGTTTAAATTGTTTAAAAAAATAAAGTTGAAAAATACCAAGTAACAAGAAATTATTTTTGTACAAGAATTCTATCATGCAATGAATTGCAGTGAAAGCATAATACCGATCCCACGTAAGTAATAATTAAGCTTCTGCGATTAACAGCGACACTTTGGAACCTCAAGGGCTCGGAATTTCCCTTTATTAACATTCTGATGTATAATAATAAAAATGAACTACTTTTCATTTTTATGAATAATTAATTATAAGAGATTTTAATGGCAGTACCAATAAATAATATTTATATGATAAGTTCATAAATACGTATTTTGGCTGTCAACTTCACAGAGCCATGAATTTCTCTTTGTTCGCAATACAAACATTTACGTTATTCAAACTTTTTGGACGTTAGAAAAACTTCATCGTTGTCTTATCGCAAAAGGAAATTAAAATCGTTTTTCATGGAATTTCAGTCGCACATTTTATTCGCTATATTTCTATACTAAATAAAAGATAAAAACAATTTTATTTTTTACTTTAATATGTTTCGTACAAAATTAAAAAAAGAATCAAAATTAGAGCTTTATAAAAGTTTTTGTTAAAAGTTGAAATCACTGTATTCTACACCAATAATTCTTCGGTTGCTGTACCAGCTCAGGCTGCGGCGGTAGTTCGATAAATTCTGTGTTTGGTGAGCTCTTATTATTCTTACCTAAAAATATTTAAGAATTTATTCAACTAATATAGTAAATCACTGTTATTAAGAAAATCTACATCTGCAAAGAATCTTAATTGTATTCTCGATCGAATATAATATGATAACTTGTTTAAGCGTTCTAAAGCTCAGATCAAATCCTGTCAATTGAGAAAAATTTATCCAAAAATCTTTATCTGTTTAAAAGTTGTAGTGTAAGAAAGATTTGCAATAAAATGTCATTAAAAATTTACAAAAAATCATTGAAACAATTTCAGCTTGCATTTTCTATTTTCGTAAATCTTGTTTTGGCTATAACTTTCAAACAGATAAAGATTTTTGGACAAATTCCTTTGAACTGATAGAATTTGATCTTATATATCGAACGGCGTCAATGAGAATATTCGACAATTAAGTCATAAGTAATTGAACAAACAAAAAGAACGCGCAGTATTTGGAAAATTGAACTTTAGACTGAATCAAGAAAATTACAATAAAACAAACAGGTAAGGCTTGTAAGTATAAGTAGAAAAAGACATGCAGTTTTAAAGAATATTAGACAGAGCTATTTCAAGTAAATAGAATTAGTCTCTAAAACTAATTTTTTAAAAAGTTTTACACTTACACCTAACAAGCTTTGTTTAAAAAAGAATACCTGTTTCTTATAATACCGAAATATTAACGAAACTTTTATTAAATTTATAATTTTGACTTTAATAATAATAGTAAGTTACGCAGAATCATACCCATTCTTAATTTTTGTACTTCGCCATTTTCCACTGAAATATAATTAATCATTTAATGTATAATAAATTTATTATAAAAAGGCAGTTTTTTAATTACTGGTGCTGTTCAACTTAATCCTTTGAAGCACGCATTCTTGCAATAATAATGTGACTCTTTCAACACTATTTTATTTTTACAAAAAAGCCCGCAGAAATCGAACAACTTTCCCACCGTGCTTGTAAAGATTAAATTTAAAGTACCTTTAGAGAGTAATTAAGCTACTTACAAACGATAGTGGCTAAAACATAATCGTTTGTTTCACTTTCCCTATCTATCACAGCAAGTTTCCTTGCTAAGAAATTGGCGTAATTTTTAATCTCATCGGTTTTAATTTTTCCAAGCAAATTGTACTTGTGATGCCAGAAGTACGGTAGATTATGTTTCTCTAATGCATCTTGCAATTTTCTTAGTCCCTTAAAATGTTATACGAACTTAAATATTTATCATTCATTTTTTCTAAATTTTTAAGCAGGTAAACGTACGAGCATAAACAACCACGTTTTGGGAGCCCTCAAAAAATTATTCAAATCGTGCTGGTGAGCCTCTAATTCGTGATAAAATATGGTTTCTAAGAAATAACTTGCTATACTATGCATTCTTGCAGTATCACGAAATTTCTGAAAATATTTTCTTTCTTAAATCAATTATTATTTATTGATTTACGGATTCCATTTTAATAATTCTAGGTTTACCTTTAACATTCGTATAACAGGCTTAACCTGTCCTTGTAAAACTTCCTTTTCGGCTTGGTAAAAACAAAGTCTCCACAAAATGTTGGCATCCGTTGCATTCGATAGTGGCTTAGCAACGACCATCCAATTTTGACTCTGCAACAAAATTAATTACATCTCGACACTTGGGGTTAGTTAATTTTACGATGGGTGGAATTGTTTCACCGATGCTCGAATTTAGAAGAAAAAGTAAAAAAAAAATATCAGGATCTGGCAATGACTCGATATAAGCCCTGCCGGGATGCGATTCGATCGCTACGCCGTCGCTCTGTTTTCTGATTTCTATACCCGCAATTTGTGCTCTGCTCTCAAATTTTCTAAGGCAGACGCAAGTACCTTCGAAGCTAGTGATTAGATTAACTTTACGATTTTCCTTTGCGTAATCGCGTAATTGCGTGGCTTCATTAAACGAAAACTAAAAATAATAATAATAAGTAAAAATAATAATTACACTTTTCAGCGTTTTATAACCATTTTTCAAAGGAACGTTTTGGAACTCCAAAGCTGGAACCAGATCAACGTCTATGCAAGATCCTTGGGGAGTCAAAATGATCATTGTAAAAGCTGGGCCACTTTTCTTGTGGCGTACCTATATTGAAATATTTTTACAAACATTAGCGTTTCGTATTTAAATTATAATATTTTGGCGAAGTAATACTTCTTTAATTTTAACTTACATAATAAGTTTGCCCATTACTTTCTAATATATATTCCGATCCACGTTTTCCAAGTTTCGAAAAAGCCGATGTAAAAACGCGTTCCATCCAGGCACGAAATTTGTTCTGGTCCAAAAAATTGTCACGATTTAACCACTTGGATAATTCAGAACTAAACGATGGAAATAAACTGGATTTATTTATTTCAGTACAATAGAATTAAATTTATAAACTAAAAAGATACCGGTGCTTCTCCCAATTCGGATGCATCTGTCCCGATGTGTCTACCTTGATTTTAACGTATCCGAAATTACTATCATTCGCGTGATTAGCCGTAGCGACAACCTGCAAAGAATTAAAAACTTTTGAAGAATGTAAAAGAACGTAATGTTCCATTGAAAATAAGAAAACGAACTGTGATTTTATTGTAATTAATTGGTAGCTTTATAATAAAGTCCAAATCAAATTCTTCCGGTTTACCATATTTTGTTCCTTTATAGAAACTGCCTCCGTACATAATCTTTTTGTACATTGTAGCAAAAAGTTCATCTTGTTGCATTAAAGGTATAAACTTTTGTTCAATGACCTGGAATGGACAATGAAAATGACTAATTTTTCAAAGTACTTTCTAACGTGTAAAAAAAAAAAAAATAAGTAAAACACAATATAATAATACGCACCATTTTTAAATGTTCATTATTGATTTTTCTCTCATTCTCCGGCAATGTCAAAAACATCGTCTCAATTTCGTTGAAAACTTTATCACTGCGATACTTTTTATCCCTGTACGCCTGCATTTTCCAGTCCGTTAAATCAATTGAACTTAAAAATCAGTTAAAAATTCTTTCTCATCTGAACCAAGGAAGGATCGGTAGCGTCGAACGATCCGATTGCTTCTGAGCGCTACGTGGTCTTTCTTTGGTGTTACGTGCAGCTCTCCGATTTGTATTGAGAATTCACACACACGGAGGCAAATCCTTTTAGAGTGGGAGACAAGTTTTGCCGCGCGTCGAGTTGGCGGTGAGCGAGAAATATTGTATTGAGCAAAAATTTAAGTGCTTGTATCCCAAAAAATGTACTAACTAATCAGTTATTATTGAAAAAATATTGGTTTTTCTTTATTAACATTTTTAACATATTTTTAGCGCAAAATTGAAATTTTTACTACAAAGCTTCCTTTAGGAGAAAACAATACCTTTGTGCATAGTTAAAAATAACAGCTATAACTTACTCATATCTCGTTTTGAAAAAAAATACTATATCTTATCTACAGTTTACTTTTATCTTCTTCCGAAATAAAATACCGCCCAACTCCAAAAATTTTATACAGAATATACAGAAAGCATTCAACGCAGTTTTTACTTACGATCACGTGACGGGTGGACCGGATGTACGCCACATTAAGATTTAAACGTGAGAGTTAGTATATACATAAAAATTTTAATACTTGGATTCTTGAATTTATTTATAAACGAAAATCTGCATGCGATAGTTATCAAAATTCTTGTAATTTTTAAAAATGTGATGCAATATCAAATAAAAAACTTCCTATTAAAATTAAAGAATATTAATTAGAAGTAAAATGTCGTGTGTTTTATCGTGCATATTCTTCAGAAATGCTATTTGCGAAGATCATAAAATCAAATTATAATCTTTTAAGCATAAATTCAATTAAAGCATGCCCTGTATCCTACTGAATTCTGTGAAATGATACTTTTTAACTTATTTGTACGCATAAAATTACCCATGCATCTATTTAAAAATGAATGTTTTACTTTTTTTGTAAAAAGCGTTAACCGTTCAATTTTATAGCATGATTTACGTTAAGAATGAATCTGTTTCTATTATCTTTTCGTGAATAACTTTTTTTTTGAGAATGTGCCCATCTAGCGCGCAGTAGCCAACATTGCCAATTTTCAAATCTTTTAACCATTTGAAATGTTTAAAAAGTCAGCTGGAATGTATTAAGAAGGGAGAGCACGACACACCGGTGCCAGCACAAAGTATGCAAGTGCGTACGAA
>JAWWEM010000001.1:4505965-4520794 GCA_035582935.1 Ormyrus thymus
TATATTAAAGCAAAGTGAATTTTAAAAGGTGCTATATAAAAAAGTTAAAAAGATTGAGTTCATTTGTATTTGCAGACACAGCGGTATGGTAATGAAGCGTACCATTTACACCAATGCATACATGAATTCTATTTATTAGAAAATAAATGGACGCGGCGCATAAAATCTTCGAGCACACATCACTCTCAAGGATCCTCGCCGTCTCAAGAATCCTCATAAACGTCACAAAGTCTCGCGATAAATCACGAGCCCCCTAATAATAACCCGCGCGAAAGCAGCAACAATTTCTCCGATTGTTCTGCCGAAAGCTCTCCTCGCAGTTTCTCCACTCCCAATCTGCTAATCAGCGAGTCGCTTATCGCGCAGCCCCCCTTCTCTCGAGAGGACACGCGCCTGCACTCGAGAGCAGGGCGCGCGGGCGAATTTCTCCGGCGCGCGTCTCGAGTGCTGCGCGCGGAGCGCATCAAACGAGACGCCAGCCCGTGCACTTTTCCGGACATGCGCGACGGCTTTAAGAGGCCGAAGAGGCGCGCTCTTTGTGCGCGGGGGAAAGCGAGGGTGTCGGGGGGAGAAGAGAGGACGGAGAGAGCGTGACAAGTGGGCGAATATCACGTGTCGCGTGAGCCCGGGCCTGCGGTGCCTGGCTTCTTTTTTTTTTTGCGACCGCGACTTTTTTGCGTCTGAATGTCGGACGGACGAATGACGAGGGGCTCGCGAGGGCTCCGAAATGGAGCACTTTTTCTACGTTCCTTGCAAAAAAAAACTGCTTTTTAGACTGACGTGTTTGAGCGTTGTGTGTCAACGTAAGAGCTGCTAGCTCGTTGTTCTAGATGCGTCATCATCCATCCCAAAGTTATTAATTTGATTTTAAATTGAAAATCTATGGAACGTAGAGCGTGAAACGAAAAATTTTAATGAAGTAGATATATATTAAATATTTAAGATACGTAGAAAGTGTAAAAAATCTTATAGCGTTACGGAGCTTGTTAATTATTAATTAAATGACTTCATTGATTACATAATTTATTAAGAAGATTGTATAAATTGCATAACATACATAATACTAAAAGTATATGTACATCAAAGTGGATTTTTTTCGACGTAAAAATATTTATCCTTCGTCCATAAATTACTACAATTTATTACACAACAAATGCATTACTCCACTTTGTTTACTTTTACTTATCCCAATAGCACGGAATCTCTTCGACAGCTCGATATTACCATGCAAATTCTCCGAGATTATCGCCCGCGTCGAGCGGAAACAGCGCTCGGGGAAGCATTATTTTCAGCCTCGCGCTTCTTATCCTCGTTACCGCTCCAGCGAAACAGCTGATTCCAGAGGAGATGCGTGCACGACTCCGGCTTCGGCCGATCGCGAGTCACTTGCGCTACTCCGATTTCGTTCGGCGTCGCCGATTTTTTTAGCCCCCTTCCTCGTCCGCGCGGGGCCTTTTCTCGTTTGGCGGTTTTCTTTTTTTCTTTTTTACCTCGGCTAAACAGTTTCTCCTTGTCGCCGCGCGGTTTTCTTCTCGTCCGATGAAAATTTTCCGCTGAGAGCGAGAGCTGCTTATTTGCATTTTGGAGTTTTCGAATTTTTAGGGAGAAAGTTGTTTGCGTTATTTTTTTTTATAATCACGCGTCCAAATGTACGTGATGGATAATCGCACATTGTAGAAAATGTTAAGTTTCTCGTTTATTTATTTAAACTACCGTTTTCAGATTTTAATCGCACGAAATAATTTACAACCTTGAAAAGCACCTCTGACATTCCATTGCGTTTACAAATTATTTCTGACTCATCTCCAGCCTCATCGCGTTATAAATTCACAAAATCCATACGCGCATTCGGTTGCCTCACCTTTATGACTCAACAAAACAAACTGAAAACTCTTTACGTTTCCCTCTATCGTTCCACATCGATTATCCGGGCAAAAGTGAAAACATTACGAAACGCCGCGTGATCGCCGCGCTCGCGTACGAACGTTTAACGGGCCGACGGAGAAATTACGGGAAAAATACGTTGATTCAGTAAGGATCGCGATCGGTATCGGTCCATTTTCCATCGGACAAAGCGGCCCGCACGGCGAAGGGAAATCGCACGAGCGATTCAGATCGGCGATCCGATAAGCGGGCGAAGGCTGATGCCACGTCACGATTATGCATTTATAATCAACTAATTAGCGGCTCGACGAGCTCGCGATAACCGAATTATGTCTGTCCCTCGTGCCTTCGTAAATAATGCCGGTTTCCAGCCGGCTGATTAACGATCGACTGCTCGGGATATTCAATCCGCGATGCTCGAGGCGAGATTAATGCTATCTAATATTCTCGTCGGGCTGTTTTCGTTTTTTCAAATTTTTCCTCTCCTCGCGCATTACTGTAAGTTTAAATTTAAATTTGGTTGGAGAAAGGTTATTGTATTCAGCCTTTGGTGCATTGATGGCTAAAGTAGAAAGCCATCTTTATTTTTAAGTTTATTTGGTGCTTCTAGAATAGAAATTTAAATTTAATTAAAAATTAAGAGCTAAGCTTACTTTAACTTTTATTTTTTTTCATTGCATCCGTTTTTGACGAATGAGATTTGGATGTTTTGATCTACTTTTAATATAATCGATCAAAAACTGTTACGGTTTCTTCGTCGAATCTCGATACAAATCACTTGATTAAATTAGCGAATATCGTTCAATCTTCTTTGCACATCTGCCTTTCTTGATTGATTAATTTGGCCCGAATTCTTTGTAGGTCTTCTTTCGAGGAATAAATACTGACTCACTCTGTATCCTTATAAATCAATTTTTTTTTAAATGACTCGAGAAAGTGAAATTCTATATTACTAATGCATTATTTTATGTACATTTCTTTTTTAATAATAACCAAGCAAGTATGACCTTTCCTTCTGTTGATATATAAATACACTTTAACATTCACTCTCTAATCAACCTTTATCTACCCGTTTATCTGTAAATGTATAAGAAACAACGTCGGTCGTCTTGAAAAGCAACTTTTTCTAATGAGAATCGGAAGAAAAGTATTGGGTCAGCGGTGAGAATAAAAAGTCGACGGAAAAAACCCAGTTCGACAAGTACTTTCATCTCGAAAAGGTCGTCGACTGAATTTTCGTCACTTTCACATCTAACATAAACTGCTATACCTTAGGTGTCTTGAAAACGAAAGCGTTCATTTCGAGATTGGTGTCGAACGTCAGATGGTAGTATTGACATTAATTACTGCTCATTAAAGTATTTGCAAAAATTTTTCTTGCTAAATCGACTCGCGTTTTTGAAATAACCGATTATTTGGAAAACAATCCTACATTGAGAAAATTTTTTTTTAAAAATTAAGATTTTTTTTTGTAAAAATTACTATTTTAATGGTACTTATGGGACACACGCATATTTTAATAATTTGTACTATATATTTCATAAATTTTACTGTATTATTTGAAAAAATATGCGTGTGTCCCATGAGTGCTATTAAAATAGTAATTTTTAAAAAAAAATTTTATGAGTGTATCAAATCATCACGACTCTCCGGGGTCGCATTGAAATTGAATAAATCAATATAACTTGAAAATAAATAAGAATGATTTTCATCCAGAGACGAAATACCCGAAGACGCTATTAATACTCTCGCAAAAAGGAGCCCAATATCTCCGCGCTCGGGCGTACAAATTAATAGGACCGCCGATAGCAGGGGAGCTAACTAGGCGGCTGTTAAAAAAAAAAAGACGAAAAAAAAAAACAGGAGCGGTCGTTCGCGAACATAAATTATATCATAATTCAGCGGGTGCCATCGGAGAGTCGCCTCCTACCTGCGCGCGCGTTCAGTGCACTCGCTACTGCGCCTATCTATAAATACCTTTGAAATTGCGAGCAAGTGCAACGTCCTCGAGGAGCGCGAGCGCGCACGAGCCGAGAGAGCGAGCGAGGGTCGCCCGATGATTTATCCTTTCTTCGAATCTGGACGAGCGTAAATCTTCGCGTCAATCTTGCCATCGTTTCTCTTCGGGCTTGCCCGGCTTCTTCATTGTTTACTCGCTTTACCTCGCCGATTCCTTCCTATTAAAAATAAGTTTGGACGAACACAAGACGGGCGAATTCGAGCCCTTTAGAAAGTGCACAAACAGTCCTGTCCCAAAAATCCCGGATCATTTCGATCGCGCTCTCGAATCAGAATTCAATCCTGCCAGCTGCTCGCGATATCGCCCCGGCAAACTCTCGGACGGCAGACAGGAGGCAGATCGGGTCTTCGCTCTCTCGCGCGCTGCGCGTACGCGCATATCGGAAGTGATTTTCCCGCGCGGCGGCAGGAATGCCGCCCGCGTGAATGCGCCGTAACTCCGCGCGCGAGAGTGGCCTTTACGATCCCCCTGCCGCACGACCGGTATATGTACGCGTAATGTTCGCGCGCGCGCGCACGCAGGAAGCCCGCGAGCGGCGACGCTCGCCGCTGATCTACGGCGCGGCCTTTTTCGACCGGTTGCGCGGAAAAATCAATGAATCTATGCATGAGCATCGGGCTGATTGAGTTCTTTGCCGCTGCTCCTGCAGTCGCTAATGGCGGGGAGACGTTCAGGAGAGAGAGAGAGAGGTTTACGCTGTGGTTTCGAACGAGCAGCTGTGCTATTCTCCTGCAAAGCTTATACCTGCAATTTAGATTTTGATTTCAATTTAGATTTAGTCTCATTAAGGTAATAGCTTTAACGCGTTACGGATTATCTAAATGTTACCCGCCAGTCTTTATTCTAGAGTGATGGTAATCTAACATTTACGAGTAACGAGGTCTAGGTCTTCTAATTCATACTTATTTTATGACTGCGCAAATACAATAGTTCTATGGAAGTTATTATTTTTTTTACGTTTAAAAAAAATTTTAATCAAACATCATTACTGATGTAGAAAGTACAATAGAGCTCTATCTGCTATCATTCACTAAAATCAGGTCACTGTACAGATGACAAAATCGTATAACAATGCAATCCCCAATTTTTTAATCATATTGAATTAGTGCAGCGTCGCGGCGTGCACGCAGACGGGATGAAGAAATAAATGTCGAAACCTCCATTGTGAGCCTCAAAAATTTTTGTTTGAGTATCATTATTTACTCGTGAAGCCTAAGATCGTATCGAGCGATGTGGGACCCAGATAAAGCGCAGATAGATGCTTGTTGACGTAATTCAGCTGCTTGCAGTGCAGTTGCCGATTATCTAGATCAAATCGAAATCTAAATCACTGTGTTTCTCTGCAAAAATACTCTGCGCTCGCCATACAAACTGAACCTCGACGTCCTGCTATTTTAACTTCATCAAGCCTCACTCCAATTCCGCGCCTCTAAACTGCACAAGCATGGAACAAACAATGCCGGGACAAGAAGAAAACTACCGCCACAGTAACCGACCCCGCTCGCTGGCAATTGCCACCAGGATATTGAAAGCTCCCAGTTAGCCGACGCGCTTCATCTCGCGGCGCGTAATTGTGGCGGCTGTTTTTTTTTTTTTGAAAGCGGAGCGACTAAATCGTTTTTACGCGACGGGCTTTCGTAGGCGTGATTTCGTCGCGGGAGTGAGTCATGCCGCGATTGATCGATGATTAACAGGCTGTACGAAAAACGGCATTGCACCAGAGGTGTAATGGTGCAATGGGTGACCCTATTTTTTTCGTTGCCGTATACGAATTTCAAATGTCTATAATTTCGAAAAAGAAAATAATTTACTCGCTTTTAAAAATATGAAATTTAGCCACGAGTAAACGCTTTTATTCTTTTGCTCTAATAACATCTAAAAAAAGGAATTATAATAATAGTTTATTAGGGTTGCCCAAGATTACGTTAAAAATCATGCAAATCGAAACAATAAGTTTTTGCAAAGAATTCTGCCAACTCGCGGCAAAGCGTTAATGCCCGATCAATTTCCAGATTCATTCTTACTCCGAAAATCATAGTTGCGCCACATTTCATGAATATAAATGACAGTAAAAGTCAATTTTTGCTCCGCAGAGTTCGAGCCCGGCAAGATTCGTTCTAGCGATTTATGCGCCACTTTGCATAATGTTTTTACCGCAAGATGCGCGTAAACTGCACCGTACCTATCTAAAAAAACTAGATAAATTCTACGGATTTTCCGAAAATCCGTTAGCTGGTGAAATACAGCCTTGTTTGCGTGCTCCATTTTTCAGAATTTCCAGTTTTGGAACATTCCTTACTTTGCGCCCGCAAATTGCGAATGCTTTCCGTTCTTCAAGTTATATAATAATCTCGCGTCCAGTCTAAAAATGTCTAAAACCACGCATATTTCCACCTCCGAAAGGCATTCCAGCGCTGCCTTCTAATATCCATTCATCCCGGCGGCAAAGCCCCGTAAAGTTCACGCGAGTTTGCGCGAATGCGTAACTTCCTGCCGCGGCGGCGGACGTCGTGCGTAATTAGACTCCCTCCCCCGCCGGCAAATTGCAAAGCAGCCGCGGTCGCGCCTCGCCCACTGTTCGCGCGCTCGCCGAAGGGGCAAAGAACGACTGGATTTTTGTCGACGTCAGTTCGCAAGAAGCTCGGGCGAGCTCCGAGCTTCTTGCTCGAGGCGGACGCTGATGCTGATGGCTGGCGCGAAAGATGTTTACGAGGATGTCAACCCTTTTGATTGGTTTTGCCTCTTTTTTTTTTGTCGTTGCGAGGAATGTCGGACCTAGGCGGAAATACTATTATACTAAATTTAGCGTTAAGCGAGGTTTAGAATGCTTGAGGAATGAAAAATGTAATTAGCTTATGCAGATGCTTTGTAAGTTTTTGCCGACTAAAAACGACGTTTCCGGCTGGAAATTGGTTATTAGGCTTCTGCCAAGCTTGATAGCTTTTTCTAACTTTATGACGCGAAATAAGTTAACAATGGCTCAGTTGTTACCAAACGAGTAGAAAATTTTATTTTATCATTTTCGCTA
Source organism: Ormyrus thymus (assembly GCA_035582935.1). Taxonomy (NCBI): domain Eukaryota; kingdom Metazoa; phylum Arthropoda; class Insecta; order Hymenoptera; family Ormyridae; genus Ormyrus; species Ormyrus thymus. The sequence continues at coordinate 4,512,898 of JAWWEM010000001.1, forward strand.
TTGATCTCTTTGCTTTACCGAATCTAAAATAAAACCCTAAAAAATCCGTAAAATTCCCTCTGAAACCCCCAAGATCTTCCAAGAGCAAGTTCTCGAAGCACCTCGGGAACGGGAGACGAGATCCCTAAGCCAGCCAGTCAGTCAGCCCGACTCGCGGCATTAATCGCAGGCAGGGCCCTCGACAGCGAGAGGAGCAAGCTCGTAAATCCGCGAGTCGCGATCCATAACTCTCGGCGATGCCTCCGATAGCGCCTGCGCATGCGCGAGCACGACGACACCTCGCGCGCGGACGCCCACCACCCCGACGGGGCACGTCGACGACCTCCGTCCACGCCCCCGCGGCCGAGCGCATGCGCATTATGCGAGCTTAGCGCTAATCGCCCCCTGGGAAAAGATGCGCCGCCGACAATTGGCCTCGTTAAACTGGAGAAATTGAACGTTTTTGCAGGGCCCTTGTACGGCTGCTTTGGAATTAATTGAGCGCATTTTTTTAACGTTCAATTGCACGCACTTGAGGCAATTCGTGGGCACTTCGGGCTGCGAGAGCTTTTAAACGAGCGGAGTTTATTCCAGGACATATTTTGAGTTTGGCTATTACTAGTCCGCCTGTTATGTAATGCGGCAGTTTTTGAAAGTCAAGACGGTCGTAAGTAGAGCGAGGACATTTTTTGCAAACGACTCCCGACGCGAATGGACAACGAAAGTAAAACGGTACTCGCTTTAACGCGAGATTTCATGCACAATTTGAACTTTGAATAATTCGTAAAGGTAATTAAACGATATAAAAAAAATGATATTCTCCTTGCGAAGGCGCCGTAGATACGAAGCACAAGCTACATAACTGTAAATATATAGAGCGAAGAAGTCAAGGTCTCTCTCGGGTACAATCCAATTTAACGGAGAATCGAATAATCACCGTCTTACCTAACAAAACTGACGGCGCAGTTCAGTTATTACCCGTCGCAACAAACTCATCGCCAGCCGAGTACTGATATTGTCGTTGTTCTTTTTTCGCTTGTTCCAGGACGTGATGAGCGAGTACGAGCGAATCAAGCGTTCGTGCTTGAAACGCGGCGAGCTATGGGAGGACCCGGATTTCCCAGCCACTCAGGCCTCCGTCTTCTATCATCAGACGCCGCCCTTTCAGTTCCAATGGAAGAGACCGAGGGTAAGTTTCGGATTTTAATTCGAGTTTAACTAATTTACCGCGTGGTTTGATTATTCATTATTCTTTATTTAAATGATGTGCATTTCAATGCGTCGTCATGGATTATTATAGCGCAGCGAATGAAATTTGCAAAACAAATAGCTTCATTCTTCTTCTGAGCTTGCAAAGTAGCATTGCTGACTTTCTATGGATCGAAACAATCAGCATGATGTTTGCACATTGACTTAATCAAGTAGCTCATTGTTGCAATGAATATGAAATATTATGGCGCGATTCTTGAACAAGTTAATCATTAAACCGAGCTAACCGTAAAAGAGAACTTTCTGCTTAGGTAAATAAGGAACGTCAATCGTTCGCTCAGAAACTATGACTAATAAGCAGAATTAAAATTGTTCTTTAATAGCATCAAATTTCAGGTTCGTTAACTCATTTCCCAATACATAAAATTCAAAGCCCGGCGTTGATTCGCGCAAGAGCAAGCACCCGAGAAGCAGTGACAAGGCCTCCTCGTCTCGCTTTCATCACCCTCTAATTGCTTGCGAATCTTCGCCGCCGCCGCGCGCGGCAGGCTGGTAATTTCATCCGGTCATAAACAGTAATCAAGTTAAAAAAAAAATGACACCGAGGAGATTCGCCGCATTCCAAGCGCCACGCGGAGCCGCTCTCGCTTTATCGTCACCGCGCGGATTTGCCTCCGAACGTGGCCGTTTTCACTTTGTCGGATCTCGCGCCCTTTTCTTGCCCGAGTTTGCGGCTTCGCTTTTTGTCGGCGATTGAACATTGGAGGGGGACTTGTCTCGCGAGCTGTGGCTGCGGACTCGAGCGACGTTCTCTGCGAGGGTATCAGTTTTGCTTTTGCCGGAATTTTCTCGCCGGTTCAACGCGTTTTGATACTAATTTAATGGTGCTGCACAACACGTTCAGCGCAAAACAAGTAAATTCTGTTTTTGTTTTTGTTAAATAAACTAAAAGTAGTTTGATACATTTTCATAGAATAATAGTCATTTCCAGTTTCTTATACATACATTTATCTCGGCAACGTTCAAAAGATTTTCAATTTACTTTGAGGCATAACTTCTCTTTCATTTTATAATCATCGCCTAGCGCAACATCGGTAAATCAAATTAAATGGAAAGTATATCGCTTCGAAATAAGTTCCCTCTATACCTTTCAATCTCCAGGCAGAAATTCCCAGTCATGTCAATTTTGGGAGAAAGGAAGTCTCACTAACTCAGTGGCAAAGCAACAACTCTCTCCGACACTTCGTGCCCGGCTCTGTGCATACATTACAAAGATCGAGACGTACCGACTCGAGTTGCAAATTATGAACCCGAACATGTCTCGGCCACTTCTTCTTCGTGACGCGAACGTTATAACTGTGTTCTGTGTGCATTTTGTTTGGAGAAAACTGCACTGTAATCCCTTTGTGGGTCGATCTCGTAATGAAAAATTCTTAAATTCGTGATTTTTAAGTAAAATCACCGTAATTTATTGTCGCGAAGGATAGTCATCTTAGAAAATTGTTGCCGCAAAGGTATTTAATGGCACTTACATCAGATGCAAATTTTCTCCCTCGAATTCTCCTTTTAAAATAATAGTCTTTATTTAAAAATGCCTGGAATTAATTTCGCAATATTTTTAGCCGATAGTTGCGATAGGTTCGATGGGAATCAATTTTAGTGATACTTCTGGAAAATTATACAAATTTGGCCTTTTGCCATGTCATTTTGCTGGAAAAAATGATTTCATATTTGACATGCATGAAAATATTGTAATTTTAAGCCTGAATTCAGCTCAAGTATTTAGAATACATTCCAAAGTATTTTGAAATAACAACAACGAATTATTTAAGGTTTACAAATTACGTGTTAACTATAAACTTAATCTAATAGCTAGTTGATATTTTCTAAAGAGAAAGTAAGTCTTGAATTCACCTCCATTGTCGCGGGTCCAACAAGGATGAGCCTCTCGTTAAATTAATCGCCTTTAATTAATCGATTAATTAATGGAACTGGCGCCGCGGGCGGATTCCTCTTTCGCGAAATAACGAGACCGTAACAAACGAGAGACAAGGCGCAATTTCCCCGCGGCCGCCGAGTCGGAAAACCAAATTGAACTCGCATGTTTTTGCCCGCAGGAGCTTTGCAATCGGCCGATTTTCGTCAGCGACACACCGACACAGTTCGACGTCATTCCCGGAAAATTGGGTAAGTCCCAGCTGCTTTTTACAGGTGATTCGAGATGTGGAGTAATGTAATTGAGGTGATAAAGTGTACGAGGGTTATTTTGTTTTGCAGCGAGAAAATCGGCCTGTTCGCTGGAAATTGTAAAATCTGCATCAATTATATAAATTTTGGACACTTTCCAGAATTATAAATTCTTAGCTTATGATTAATAAAATAAGAAAAATTTCTCTGCATAAAAATTAATGTTAGCTCCTATTTTTACAACTATCCCGAGTAATTAACAAAGAATGTACAGATTAAAACCACGTTATCTGCTTCTCCAAACGCATAGCCATAATTAAAGAAACTTTTCCACAGAAACACTTATACGATAGCGACAAAAAAGGACAGGTGATAACCGCGGCTCTTCCGGTATGCGATATTGCTTAACCAGTAGGAGTATCAGTGCGTATTCCGAGACAAACGAACAAAGAAACATTAAGATGAAAGGGGAGAAAAAAGGCATCGCACCTCCCTTGCCGAGGCCTCGGCCTGCTATTATTATTGCGTTTTACTCCGGTCGAGCGAAAAAGAAAAGAGGCTGCCGATGTTACGTAAAGTCCAGTAATTAATGGGAGTAGTACGCACGGCAGTTAGTGACTTTTTCTTTTCCGCGCAAGGGTCTATTTAATGAAGTATGTCGAATTTTAAGGCGACGTTACGTCGCCGTCGTTCGTTTTTTAGCGATTAGATGCTCGCGAGGATTAATGCTACGTCGATTAGGAGCGAGATTTGTACGATATGAGATGTAAATTTTGAAGAGATGCGAAACCAGTTGTGGAATGTCTGCTGGAACAAATGGTAGCAATTATTGATCGTTACTGATTATTGATTGCAGACAAATGTTTAGTGCAAACATGGTGTACTTTATTAAAACGGACGATAATGCAAGTAGTTAAAAGAGAAACTCAGTTTTCCGATTTAATGTAGAAAAATATTATAGATTTTACCTAATATGGTTCAGTGAAAATTATTGATGTTTAGTTCACAGAAAAATAACGATTTTCATAAAATATAAACTTATTTACTTAGTTTTTTCTTATCTATTATAATTAACGCAACTAGCCGAACTTTCTGCATTTAGCTGTTTCTTCGCGAACTTTCTAATACATCGAATTTGTTTGGAATTTATTTTCAGCCACGACAGACTTCGCTCCCAAATTATTTATTCCATAAAACTTGTACACTTACAATCGCTCACTCGGCTTTACAATTCTTTCAAAACGGCTCTTCTCTCCTCCGCAAAAAAATCGCCGCATTCTCGACTGCGTTTTACGCACCCCGAAAAAAGTAGCTAACGATCGAACGTAAACAAATGATATTTCTTGCGATGATCAGAGCGTCAGTCGCAATTATCACAGAATGCAAAAACGAGAAGCAATAAAAACATGGAAGAACGAGCTTTTCCTCCTGCGCTTCTTCTGAATTTTCTTGTCTCGATGCCTCCGGGGATTCCTGCATTGCTACAGCGCGTAATGATACGCTGCGGAAGAGTTGTTTCTTCATTATCTAAACCAGACGCGCGAGCTTCAATAATTTCGAAACAATTTTGCGATGAATTTGTTTTTTTAGAAGACTTGTAGATTTGCAAAGTAATTAATTGCCTCGGAGTATACAAGCATATAAGTGGAGTTGCGCACCGCTATTTAAGATTACTATTATCATTAATTCTGCTACTGTTATCAGCTATTAAAAAAAGCTCATTATAGTTGCTTCGATTAATTTTTGCATGCAATTAAGTGCGCGAGTTATCGGTTTCCAATTTTAAAATATGATTCTTTTCCATTTAGATTGCAGTCACAAAAGATTCAAAAGAAAATCTGAAGCTCGCTTGTAGCTTGATAAAAGCGAAATTTATGCGCGCGATTCGAAAATAATTTTCAAAGAAGGCATTAAAATTAAAGCACCAAAACAGCTTCCCTCGGCAAAAGTGCTCGGCGTCGGTCTTAGCCGAGGAATTGCTTTCCATCCGCGAGCATCCGCCCGGCAGAAAAAGGCGATCGCGCGGCGCAAACCTGTTGCCAGAGCGCCAGGCTAATGATTACCGACAGCGCGGCCGCCCTTTTTCCGGTACGGGCGAGTCGCGGTGCATTTGCGTACGCGTACGCATGCGAGCGCGGCCGCGTATTTTACGCGCGCGTCCGCCGAAGATTGCGCCAGTTCTTCAGTTCGCGACTTGTCTATTTTGCGCCAAGCTCTGTATTTACGAGGTGAAATATCGACGCCGCTTCGCGCGGCCGGATAAATATAATTGAAAATGGAAGAGCGCGATGAGCTTCGCGTTCCGATGTTTCCGTGTTGTAAATTAACCTCGGGGCTTGAATTATGGGTGAGCTGTCTGGTGCCACGTTTATTAAAATAGTTGCAAGTTGTTGTAGTTTTAACGTATACTCAAGCCATAAGTCGTGCCTAAAATACCATTGTAAAAATTATTTTGAAAGCCAAATTAGAAAGATTAAACGAATTGTCAAGTTTAACAGGATTACGATACAGCCAGTCTGCTAGACTCCAGAAAATAGCGAATAGCCCTATTCTCTCGTAATGCGCGTGCAATTTTTCGCTTTGCGTATACCTGCGACCGATCGGGCTTGGCTCAGCGCGGATTAAATCATAAGATCTTCATAAAACTGCACTCTCGCGTCTCGCGCGTAATCACGCCGAGCCGAGATTCCGGGACGCAGGAAGCTCGTAAACAGCCATTTGATTCCCTCCTAAGTCATCAAGCAGGAGGAAGCTCGCTTTGATCCGACGCCGCGGCAAAGATAGTGGAATATGAATAAGGGAGCCTTGAGAGCCTTGATGGAGGATGGCCTCCGCATCCGAGAGGGAAATATCTACATTTTTTGGGGGCTAACTGATGTGGCAGGTGGAATATGGTAAAATTTCCTCTCGCGGAGGTAATTATAGGGAGATTTTTCTAGCTTCGAAGGCTAATGCTATTTGAAGTTAAGAACCTAATGTGCTTAAGTTTCTGTATTTCCTTTTTTTTTTAAGTTTACTAGCTTCATTATAAATGTTTTGCAAAATACCTTCAAATGGAAAATAAAGTTTAATTCCGTAATTATTTTGGCCTTCCCAACTATTTCGAGTAATCGAATACTTTGAATAGCTTATTGAATGCGTGATAAAAATTCGAATTTATGAACGCAGCAAAGTTATAAATAAAAAAAGCAAATGCAATTTATTACTCAGTTTAGTGTTTTACAATGTCACCACTGAATTACATTATCCTATTTCTAAACCAGATAGATATATGAGAACATAACAATAATTTAGTATATATGAAATATATGACTTTATTGCATTCTTTCTAAGCATTTTGGGATCTCGACTTGCAGTACGTCTAACATATCAAAGTGATTAAGATTTCAATAATAATAATAAGAAAACATATAGCAAATTTTCTGTGACGTTTACGGTCGAATAAATTCCTTCTTTCTCTGCTTTGTACGTTATGATTATGAGAATATGAAATTACGCGTAGATACAGCCAAGTAAAAATTATCTTTTTGTTTTCATGCATGAAATGACTCGGATATTACTCGATGGATTTTAAAAACTCATTTAAGAATCATAAAATTTGCGACTTGTTTAAAAATATAGTTTTAAAAATGCTTTTAAATATTTTCAAACGCGCATTCATGCGACATTAATTTATGCCTAATAATAAGTTTATGACAACACGTATTATATGCTTTCCGTATAAAGATTAGCTTCTACACCTTTTTCTTACATAAACATTACTAAACTAGTATATAAACAAGAAGAACAATGTATATATTATTTCAAAAAAAAGTGTATAACATTTTTCTAACAAAGGTTTTTGCAGTAACGTCTATTTCTGCACAAAACCATGCAATTCATACGCGAAGCGACCATTCCGAAAAAGCTTCCTTCGCGCGGAAAGCCGGAAAACGCGCGAGCGGCTATCTTCCGTCATCAGCAGCTGGCTCTTATCTCCGACTCCGCGCCGTGCAATTGCTCACTCGGCGCGAAAGGGCAAAAAGCGCGCGGGTGACACGCGAGAGGGGCCAAGTTCGCCCGGCCGAGACGGAACGGCAGCGCCGCGAGATTTTTATCAGTATTATACCGCCCTTTCTTCCCGGCTGCCGAGCGCGAAAGAGATTATCGGCACGGCCGGGCGCGAGAGAGGCTTGTCTCGTATATGCGGCCGCTCGCGAGAATTAATGTTTGGAAGCGGTCGGTGAGAGTCGAGAGTTTAGAGGGAGATAGACGCCGCGGCTGTGGGAATGGCTCGATTGATGTTCTCGTCTCTCGCGGCGATCGATCGCGGAGGAGTCTGGATTTCTTTCTTGTTTCGAGATCGACAAGATCATCGAAAGCCGGATGAGCTTTCAATTATTTATTCTCGATTGAAAATTACGGAAAACGAACGAAAAAAGGGAAGATGAAAAGGCACGAGCTTGCGCGGTATCGACAGTCGGGCGCATCGCAATAATCGGCCCGCAGACTCGGCGCGCGGCTTCGGAAAAGGATGAAGGTT
>JAWWEM010000001.1:4543973-4593697 GCA_035582935.1 Ormyrus thymus
GGTAGTTAAATAATATATACACATTGCTATGTATGAGGAATAGCACGTAGGTTCAGTATAGTAAGGTGACACAGGAGTAATACAGTAAGGTGGTCTTGATTCGATGCTGGCTACTATACAACTCGTGGCTCATCGGCGAGCCGCGGTATTTAACACGTAATGTAATGCTGCTCTGCGCTCTTTAACATATAATGTAGGTTGCCAAGTCTGCGCTTCATTCATCCATACATACGCAATCCGCATACACCACACACTTCCCCTGTTTTAAGTGGAATGGAGTGTAATGGAGTGAAATCTAATCCAAAGGTGTCCGTTTCGTCTTCAATAGGTAGTCGGGACAAGGCATCGCAATTTGCATTTTCTGATGATTTTACTTACTCTATTTCGTATTGGAAACCCGATAGAAAGTAAGCCCAGCGTTGAAGTCTGCTTGCTGCTGTTAATGGATTGCCTCTTAGGCCCGAAAATTGTCTCTAAAAGTTTGTGGTCTGTGCGTAATATTATTTTTCGCCCGTATACAAAATCGTAGAATTTCATAAACCCAAAAATTATCGCGCCTGCTTTGTCGTTTATTGCTTTGTTCAATTCTTTGCCGGGAATACGTTTTGATGCGTAAGCTGTAGGACGTTCTGTGCCGTCCTCGTACCTGTGCGATAAAATTGCTGATAAGCCGTACTGTGAAGCGTCGCACGCTATGACTATCTGGACGTTAGGATCATAATGCGCAAGTACTTTTGGTAATATTAATTCGTTCTTGACCCAGCGAAAAGCTTCCTCGCATTCTTTGGTCTATTTGAATACTTCATTTTTAGCACATGCAAACAATGGTTTTAGTTTTTCGGCTCTGTTTTCTAGAAATTTCGCGTAAAAATTGATAAGACCAAGGAATGAGGCTATCTGTTTGCTGTTTTCTGGTCGCAGGGCTTCATACATAGCTTTAACTTTTGATTGTGCTTTATGTAGGCCGCATTTATCGATTACAAAACCTAACAACTCGATTCGGTCTTTCATGAATTCGCATTTTTCTTTGTTTAGTCGTAGTCCCGCATTACTCAAACTATTACAAACCCCTCGCAAGTTCTCTAAATGCTTTTCATGGGTTTTGCCCGTAACGTATATGTTATCCAAGTACGCGATGGTATTCGGTATGCCTTGTAAGCATTCGTTCATTATTTACTTTAACTCTTTCAGTCATCTGTCCTCTACAGAGAACAGATCATTAAATTTACTTATATAATACTGTAAATCATATTTCGAGGTTTAAATGCTTAATTAAGCTTCAGTTTTACCCACGAAATTATGTGCAAATGAATGTTAGACTTTCTGAATTTTTACAAAGATGAAAATCAAATAATTATAAACCTTTTCAGATGATCCGGTATAAGAGCAATTACTGTACAATTTTAGATCTTTCTACTTATAAGCAAATTCCCTTCCTATCATAATGATTTTGCACGTATATGTGTAACTTTATTAACAATTTCTAAAGATGTTAATTAGAATTTGATCTCTTGGTTAGATCGTCCCAAAATTATAAAGTAGTTCCAATTATTGACACTACTAGAACGTACGTATTAAAAGTTTAACTAGAATAAAATGTTCACTAAAATATTTAATGTACATTAAATACATTCTACCATTAGACATAATATTAATACTTAATTCTAAGTTATAAAAATCATGACTGACAGGGTTAAAGCCAAATTTTCATTTTCACCTATATAAATGTAGTTAAATAATATGTACATCGAAATGAACACCGAGATCTGTTTTTAAGAACGTGATCTAATAACTGTTGCGTAAGACACTGCTGTTTGAAAACCCTAAATTTAACCCAATAATTAGTTAAAATTATTTGTTCTTCAAATTATTATTAAATAATTAAAGACATACCTTGGTGAAAAGATGAAAATTCACTAAAGCCATTTTTCCACATGTTATTTGACAAGCACGTAAATTGCGGAAAAATATCATTCTTATTAACTCTTTTGATTTTCTTGAAAAGTTATACCATTTGGTAAAGTATCTAAAATTTATTGCATCACGTTATAAATTGCTTTACGTCGATTTTTTAAGTTAATATTTACTCACGCTGCTTCAGAAATAGAACTATTGCTTCTAGTAATTCTTTCACCTTGGAATGATAGAAGATACAATCGTATCAAATAATTTCCAAAAACTCCAATTGCTCTGATAAACTCATTTGGATTGTTTGATATTTTGCCTGACAACATAGTGGTCTAAAAATGACAACTTGAATGTAGAATTGGATTTGCTCCTAAGATAAAATTTATAAATAATATACATACTTGAACAACCGCACATACGAAACATATCAAACTGAATAGTCCTCCAAAGAAAAAAGGCAACTGGTGAATTTCCTCCAATAACTTGTGATACCTAAAAACGAATACTGAGGTATGAATTTAAATTGAATTTGGTTATGTGTAATTCACTTACTCTATAGCCTTTATATGCATTTTAATCGCTTTGAGTAAATATTTATAAAAGCGATCCTCAGTTAATTTACCAATAGAAGGCGTACGATGTACTTTTAAAGTTAACTTTAATCGAAACCTTTAAGAAGTGTAAAATATTTAAAGAATCAACGTAAATTTTTGTCCTAAACTTTTTACTTACTGTACTACAGCGAATAATCCAAGTAAATGCTGAGACAAAACAAGAAAATTCAAATCGAATGCAATTACGTTTCCCAGTGCAAAAAAAGTAACTACATATATATGCAAGAATATATGATAGTAATACTCCGTTTGATTTATACGATAGTTTACAAATAATGGCAAAACTTTTTCAAAAGGCGTCTCCAAAGATAAGATTTTGTCATAATATGGTGTGATTAAACACAATAACAAAAATGTATGCATTACGACACAACATCCACCTTTAAAAAGAATTTTTAATACATATAAAACTTTTGATGCTGACAAGTTACAATCACGTTTTTACTTCACCTAAATAACTTAAGGAGATACGTTTTCCCTGAGAGGCAAACTTTTTCATTATTTCTATTTCCTCTTCATTGGTTAAATTAGACCAATGGTAATTAATTTGATTTATTAAAAGAATTTTCTACCCAAAAATATAAGAATATGGTTCAGATTTTATTTAAATGGATGCATCCGATCGTTTAACCATTTATACTTACATTTTTAGTAATAAAATTATTCAAAATTGCATTACATAGAATACCCGAGTAAAAACATATTGCGTGTATAATTTCGCAAATGTGAAATAAATTATTTTTCTCTAAGCTAATAGCAAGTATCTGAAACAAAAAATATTTTAGGCAATTTGAAAACTAAAATGATATTATTTGTCTTACCTATTTGCAACTATCAACACTAAAAAAATTTCGTTCAAGTGGTTTCGAACTCTGAATTCAAAATCCAAGGTCAGATGTTTAAAATTCCAAATAATGGATCCAATATTAGCTCGCCACTTTTTGAAAAATTAAGAATTTTAAAGAAAGAAAAATTTGATCGCATTCTGCGCGAAATTTTGGATAAAAATTATTCCCACTGATTCCCTGTTTATCTAAAGTTTCACGCAGAATACGATCATATTTTTCTGCTTTCAAAATACTTAATTTTTCAACAAATTGTCTGCAATATTGGATCCGTTATTTTAAATTATAAAAATCTGATCCCGGATTTGAATTCAGCGATGGTCGAAACCGCGAAAATCATATTTTTCGTTGAAAGTTCGTCGATTCCATGCATGCACGAAAGGGTTAAAAAAGTATTTCTAAATAAATAATTAATTAATTAAAGAATTTACTTACCAGCGGCACAATGAGTGAAATTGTCAAACAACCAAGAATTATAGTTTTTAAAATATTTATTTTAGGATTTGACAAAGGCCAGTTGCCTGCAAAATCTAGGAGCATTTTGTTGATCTTATAATACCGTGCATCATCGTACACAAAGAATATAGTCATTATTATTATATATGAAATACTTTTTATTGGTTTAATAAAGGTAAAGAAAAACTATATAAAAAAATATTTTATTTATTGATTCAGAAAAATGTTGTACTGTTTTAGATGTCTGGGATAAGTTTATTTAAAATATTTCTTGTTTTGCAAATTCATAATACTTCAATCATAAATTTTAAATAATAGCGAAGTTAAATATGCTGACAGTCAAGAACAAAGTTCATGTAATTGTATTCTTCGTATTTTAAAATATTTAGCAATTATTCTTGAAATATAATGTTTTCAAGGACTTTTATAATACAATTGAAATAGGATTTGCAACAATTGTTTTAAATAAAAAAAGCTGAAATTCAACCAATGAATAATTTTAGTAACTGTTAACGTTTATTATTATTTTAATATTATTTGTTTCGATTTATTCGAAAAACTATACCACTTTGTAGAATAGCTATAAAAATAATAACAAAAAAATTAAGTTTCTTTAATAAAAGGGAAAAAGAAAATTGAATGCTAAATGAAAGGAATTAAATTTTAAAAAACATTTTTTTATATCTTATATTTTTAAAAATATTAAGCGGCTGATTGCAGCAAGTTTTTCACCAGAGTAGATTAGAAGAAACAATCTCGCAAAATAAGTACAGCAAATGCCAATTGATCTGAAAATGTCAGCTGGATCACTCAATTTTTTGAGGTTCATGAGAGCCTAAAAGTAAAAAAATGTATATTAAACAAAACAATTTATAATTATGCTGTAGATCATTTAAATAGTACTTACAACAACACCGGTTACGAGACATATTAGGCTTCACTGATCAATAAAGGATATCTGTTAGCATTTTCCATTAAGCGGTAGTACCTATCAAAAAATAAAAACAATTAAAAAATGATATTATTTTAGGCAATGTATTTTTATTAAATTGGATGTATTCTAAAGCAGTTTTATGCATATTAACTGCACCCTTTAAATTTATAAATTTGTTCTTACTGCGATGAATTAACATAATCTTTTATAGCTGTTCTTTTAATTAGTTCTAATCGAAATCTAAAATGAATCAATATTCAAAAATTCATAGAAAATTTAAAATTGATTAAATATACTCACTGAACTAAAGCGAGCAATGCGAATAAATGTTGCGTATTGATGATGAAAAACAGATCGAAGCAGCAATTTTTATTAAATTAACAAAACCAATTACGTATATATGAAGAAAGATATAATAGTAATTTTCAGTTTTATTGATTCGATAATCTGCATAAAAGGGTAACATTTTTTCACCCGGCGTTGTTTCAACAGATAAAATATTAAAAATTGGTGTAATTAAGCACAACGTATACAACCCTTGCAGGATTGAACAAATAGCTCCTTAGAAAGAATTTAAAACATTTTTATTAATAGAAATAGACATTTTTTTTCAATTTAATACCTGTATAAAGAATAGTAAACAGTCGTCCTTGTCGTGCAAACTTTATCATTATTTTTAATTCTTCTTCATCTGCTAGCCTAAAGTGCTCGTTCATTTTATTTATCAAATTCGAATTCTGCAAATAATGAAAATATTTTTAATTAATAATAAACGTTTTTTTCGTCAAAATGTTATTTTAATTAATAATAAACGTTTTTTTCGTCATTTAAATTTTCACAAACATGTCCCAGGTTGTTTTTTTTCAATTTGTATACCGAGAATCTAAAATAACAATAACTGTAATAACTAAAAGTAGATTAAAAATGATCAACGCTTACGAGAGCAATAATACCCGAACATGATAAGAGGCTCATTAGAGTGGTTTTCGCGAGATTTCCAGTACGATTCGACTTTGGCCAAGAATCTAAAAAATCAAGCAATATTTTGCTGTAATAACGCGAGTCTTCGTAAACGCGAATAGTATTCGTTCCCAGCTTCATATTGTGATAGTAGTAATAAAAAATGATCAAGTATTCGTTTATTTAATTTCGTAAGCGGTTTGTCTCCCTTTGCGTCCTAAAAAGTTAATTTTCAAGTTCTTTACATCTTTTATAATTTAGCAGTCATTAATTAATTCTGTAAAATTTCCAATGACACTTGAATTATAAATCAGTGCATAAAAAATAAATTTCGTTTTCGTCAATTGTTAATGAAACTTTTTACTGTCTTTTACCAAATGCTATTATCTTTATTTATTGATTAAATGATATGTATAAAATAGAGTAAAAATTAGACAAAATTAAAAGAATTAACGGAGATTTATTAGCATAATTCACTGCAAGGAATAATACTAAACATAATAAATATTCAACGAAATTGATATGCGAAACAAAATATGAATTAAATCAGAATTTTTCACCATATAATCTGTAAAATATCTGGTATTATCAAATGTTCATATTATATCACAATTTTATTACGTATTATATTACCAGACACTGCTATATACAATGTAAAATAACGTCCATCGAATAAATGTGTTATTAAAAACAATGTAACAAAGCAGTTTTGCTCAGTGCGCAAAACCGCATAAACTCCGTGCCGGACTCGGTCCGCCAGGGTTCGGTCGGAGTTATTCTTTAAACGAATTTATTCTTGTATTATTTCGCGTATGTTTTTTTTAAGGAAACAGGAAAATTAAGGAAACAAAATAAATGATACTTGCGTTGAATTTTCGGTTAATAATCTATATTATAACTATTTTTAAAACTATAATTATTTTTACAACTTAAATATAAAATAATATTAACGCTGCGGAAGCTAAGCTTTCGGACTTTAATGTAGTAAACTTCTTTGCAATAAAAATTTAAGATTTTACTTGAAAAATAATTAATTTGATAGATATAACAACTTACAAACCTGTCCATCTATTGGTCTGATCCTATAACCAATATGGGAGACGCGACATTAATTACATTAAATGAATAAATAATATTTAATTTTTTTATTTATTTTACAATATAACAAATGAATATTTGTTGTACAAAATAGTATAAGCAGCTACCAATAATATAACAGGCTACTTCAAGTTTGGATTATTACGACTTGAACTTACGAAGACGGTCGCATAAGACATCGATGTTTTGAAGATCTAAATTGGAAATAAAAATTAGTTAATAACCATTTTTTTGAACAAAACTTGAATACTCTAGTCTGTACGCGAACTTACCTTTGAAAAATTTTCGATATTTAAATCTACAGTCCCACATTTTATTTGACAAGGATGCAAACTTCTAAGGATTAATATTTGTACCACATACTTTGATTTTTTTGAAAACTTGTACCATTCTACTGCGTAACTATATAACGTACTATATTATTAGCTTCATGGTTCCACATTATGAAATTGTGTAAAGTGTTGTACGTACGCTTGTTCAAAAACAGAATTACTACTCTGGAGAGCTCTATCAGCAGTGAATGTCATAATATACATGCGTACTAAATAGATTATGCAAATGTTTGCCGATCTAATAAAATAACTCGGTTCATTTCTTACTTTTTCTAACGCTAAAATTACCTATCAAAAAAAACATAAGTATTTTAAAATTTAAATAGCATTTTTTTATTACTTACTTGAACCATGACACAAATAAAGGTAGCTAAGGTTATTGCAATGCCGAGTAAAAAAGGGAGTCTACAGCTATCCTCCAGTAGACGAGCGTACCTGTTATCAAAAAAGAAATAAAATCAAGAAATTATTAAGAGTAAGCTGAATATTTTTTTACGAACTCTAACGCTGTCTTGTGCATATCGACTACGTCTATCAAACGCTTATGAGCACGATCTTGCGTTGATTTACTCAAAACATTCGATGATATTCCAGATATTTTCGAAATCGATTTTAGCCGTAAACTGAAGATACAGAAATATTTCTATAAATGTCCCGAAAATTAATGAGCATTGTACCTACCGAACTATAGCAAACAATGTCAGTAAATGTTGAATGTTTGTAACGAAAAACGTATCAAAGGCTAACGTAGCTGTGATTAACATAAGGGCGCAGATATACAAATGAACAAAAATGTAGTAATAATATTTTTTCTCGTTCACCCTGTAATCCACGTAAGCAGGTAACACCTTCTCTCTAGGTGCTTCCAGTGGAATAAATTTATCAAACATTGGCTCTATCAGACAGAGTGCGAATAATATATTCGTTATAGTGTATGTTAATACTAAAAAAAAAACAATTTTAAAATAAATTAATAACCGAATTTTTAAGTAATATTTTGCAAATTTACATGTATAAACTAAAGTGAAAAGTCTTCCTTCACGCGCAAACTTTTTCATCATTTTTATTTCTTCTTTACTAGATATATCAGCCCAGTGCTGATTGGTTTTATGTATTAGATCGATTTGCTGTTCCAAATTAGATACATTTATTAGTAGATGTAATTAAATATAATGACAGAAAACATTACTGTACTTACTTTGTTAATAGTAAAATAATTAAGTATTAAATAGGTGATATTGCCAAACATTAAAAATAAAATGTTTGTGATATCACAAATGTGTATAAGATCATTTTTTTCTCGATTCAAACCAAAAAACTGAAAAATGACTAAAATGTTACAGATATTTTTAAGAAAATTTATTCTTAAAAATACTTACTGATCCTACAATTGCGGGAATTGTGATAATATTGATTATAATAATTTTCATCAAGTTTCTTCTAGAATCAGAAAGTGGCCAACTGCCTACACAATTTAACAGCATTTTATTATATTTACAATAACGAAAACTGTTATAAATATCTATTCTATTCATTTTTAAATTTCAAGAAGTCTTCTTCGTAGTTAAGCATATTAGTAAGTGACTTGGCAAAATCCTTTTCCGCTTTTTTCTTGTATACTCATACACTTTTAAAATATGTATGAGAATTTAAAGTTTTTCTACGCAGGAGGCTTTAAACCTTTAAACAATTTTTATAATATTTATAAATCAGTAAATGCTTCCAGGAAACCGTTCGTAAAATCCATTAATATTTTCACAAGTTTTGTTGGGATTTTTTTATTTTAAGTTTGCGCGTATTGTTAGTTAGTAAAGGCTAAATATAAAAATTAACGCTCATTATAGAAAAAGATAAATAAATTACCGTAATTACTTGTCTTAAGTAAAAAAATTGATACGTCGGTGTATGGCATACGTAAAGCAAAATAATAATAAAGAGTAACTGCATAACAGTACAATGAATATTTTATAAGGCTTTTCCATTTTTTCAAGTATTTAATTAACCGTTTTATTGTCCTTGAACTATCTTAAAAAAGAACCTTTGTCAATTCGAAATTTGTTGATTTTTATATAAATAATAATTAACTTTAGATGTTTTTCAGATAAAAGGCAAATTAACGTAGAATAATCAAATAATGTGAGCATGCAACGTTACGAATATTAAATTTGTTCAATGCATGTTTTTTATACAATATAATTGACAATATTGTAATATTTTTTTGTCACTATAATTTAATTTTTTTTTAGAATTTTTAATAAACTTTGAAAACTATAATAAGTAGTTGTAAACTAATATTGTATTTGTAAGAATTTTTATATTTCAAACGAAATTTGCTTTGTAAAACTTGTATCGTTGACGTATCTTGTATCTCCGATAATTATATTTTTTGCAGTAGGCACTTAGGCACTTGTTGTTACAACTACCCACTCTTACTTAAAAAAAAGAAATTACTTTAAAAAGTAAAATAATTGTACCAGTATAAAGGTTTTTAAAATGCTTTTGTATTTAAACAGTTTATATAATAATAATACATAATAGAATATTTTTTTTTGTTTCATTTCCACCTCAGCAAAGCAAAACAAAAATGCATTTTTACGAGATTTGCATCATACAAAAAAGGATGACGTGGAAATAGGTTAGGTTTGCAGCAGCGGGGTGCCGCGAGATTTCGCCTCCGCGCGTAGTGTTTAAGATTTTTTATTTTGTAAAGATCCTATTAGATTAATTAATAAATTGTAAATATGTTCGAAATCACAGATACACAAAGTAAGTATGAACTAATCGGTATAGCTGAAAAGGAATGTGAAATATTTTTGGCATGACTTCACAAGAAAGCCTACTTGTTGACTACTTGTGAATTAATTTGTTATATTATTATTTCAATAGAAATCGGCGTGGGTCTTGCTGGGTTTGGAATTGCATTTCTATTTCTTGGTGTTTTGTTACTCTTCGATAAGGGTCTTCTTGCCATAGGCAACGTAAGTTTTATTTAATTCTAATGAATTTGAAGGTTAATGTAATAGTTTAACAGTATGTTTCATTTTAATTGAATAATTTAAAAAAAAGATGAATGAATGATGACTCTTTTTTTTTAGATTTTATTCATAGCTGGTTTAGGATGCGTGATTGGACCAAGACGGACGTTTAGTTTCTTTTTCCAAAGGCATAAACTTAGAGGCAGCTTTGCTTTTATTGGTGGAATATTTATTGTATTGATGGGCTGGCCCATTGTTGGCATGATTTTTGAGACTTATGGATTTGTTCTTCTTTTTAGGTAAGAAATTTAAGAATACTTACGTATTAGAAAATCAGAAGCTTATTAATTATTTTCATAACACCGTTGAAAGACAAACATTTTTTTGGTTATCAATTTGTTACTTCTATTTTTGAAAAACCTAATTTTTTATTTAATTATATACTAACTTTAATAAAACAATAATAAAAAATGTTTTTTTTATTAAAATATATTTTTATTTTCAGTGGATTTCTACCAGTTGCTATTAATTTCCTACGAAGAGTTCCCATTCTTGGCACTTTCTTAAATATGCCTGGCATTAGTCGAATTCTAGACATGTTGGCAGGGGATTCTAACAGGACAAGAGTATGACCTTATTAAGATTTCTTCCTATTGTGCCACTATTCAATTGTACATACAAATCATTCATTATTGTACCCCTCATGAACATTATTCTTAATCCATGTCATTCCGTAATTTTTGTACGTGCGAATGTAAGTGCGAACATGGTGTTAACTTATGGATAAAAGAGTCGTCATTTTTGGTGACGTACACACATTTTTATAATTAAATAAGTGTTTATTAAAAAAGATGCCAGTTGTATAACGAACCAAAATGATTTTCCTTTATGAATAATAAAATGTGGTATTTTCTTGTAAATAAAAAAACTACCTTAGTGTATACATTAAAAAACGTACAATATACAGCTGTATTAAATTATTAGTGTTATTTTTGTTCCAGACTTTCTAAAGATTCTTAGACGTCATTCCTGCATGCTGTAAATTAAACAATTTTATTGTTTTCTTAATTTAGTTATTTTTTTATTTATTTTGTTTTCATATCACTTTCCTGCTTTGAGTTTTCCTCATTTTTTAAATACCTGTAATTATTATAATATATACCATTATTATATTAATCAACAGAGAAATATGTTTTTCACATTATACTTCTCTTTTGTATCTTTCAATACTTGTCCTCGATCCGTGACCTACAGATATAGTTAAAGAATATGATAAAGTAGTCAGATCATTAATTTTATAAGACAGAATAAAAATTGTAAAAATTATTTTTTTTCAAAATAAGGAATTCGTTTAAAAACTCGATAAAAGTAGGATTCATGGTAAAATAATTGTTAAACAAATTTAGGCAGGTCAAGTTTTTGTTTCGATTTTTATTGATCTGTCCTCCCTGCATACATCCTAACATGAACAGATTAGATGTATACATTTTCCACAGAGTTTTACGCTTCTCTTTTTGTATCTTACACGTATACAGAATCGTCTTTCTGCGATGTACACGGGTGTGAAATCAAATAAAACTCCATTGACTCATCCGTTGATTCCTGATTTCTTTTGTTACTTTCGCGTTGGAACCTCCCATCTTCAATGTTTTTCTTCACGAAAAAAAAGAGTTGCTTTAAGAATTTTTCCATTATTTCATTAAATTTATCTACAATGGGCCGAGAGAAGTTCTCTTTTTGTTTAAGGGCGGGGGCGGCCCACGTCTACGCGCCCCGCCATCGCCGTTCCGTTGATTGTTCTTGTTTTTCAATTACGTTATGTTGTTTATTTGTTTCTTGTTGTTCTTATTTAAACTTGTCGCGCGTCCCTTTGAAATTCCTTTTAACTCTTTCTCTCGCTCGCTTTATTTTAGCTATTAAAACGATTTCGTTCGTACGCGAGCTCCGGAGCTCTCATTCGGCGTTTAGTTTCGCGTCTTCACCGAGCGACGGAACGAAACGACCGCTTTTTTCCCTCGTTCATTATTGCAAAGAGTAATGATCGAATGATGCACTCCGCGGCTTTCGTACAATCGACTCAATTTCACAAATACCCTCCCGATCGTTGGTACTGCTGCTGGCGATTATTTGTTAAATAACTTGCATTTAAATAACGTAAAATTCAACTAAAGGTACACGCGCGTTCGAAAAGAAACGCACGCGACACGCAATATTGCCAAGCCGGGCGAGAAGGCCGCGAAGGGCCGAGAATAAAGTCGCTGAAACGCATCTTTTTGGCTCAGCTACTTCCGCCTCTCACTCGCTTTCTGCTTATACTTTTTATTTTTACATTTAATTATTCATCCTAGCATCGTGCGCACGTCTTACGTGTGACTTGTTTGTAGTTTTTTCTGTTTAATTTTATTTAAATAGTTTACAACGAACGGTCGGCAAGGAGGAGAATGGTTATCGAATGGTAGCGCAGAATGGATGAATACTGAATCCGGTAATAAGTTAAGTGAAATGTTTAATTTTTGTCCGTTTTTCCTTCATTATATTTATACATATTCCGCGGCTACCGAATATATTTATCTCGTACCTTGCTCACGTGTCCGCTAGCTTTTATTATTTTATTCGTGAGTTTATTCATGAAATTGTTGAAGCGAGCGTGTCTTTTTTTTTTAAATATAAAGTCCCGCCACTCGGTGCGTGTTCGAGACTTCATTCTTCTATTTTTTTTTGCATTTTTTAAATACATTATTAACCGGAGATGATCGGTATGGTGGTGGGGTTGTGAGTTATGGGGCAGTTTTACGTTAATTTTAAGAGTGGTGTGGTGGTGATATTGTTTTTTCCCATTTTTTTTTAAATTTTTTTCTTTTTTATATTGATCATCGGTTGTGTGGTAATGACGTGAAGACCGTTTGGTGGCTTTGTTGTTTGAAAATTTTTTTAAAGTTGTTTACTCTTGTCGATGGTGTGGACACTATCTGTTGA
Organism: Ormyrus thymus; assembly: GCA_035582935.1. NCBI lineage: Eukaryota > Metazoa > Arthropoda > Insecta > Hymenoptera > Ormyridae > Ormyrus > Ormyrus thymus. The sequence goes on from JAWWEM010000001.1 coordinate 4,557,072, forward strand.
TGTTTTTCCTGTTAGTTTGATTGAATTGGTTGTTAATCAAAAAGATTCTTAAAGGATCTTCTTGATCTCGTCGTACAGTACGAGTACGAGGGCACCACCAGTTCCACGGAGAACGTTGGAGAAAGCTCCCTTGAAGAAGGCACCGCTGCCTTCGGTCTTGAGGATGGTGGCCCAGCAATGAGCAGTGCTCTTGTACAGGATCTCGGACTTGGCACGTCCAGACTGCATCATCATACGCCTACGGACAGTGTCGAATGGATAGGACACAATACCGGCGACGGTGGTGACGGCCTGCAAAAGGAAAATGATATGAGTATTGCTATTTTCTGCATAACTTTTAAAATAAACTGTAAACTTGTAAGAAACTGACCTGCGCAATACCCCAGGAGACGAGGAATGGAGTCTTCTTGGGGTCCGGAAGCATACCACGAGCGGTATCGTAGAAGCCGAAGTATGCAGCACGGTAGATGATGATACCCTGGACGGATACACCGAATCCTCTGTACAGACCGGAAATACCATCGGTCTTGAAGATCTTGGACAGGCAGTTGCCTAGACCTGTGAACTCGCGCTCACCACCCGCTTTACCGACGTCGGCGGCCAACCTGTAGTTAACAATTGCGGCATTAATTTTTTATTCTTAATTCTTTGTTTCAATTTTTTGTTTATCACGAATATATGCAGTACAATGCTTTTTATCAACTTGATTAAGAAATTATGATTGTGTGAAAATAAGTATTGCAATTTTAGAAATTTTGTATTTAAAATTGCGAAAAGAAAGGAATACATTACCTGGTTCTGGCGAAGTCAAGTGGGTAGACGAAGCACAGGGACGTGGCACCAGCGGCACCACCGGAGGCGAGATTACCAAGGAAATAACGTCCGAACTGGGTGTTCTTGTCGACTCCACCAAGGAAAACCTGCTTGTACTTGTCCTTGAAGGCAAAGTTCAACGCCTGCGTTGGGAAGTAACGGATGACGTTGGCGAAGTTACCACGCCAAAAGCTGAGAAAACCTTGTTCCTTGGGGATACGAATGAAGCAATCTACCATACCTGCAAAAACAATTTTTATTAGCTTCATAAACATTTATTTTTATTTTTAGACAATAATTCAGTAATTTTTATCAAAGCTAGAAATTTTCTTTTATTAGATTATTTTCTTACTTAATACTGTTACATATATTTAACAATATACCTGCATGTAATTCATTGCGATTTTCTCCTGCAGTCGGATTTTCCCTATTCTCATTCTTATATCTATTAAAAAATCATTGAACACAACCCCTATATCTCATTTTTAAGCAAAAGTACAAAGTCACCTTCGTCATTTCGTCTTTCGCCCTGTCAAAAAGCTCGTCTCGTCTTGGCACTATTTTTCCAACATGGCGACCAAGAGCCGAGCCGTATTCTTGTACAATTTACCAAAGCACGTTCTCTCTTTTTCGCGCGTCTGCTGCCTGACACAATCGGCGTTAGGAACTTCCGATTACGTCAGCAAGTGGACGTTGCGATTTGCATTCGATTAGTGTGATGAAATTCTTTAATTTGTTCAGAGATAAAGTTCAAGTTCAATGAATTTTCAAATTTCGAAGTTACAGTTTCAAGGTTCTATTTAGGAGTTTTTGACGGATCTCGGTCGAATAGACGTAATGAAAAAACCTTTGAATTTATCTGGTCGGTAACCGTAAAATTTATGCCAGTAGGAAATCATCTTTATTGAAAGGAATACGACCTAGTAAGCTTTGTTCGTATCAGGATAAAACTAAATTATTTTTGTGAACCAGAGTAAGAGTGCCTGCATAGAGTCTGGTACAATTCACACGTGCGTGATTTGACCTAATTCCTGGATACTTTGTGTTTTAAATGAAACGTACCTTTATCGATTGTTAACTGTTTAATAATTATTTATTGTAGTGATTTGTCTCGCTCGTTTAGACGAATAAAAAACTAAATGCTGAGTTCGAATTTAAATTTTTCTTCTTAATATTTAATTTTAATTTGTCGATATGCACATTTTCACATTTAGCTGATCAATAAACGTATTTAAGTATAAAAATGAATTAAAAATCCTTTGAAATAATGCTTTTTTAAAATTTTGAGATTTAAAAACTTTAATTTTGTTATTAGATGTGATAATAGAAAACTATTTTTTTAAATACCCGCTAAATAGTGCTGGAATTATCCGGAATAGCAATTTAGACATGCGTCGCGATTATTCAGCAGATTAAGAGCGATCGAGAGAAAGAGAGGCAAAAACAGCGCGTGAATAAACTGAATAGCAATTTTTTTTACCAAGGTATCATATAGTATTAATTAACGAAATTCTGATTTTTTAATTTTGATATTTTTCACCTGTACTAATAAACATAATCCATAGAAAGGACATTAATCAATTGAAAAAGTAGGAAGTGTGTAAAAGGCTTGAAAGAATTGTTTGTTTATAATAAAAAGCGGCGGTATTGAGCTTGACGCGTGCAAGCCTAGACGGTTCAAAATGGACTAGAAGGACAGAGCAAGTGTTTTGCAATTAAAATGTTGTTTTTTGACTGTAACTGTAGACAGCTGCAACTGCACACTGTACCCTTAGAAAATTTTACTTTAATTTTATAAATTAAAATGAAGAGTGAAGCTTTAAATTTATGATTTTTTATGATCGGTTTTTAAATTTAAGTGGCTAGGATAAATTAAAAAGCTATTTTAGATGCTTATTGTGTATAAAGATTTTTCATCAATCTTCATCAACTTTGATATATTTTGGTGAGTGCCAAAGTAAGAAGACCTAAGCTAATTACATGTTCAAAGGTAAAATAGAAATTTTCATACAAACAGTTTAAGATATACTCAAAACTTATATATCAGTACAAACTGATCCCTTGTTTTCTAATTAACGGTCGCTAAGTGAGCGGCTGTTTAAAGCAATTGCGTAACAATGCAAATAAGTAATATGGCAAAAATAAGTCTGCAATTCTTTGATGGCAATAAAGCTATCTATTCCGATGGCACGATACACAAAAAAATCGCAATTTTCATTGAGAAAAGGTGGAGGCGTTGGTTCGCGCCGACTCCGTAACCCAGAAAACCTCCTGGATGACGTCCAAGCTTGCACTCGCGCGTGACACTTGCTTGTGTGCGTGCGCGCGTTTTAAACCCCCAAGGTCACGGCCTAACCTGATAGACATTCGTTGCTGCGACCGCCGCGTGCAGCGCCCGCCCCGCTCGCGATCAATGCGGGGAGCGCAAGTGTCGAGGTTCCTGTTCTGCCTTCTGCCACATTCTCTCTTTTTGCCTCTCCATGCGTCCAATTCGGCAGATCCGATCTCTCCGGTCAGGACTCCCTGATTTTTCGAACTCTTTAATTTACTGTATTTTTTTTTCCAATTAAACTTCTTGAGATCTAATTTGTGAAGATAAGACCGAGACAGGTAGAGTCGGTCGGGATCAATGTCAAAAGATAAGATGCGCTCGTAAAGCGGGTGCTCTAATATCGTTTAGCAAATTATTGATTTGATAAACGCTAGATGACAATGTCAGTCTTTTTTAGAAATCATCATATAGGTACCTACATTCTAAATTCAAAGGAAGGCGAAAATAATTCACTGGCAGCTTCCTGCAAACCGAAGAACATAGCATTCGAACACTGTGATTTAGAACTTGCCAAAGCGACTTAACCTCACTTTATGTAATGGCCAAAAATGGCATTTCTTATTAAATAAATGTTTATACGCAAAGCTATGTTCTATTTATATTAATTTTAAGTAAAATACATTCTACAAGTTTTTTTTAATTATCTGATTTATTACGAACAACGTATATCGACATATATTTCAATTTTACCAAGTCAAAATTTTTCTCATTTCTAGAACTGATAATATCTGTATACCCTGAACAATTTAAAATTTTTCTAAAATTATGAAAAAATTAAGAAATCTACTTTATTGTAACCAAAACTTTCAAAATCTTGACCGCTACTGCTGTTACTAAAATAGAAGAACACACAAAATATTTAGAACAATCTGTTTCATTACGTAAACTGTCAATACAGCGGGAATATTCGTTCCCTTATTGAAAAGAAATTATTTTAATGCACATTTCCCACTATTCGTTATACTGAGTTCCATGTGACTTAATCATATCGAAGTATACGCAAGTTTTAAGATTTTTAGAATATTTAAACGAAAGTCTCTGGATGCATTAGAATTTTAGGTGTTATTTGACTCTAATATTTGAAATGTCAAGTAAGAATAAGCTAGTTTTCTTTAATTTTGACTCGAGTTTTATCCTGCGTAATGGAGAGCCGCCATGTTGGACCGCATCGCCATCGATCGGTGGGAAGCACTCCAGCACACGAGTGAAGAGAGCCACGCGCTTGCTACCTTTATCTCTATCTTTCTCATTCGCACATTCGAAATTCCATCTCGTCTCCTATCGAATATTCAAATTTTACTATTCGTTCGTACGATTTCCTTTGTCCACGTAAAGTTCATCATTGAATTTATTCTCAATTACATTCGGCCTCTCTATCGACCTTCTAGTCAACTCGCCCTAGTCTCCTTTATCGATCCGAACGTCTAGACGACGACGTCCGCGTCGATATATGTCGTGAAAAATCCCTTACATAAGCGTTAGCGCGCGCCGAAACCGCATCGAGGCGGGCCGTTATATAAAAGAAAAGCGAGAGAAGAGAGACGCGGCGATGACGACTTTGACGACACAGACGTCGAAAATTCTTTCGAGTAGTTGTTACATAATGCTGCTGAGCACCGCGATCCTCTTCTTCAAGGGGCGAGAACGAGAATTCGACGCTCTCTGCGTGCACGCGCTTGACAGAAGAAAATGCAAGTGCTGAGCGCGTGACTGAGACCTTTCCTTCTCTCTCTCACCGGTGCTTTCTCACGGTTACTTGTCACTCTCTCTTTCTCTCTTTCCCCCATTCCACTCTGCTACTTTTCTCCGGTCACTCCGTCTCTCTCGCACGTACATGCCTCCATGAATTCACTCCCTCATGCGTGGCACTGCGAGCGAGCACGAGGCACTTGCTAAAATCTCAGAATCGAACGCGGAACTTGGATTCGAAATTCAAATTTCAGAGTAGAACAGCGAAAAGCCGCGGCACAAGTTTGACGAGTAGAAAAATTAAATTCTTGAACTTACCCTTGTAGCGTTGGTCCTCGGCGATCTGCTTGGAGATATGCTGGACTTGGAGCAGCAACTTTACACGCTCAATCGGCGCTACAGCGGTTTTGGAGATTGCGGCGGCGCAGCCACCGGCGATGAAGTCCTTGGCAAACGCCACGGGATCCGCGAGACCAGACATTTTGTGTGTGTTGGGTGGTTGGTGTGAGAAGAGTAAAACGGGTTAAAAAACGAGAGGAAGAGAGGAGAGTCTTGACTCCTGTATCGGACGCGCGCCGGACGACGAGTGAGCGAGCCAGAGTTCCTCTCGGCTGACGGAGCCTCCGCTAAGAATAGACGCGCAGGTCACGTGGTCAACTTCTGCGCAGTCCCCGGTCACGCCTGCTAAAGCGGTACTCGATCAGAGGCGTATTTTCCTGAGGACGTTTCAGGAAGGCAATTTAACTAGTCCCGAGCTAGTTCAATTAAAAGTTACAATCTTGAAGGAAGCTTCTAAGGGATTAGAAAGTCTTTTCTTCAATTTAGAACAATTGAAATGCCAAATGGGAGGAGCGCGGTTCGAATTCCCTCGCATTCCCAACGCATTTCCGGTTGCGGCGAGCCAATCGAACGCCGTCTGAACAGCGGGGTACCGAGGCGGGAAGCGTGGAGCTATAGAACGAAAAGATACCTTCGGTGCGCCGAGCACAAGGTCTGCTTTTGTCTTTTTTTAGCGTCCCTTCTGATGTTGAACATTCGATTTTGTATTGTAACGCTCAATCGAACGTAGATGCAACCGAACTTTTGTTTTTAGCACTTTTCACATTGTCAAGTTTCCGAGAAAATGTCCGGATTGTTGACCTGCGTCAAAATTTCCCGCCTTTTAGCCACTGCCAGTATCAAGTTTGAACCCGTGGAATACAGAAAACGGCAACAATGCCTCTCTCCCTCAAGCCTCCTGCCCCTGCTTAATTTATCAAATAAACTGAATAAGATCATGAAAGCAGCATCTCAAGTAAAAATCTGATATTCGACTCTTCATGGGGAAGGAGCTGTCATTGAGCATGAAAGAACTGTAACGGCACTTTCGGGGAGTCTGCACCTATACGATGCGCTCTTGCCAGATCTCGTCGTCGGCGGGGCGCTCAAAAGTCGAGCGATGTCAGGGACACGGCTTGGGCTTGCACGGATCGCTCGTGACCGAGATATTTTCTCTCCTTATCCGCCAAGAGCTATATAACGTGAAAAAGCGTGCAGCGCGCATCCGCGTATATGTGCAAGAGCGACCAAATGAGCTCTTCTGCTTCTGCATTCTGCCTCGTGCCAATCGATGATTAGATTCCCAGCGATCGGCCTATTACGTCACGCGGATTTTACGCGGCTACGTCAGCAGGGAGAGCAGTTCCTTATTTATAAGGTCTTTTTTCGACCGGTCTGAAAGTGACGGATCGCTGCTACCTCCGGCGTTAACGGATTAGTGTGTGTATAACTAGCTTTGGAGGTGCAAAAAAAGGTTCGTTTTGTCAGCTGGAAGCTGAGCGGTAGGCACGAACGGCGGGCAATCGATTGGGCGTTACGTAACTTTTTGCAAATGCAATATTTCTTGAATAATTTCATTGCCAATATTCAATTCTAACAATTTTAACGTTATTTCTTACCTTTGTAGATACTACAGCGTTTTCAATAAAATTTTACTACAATTTATATATTTTATTTGCTAGAATTGAATTGGCGTTTTTGAAGAAATTGGATTCTTGCGTTCTTTGGTCACACTTTATTTTTACAAACATCATACATAAATTTTACATGAAAAATAGTGAATTATAAAAAAGATTTTAGAGTAATTTTTTTTTATTTTGTCAGGTAACTATCAGAATTTATTAAACGAGATGTATTACCTAGAATTACACATAAAAGTAATATTCCATTTTACGATTACAGTTCAAAAACTACGTAAAAAAGTTGAATTATACAAAAAGATATGAAAAAAGGGTATTGTATAAGCTATCCGCGACATCACAGTTCCAATGTCGTGTTCAAGCCTTCTGTGAGCGAGAAGTCGAAAAATGCATACTCTTAACTGACAATGGCAATTTTGCAAATCTAGATAAATGAAATTTTCATTGAGATTCAAAGACAGTCGGTCTATCTCAAAACTGAGAAGATTTTCAACCTCCTGCAACGTTCAACCCCATACCAACTCTTGGTTGCTCATTTTACCCTATAATATTTTAAACGAAATATTCTCTGTGCTTGATATTGAATTTTGTTCATCAATGAAATTCCTCGAAGACAATACGATCGTTAGGCATTCGAGAGAGAGAGAGCGCAAAGCGACGAGACCACCTTAGACGGGATGCGAATCGACACTAGGAAGAGAGCTGGGTTGATTAATCGCAGAAGCTCTTAGCGCCTTAAAGCCTCTGCTCCACACGAAGCGGGTCAACCGGGCTCGGCTCTTGCGCAAGCAGGCTTGGCACAGCTCCAGCGCATGTCGCACGCGCGCCCGCCAAAGTTCAATGGAGCAACGTCGCCGCTAATATTTATATCCGCGGACCTTGCGGCCGCAAGGTGACGGAGCCGAGGAGAAGCGTCCGGCTCGCGGAAAGGACGGAGACCCCGTAGGATGAACCTGTGCAGTACCGCAGCTTCTCCGACCGACCTCGGTTCCGCGAGGGCGAGAGGTACGAGATCTCGAGCGTGCTTTATTCTCCTTTATTACACGACTGTTAACTGCGCACGATCAAGTGTTCATTTTTTCAAATATACCAGGTTATTTTTAGAGATCTTCAATTCTGAAGCAAAAATATCGCCGCTGACGTTCAACGTTCATTTCCTGAAAAAAAAAGGCTCTGCGACTTTAGGATCGTACGAATAGTGAAGTGATAACGAGAAGAATATACAGCGCGCAATCGCGGCCGAAATGCAGAGGAAGAGATATATAAGCTGCATTCGAGGCAGCAGCCAGACGCGGAGACTGAAGCAGCTGATCGCATGCCAGAGCTTCGCGTCATCGTTCCACCCCGATCTCGGGACTGCTTAACTCTGTGACATTTTCCGTGTTTTTGACCTGATTTTCTGTCGAGTCACTGTGTGACACTCCCTGAAATGGATGGCATTATTATCACGCGAATCTTTCGACCATTTCGAGCTTTCTGGCTTCGTTCACTTCCTGTACTCAAATGTTCTCGTACACTATTTTAATCGACTATAATAATCATTTTCTTTACGTTTTTTATTAAAACGTTTTTGAAATTTTCTTAGTAAAAATAAATTAAAATTTTGTCAGTTTAAAAATACTGAACCATTTTCTGCTGTGTAATTCTTTACTTGAAACATTGAAATATCTACTCTTTTCGACTGCAAAAATATAGAGCCAATAACAGTGAACTTATAGGCAGCAAAATCAGTGTCACGCGTTTAGTGCTAAGGGAACTACTGCAATGTCAAAAACAAGACTCTAGACTCTTTTATTGACTTATATTCACATTTACACCTGTGCCTTTTTTTATGCTTGTTCTGTGAAGGGGACTATTTGGAGGAAAGAAAGATAAGTAGCTGCAAACGTCATCGCTCATTCTTTCCCTGCTTCTCCTTTGTGGCATTGATTTCCGATTAGTTTCAATGTCTCGTGCTGATGCGATAAGCCGTCTGAGATGCGAGAGCGCGGTTAATGAAATAATTATAGCACATGTGCGTTTCGATAGATTAGAACTTCAACGTAAAATCTCGAGTACTTAAAATTCAGTAATTAAATTGTTACGAATGAGTTGAGCCTCTGATTGTCTATTATGTTGTATTGAAAATTAATTTACAAAAAAAAGCGCAAAAGATTAATAAATACGTATTACTTGACGGAGAAAAGAATTGCTTAAATTGATTTCATAACGAGTTTATTGAAAATCGCGTTAAAAATTAAAATTATCGCATTCTAACGAATTCACAGTAGTATAAGAATTTGTACGATTCTTTTAGATTTTCGAATTTTTCTTAGGGATGTAAAAAGCATTCGTCCGCGACTGACGTTTCTCATACTATTTAAATCATTGGCGAAGATTTAAAAATACACTTTTGCACGGGCGCGAACGCTGGCACTGACGATGATGTTTTAGTTTTGTAATGTATGTATAGGTAGAATAAGTCCTTATGATTTTTCTCGTGCTCTTGAAACTTTTTTTCTTCGCTTCACAATAATACACTTGTTTATTCTTTCGTTGCTACGAAAACTCTGCAGTGCCTTGTTCATTTGAATATATCAGTAGCATATGCAAAATAATAATTTTCCTTTGAATTTTTGTAGGAAAGGAGAGTACAAAATTGATGGAAGCTGGAATTCAGTTGATGTAGTCGAACCAAAATATTTATGTTATAAGATAGAATCGTTTTTATATGGATTTTATTAGAATGTCAATGACATATTTGGGCGCCAGTTAGACAAAACACGAATAAATAGGTATCTTTAAAAGTAACAAAAAATTTGTATCGCGCGTTATGTTTACCAAATTTATCTTCTTTTGTTAAGGGAAGTGCATGTCCGCGATAATTTTTTACTCTCTTCTTATCGTTTTCTTAAAAAACTAAAATAATTTCTTTTATTTAAAATTTTTCAAATACAAAATTTTTTGATTAATAAAACTTTCATAAAAATAAAGTTCAAAAATTAGTTGACAATCAGAGCAAAAGAAATGTCTAATAAGTTTGAATTAAGAGACGTTTATCGCATCGACTCACAGCCTGCAGATTTATTCGCGAGATAACCGAGGCGAATGAGTTGAGAAATATTGAGGGTCTCAACTGCGTCTCGCGATAACTTTGACGAAACCTCCTTACGAACTCTTATATGCTAACGTACGACAAATAACAGCACCATATTCTTTAGGTGCGAGTTTTTTCTCTGCATATTTTTTTTTATTACTATTGGTAACAGATTTTTAATATTTAAATTCATATTCTTAATGCGATGTAACTATGCAGTTCACCTATAATTAAATATGTCTGTAAATTTTTTATTTATCAATAATTGCTCCTTGTGCATGCCAAGACAGATTACAAGAATTCGTAACTAAAGCATTATAACGATTCATTCGCACTTCAGTCGACTTAATAAAACGGCAAAGATTACGAGCAGCGAAGCGAAAGAACGAAAGAATCCTTATCTCGCATCAGGAGGCAGTGTGGTGGATGACCGAGGCTGATTACACCGTCTCACGACTCGGATAAGCGTACCGGGCTATACGGACGGTATGCGAGAAATGTGCATTGTGTAAGGAAACACGTCGTGCCTCCGCGCTCGGCTCTCCGGTCAATGCGCTAAAAAAGCGCCGGGCCGCACGCACGCGCTGTTACGCTACTTTTTTTCTCTCGCGAGTGTAATTCGATTTTCAGGAAGCGATATAGTATTGACCTTTCTGTATTTTTTTTTTATTCTCACTTTTCTAGCTGGTTTTTTTCTTCTTTCTTTTTCTGCAAGTGTAATTTCACTGTTGTTCGTTGGGATATTAAAAAAGTGAACAAACAAGATGTTTGTTTGAAAACTTTTTGTAAATGATGCCTACCTCTTTTATTACAGACTTTCGATGCTCCGATAATTATAGGACAAGAATATATGTGAGAAAAGGAATAGTTGAACATATGAATAAAAACAGAGTTGGAACATGACAAAATTTTTCATCAACAAGTTATTTTGACCTACCATATTTTTAAATACTTTGAGGTAATATGGATTTCAAGAATCCCATCATAATATGTACACATATTTACACTAATTTTAAACTATTACTTTATGTAACTTTGGAAGCATTCTTTACGAATCATGAACTTATTATTCATTTTAAGCACACGAATAATTAACTGATAAAGTCATTTTACATAACAGTTTAAAATAATCATTTTTGCGTAGTTCGAAGTTTTCATTGTTTTCTAGATTTATTCTTCAGTCAATTAAGAGTTTATTATTTATTAGAAACTAGTTTTCCTAACTCAAACAGAGGTCAATAACAAATTTGGCTCATGGAATTTTTTTTACAAATTTTGGTAGGAAATACATATATTTCTAAAAATATATACACTGGCAGACTCACAGTGCTCTCACATTAAATCTAAATTCGTCGTTTTGTTTTGATGCTAAGAAGATCTGTTGGGTAAGACGGAGTAGTAGTGCATGCGATTCGTAAGTAGATATAATCAATTTGTTCTTGAAACATTCAGCATTTATATTTAAATTTAAATCTACTTCCTTAAACAATTTATAAAAATGTACTTATTTTTTAACATTTTCTTCAACATTAATTTTCAATACCGTACTTTATTAAATTAAAGCTCGTAATTGTAGCTTTTTAAATATAAAAAAATAATTGCAGGTTTTTAATGCGCATAGTAAAATAATTTATTCTCTTAAAAATTTTTTTTCTATCTACTGAGTGGCATCTTTCTATACCATTTTAACGATGAATGATGGATAATCTTTTTCAAAATTGAATCCAAACGCTGTGCGCATGCGCACTCAGTGCTCGACACCTTGCGCGAAGTTCAAACGTTAGCGAACGGCATTCAGCTTAAAAAAGCTTCACCGCGAGCGCGGCAAGATGCAAGGCAGGTGCTTCAATACCAGGGCCAGGGCCGTTTCGCTCACTGGAGCTGTAATGACTGTCGTCCGATCGATTCTTGAGGGGTTTCCGTGTCTTGTTCTTTTCTTATTATAATGAGTACTGCATCGAAATGATTAAGCAAATCGGTTACGATGCCACTTGGCAACTTTATTTCATGGAAATAAGTTTTTGATGAAAAAATTCAATTGTTATTGAAAATAAACTTTTATGTTGTTTGAGTTCTCATCTATGTCCTTGTAAAAAATTTCAATTTTTTAAAAATAAAGATTTCTTGAATTGTAACTGCATAAATAATTAATATATTAAATTTGTAACTTTTGATGGCAGAACAGTAATAATAGAAATACGTTGGCATCTTCATTGACAACCAAGAACATCGGAAAAAAATTGTTAACTCCTTTTTACGGAGTCGATAAAAAGCATCCTGAAAATATCAATTGATATCTTAAATAATAACGTTTTAATTTTTAATAGTAACTCATAAGAATATCAAATTTATTTTTACTCAATTTATATGGTCGAACAACGAAAACATAAAAATTTAGCGAGTTGCAAGTGTTTCACAAAATTATTAGTTACACCGACAACAAAGTTTTTACTCTGTTAAAACGACTACCTTTCTTTTTACGCGATACTAAATGTGCTCGTTAGAATGACGAAGCGTTAGCTGCATATTTATCCCGTTTCGTCTTTGTCTCATGTCTGCCTTCGTCCAAGAGCAATGTATATCGCAGACTACGGCAATTGAAATACTCTTTCTCGTGTGCGTGTCTCGGACCAACTCGCGAGCGCGTAAAATAAGAATAACGGCGTTTTCTGAAAGGCAGTTCTAACGGTGATCAGGTTGTTTTTCAAGCTTGACAGTCTCGTGGCGCCATCGCTCGAACTGCTCTTCGAACGCGCCTACAAACACACACAATACAATAATAGGAGTTAGAGCGAGCGAGTCCGAGAAGCCGAGAAATTAAAAAACGCGATTGCACGGAGTATGGGCAGCAAGTGAGCTAGAGAGAGAGAGAGAGAGGGGGAGAGAGAAATAGAGCAAGAATACGCAATGGAAGTTGGAGATTTTTCGTTCACCGAACTTTCTTTAGAAGATACGCTCTACTAGAGTGGCAGACACGGTAATTCAGTAATTTCGTACAGTTTGTTTTCGCGGACGATAATCCCTGCCGCACGAACTCTAACCTTAAAGGCCAGTGACCGTCGCGCGGAATTTCGCTGCCTTCATCCTGTTCGTGCCTGTTTTTTTGACCCGCACGGTGTTATCGCTCTTGCGACCAGTGTGGCTCTCGTTAGTCACCGAGTGCTATTTTTCCCAATGGGAAGAAGTTGCGTGTGAGCGGTGTTTTTGACGGCGCGGAGGTTATGGGCGCGAGCGCTTTTTTCTCTAGAGCAGCGTAGGAGGAGGTCTGAGACTTTTTTGCCCGAGCGCTGCGGCATTTTTGACAGCTCAGCCGAAACAGTGACTGCGGTCGCGGTCGACTCGCTGGAGTGGGTGACGATTTTCAGGGCGTAATCCTTTTTCGATAGTCTTTGTTTTTGAACTGCTTAGTACAAAGTGTTGTTGATGATTGCGTGCGCAAGTGCTGTGTCGAAAGTCCACGAGAATAAGATTGCGAGAGGACTATTTGCTTACTAGTGGGCAGGTTCATAAGAAAATAATAATGTGATTAGGAAATCTAAGTAGGTTTTGCTGCCACAATTTGAAGTGCTCTTTGAATTTAAAGCAAATTAAATTTTAATTTGAGCTTTAATTTCATTAGGGGAGATCATAAAAGTATAAGTGTATTTACTCAATGTGTTAAAAGGTTTTTATAAAGATTGAGTGAATAACCTTAAAAAGCATACAGTGAAATGTCATTTATTTCATTAACAATCAGTGGTGTGTACAATCTTTTTCTAAAAAAAAGGACATCAAAGATGAAATATTTATCTTTTATAATTACAATATATTGTAGATACTAAAAAATGTAAGCTTGAGTCACATTTTATAAAAGATAAATATTTCATCTTTGACATGTCTTTTTATAAAGCTTCTTTGATAAACCAATTTTATAAAGAAAGAATTAATTATACAAGATGTTAAAATAAAAATGATAATCATGGTGAAATCTTTATTCACATTTAATTAAAAGTAACAAAAAAAGAAGAATATAAATTGATTTTCAATTTCATTTGTATAAAATAATAAACAATAACATTTTTATAATTTTTAAATAAATATTTAAGAGTTGAAAGTAAACAATTTAATCCTATAAGTCTACCCTAAACTTAAAAAGGTTATTTTTAAGTATAATTATTGAATAATAGTTTCTTTAATCTTTATGACTCATGTTACTTGGAAATAAATTGAAATTTAATTTAAACTCTATTAAAATATATTCATGAAAAGACCAATGTTAGTACGAATATATAGAATTGTAAATAATATTTTAAATAATAACATTTTTAAGGTAGATTATTAATAAGAATTTAATATTTTATTACTTAGATTATTATATACTATATTGTTATTGTATTTGTAAAATTTAATCTAAATAATTGGATATGATGCAATTTAATATAGTTGTAATGATTAATTATTTAATAACATTTTTTAAATTATATAAAGAACAGTTTGATATTAATTATGCTTATATTTTGTTGCAATCAATCCTGATATTAAAAAAATATATAAAACTACTGTGGCTCATAATTAATTATAATACAATGTTTGCTCCTTAAAACAGACATGAAGTAACAAAATAATCTTAAAATTAATAAAGTTTATAATGACTTGTTAAAGCTTTATTTTCATTTTTACAGAAATGGCTTGACATCAAAGCCAAGAGATGTTGCCTGAAACAGAGGCAAACATTGAGAACATGACAGAAGGTTTTTAATTTTTTATTCTAAACCTAAGTTTTAATTATTTGCATAAAAGTATTTAATAATAAACATAATCTCATTGCAGGAGGAGAAAGCCAACCTAGTGGTGAGACTAGTGTACAAAGTGGTAAGATAAAATTTTAATTATGATTAATTGATCTTGAAGTTATTTTTAGCCTTAATTATAAAGATAAAAACTTATCAACAATTTTTATAAATTATAAATTAAAAGTAAAATTAAAAAAAAAACTTTAATCTCTTTTTAAAACTATAATGTCACCTTAAGCTTTTATCCCTTTGACTATATATAAGCTTTAGCATACGGTCAAAGTCAGGTATCTAACTTGATCTAATTAAGTTAAGGTCCACTGTGGGCATCTGTTACGTTACAAAATGGGGCTTCATTTCTTAGTCAGTTCCAATGTCCAGAAGTACTAACTCTTTACTGTACGGAGATGATTTAGTTTTTTTAAAATAGTCAAGAAAACAGTGCGTGTGATAACTTGTTTTTTTTTTAACTTGATCTTCACTTACATTTATTATTTCTCTAGAAGCCACTGAGTCAAGAGTGGTTCAAGGTGAAGGTCTTCATGAGGGAACGACGGAAACAACAAGTCTTTCAGGACCATGTCAAGAAATATTACTGACTCATGGGTTGGGCCAAGGAGAAGGCAGCGATGCAGCAAGTGTTCACACTGCTAGCACCTCTGTATCAGGCAATGGTTAGTCCAAAATTACTTCTTAAATTTCAAATCAACAAAAATGATTTTATAATTTACATAATTTTAATTCAATTTAAACAAATTAAAGAACATCTGAATATTGTTTAAATTATCATTATATATACTAACAAATAAAAATAAATGGATACTATAATGTAAATAATTGTAATATTTCGTAACACATTACTTATTTCAATTTATTAAAGTGTAAGTAATTATAATTGTAAAATAAATAATATCATCTAAGCTAAAGACAAAGATATATTTAAAAATTTTATCAGTTATTAATTTTTAATATAATATTTTTACCTACTATATATAAAGATAAGCCTATCAATATTTATATAAAAAGTATTTAAAAAAGCACTTTTATGTATTTAACAATGTGTAAAATATTTTTATCTTTCAAAATTATGTCTGCTTCGATAACTGTAAACTTGTAATTGAAAACTACTTGATTTATAAAATTTTCACTTTTACATATAGGTATTTTAATTTTATATATAAAAATTATTGGATTAATAAAATTTACAAATTCTCTTTCAATGATATCTTATCAACTTAATCAAAATGAGATGTTTTCGAAGCGCTAGAAAGATATTAACTTTTAGCTTAACAGTTACATTATCTCTTTGTAATCATTTAAAATAATCTAATGTTCTTTATTTTAAATTTTAAAATTACTTATAAATAAAAATTATTTTTACAGAATCGAACTGCAGTAGAGTAAGTATAGTGACAGTTGTGTTTCCTTGGGGAGCTCAAAAAGAAACAATGAAGCCTCAGCAATTAGGAGACATGGACTTGAGGCCAGGGGAATTTGTGATGCGATCTCTGTTTGCTGATTTTACAAGTCAAGCTGAAAAAAAAATGGAGGCTGTTATGACTGAAACAGTAAGTGAAATCTTTAAATATTTTTTGTTGCAGAAAATATTTTATTTTTGATTCAACAAATTAGATTAATAAAATAAAAATTATTCTTTCTAGGAAAAACCTCTTTCAAAAGTATTACAAAGAGGTGAAGACCCTCAGTTTGATCAACTTTTATCAGCATTTGGATCTGTTGCAGAACATTGTCTCCCTTCTATATTGAGAGCATTATTCAATTGGTATGAAAGACAACTTGTGGATCATGGAACTGATCAAAAAAAACTTGCTGCTGCAAAAGAAGACCAAAAAGGGAAAAGGTAAGAATTATTTACACACATAATTAATTTAACTTCTTTAAATTGTTTAATGTATAATTTTTTTAAAAATTTTTTTTATAGTATCATGTATACAATAGTCTCAGGAAGTGTAGAAACAGTAGAAAGAAGTGAAGGAGATTTACTTCAAGAAAGAAGAGATTTGGCTGTGGAATTTATATTTTGTTTAATGTTAATTGAAATTTTGAGACAGTTACCATTCCATCCAGGACATGAAGATTTGGTTTCTTATATAGAGAATATTGCCTTTAAACATTTTAAATACAGAGAAGGGTGAGATTTTTTGCTACTAAAATATAAAAACTTAAAAATTGGATTTTATAATAAAAGTGTATATTATACAATTTGTATTTATTACAGAATTCAAAACGAGCCTAATGCTGCAAATATTCACATAATAGCAGATTTGTATGCTGAAGTAATAGGAGTCCTCGCGCAATCTCGGTTTATGTCCGTGCGTAAACGTTTCATGGTTGAATTAAAAGAATTACGAGCTAAAGAGCCTGGACCACATACAACGCAAAGCATTATTTCCTTACTCATGGGCATGAAATTTTTCAGAGTCAAGGTATAGAAATTAAATCTAATGAAAGAGTAACAAATTTGATTTAAAATCTAATTTTTTAAAATTTCAGATGGTACCTATAGAAGAATTTGAAGCATCATTTCAATTTATGCAAGAATGTGCCCAATATTTTTTAGAAGTTAAAGATAAAGACGTAAAACACGCACTCGCTGGTTTATTTGTAGAAATTCTTGTTCCTGTTGCAGCAGTATGTACAACATTGTTCTAAATATCAATTTTTTTTCTTTGTTTTCTTTGTTTTTAAATAAACTTTTTTGCAGGCTGTTAAAAATGAAGTCAATGTTCCTTGCTTAAAAAATTTCGTCGAAATGTTATATTCAACGACATTAGACATGTGTACAAAAAATAAGCATCGACTTGCACTTTTCCCCTTGGTCACTTGTCTTTTATGCGTTAGTCAAAAAACGTTCTTTTTACAAAACTGGCACTACTTCCTGGCGATGTGTCTCTCTCATTTAAAGAATCGCGATCCTAAAATGTGTCGCGTTGCTTTAGAGGCTCTCTACCGTTTATTATGGGTCTATATGATCCGTATAAAGTGCGAAAGCAATTCGGCGACGCAAAGTCGTTTGCAAAGCATTGTGAACTCTCTGTTTCCAAAGGGTTCAAAAGCAGTTGTACCTCGTGATACACCCCTCAACATCTTCGTCAAGATTATTCAGTTCATCGCTCAAGAACGCCTAGACTTCGCGATGCGTGAAATCGTTTTTGATTTGTTGTCTGTTGGTCGTACGTTTAAAATCATTTTGACTCCTGAAAGAATGAGCATTGGTTTACGTGCCTTTCTTGTTGTCGCTGACAGTCTCCAGCAGAAGGAAGGTGAACCACCCATGCCTAGAACGATGGGTGTTTTGCCTAGCGGTAATACTATGCGTGTAAAGAAGACATATTTGAACAAGGTAATTAAATTTTAGGTACATTTCGTGGAAATTTTTTTGTAAAAACAAAATATTTTACGATTTATATTTTACAGATGCTTACGGAGGATACAGCGAAAAGTATTGGTATGTCCTCATATTTCCCACATGTACGTAGAGTATTCGTGGATATTTTAAGGGCGCTTGACGTACATTACGGTCGGCCACTCATGATGACAAGTACACAAAATGTGAATAAGGAATCCGACGAGGTGATTACGGGTGAACGCAAGCCCCGAATAGATCTTTTCCGTACTTGTGTAGCGGCAGTTCCAAGGTTGATACCCGACGGCATGACTGGGACTGAACTTGTTGACATGCTTGCTAGGTTAACAGTCCATATGGATGAAGAGTTGAGAGGTCTTGCTTATCAAAGCTTGCAAACCCTCGTATTAGACTTTCCAGATTGGAGACAAGATGTTGTTTTTGGGTTCACGCAGTTTCTTGCCCGTGATGTGCAGGCAAGTTGATATCTCTTGTGTTTCTTTTAGATACCGTTATTAATCAAAGTTTTAATTTATTTTTTCTTTTGCAGGATACTTTTCCGCAGTTACTCGATAATGGATTGAGAATGCTGCTTCAACTGCTCACTTGCTGGAAAAACGCTTTGGCGAATCCAAGTACCAAAGCAAAAGAGCAGCCAGCAGATGGTGTGCGTTTGAACTCACGAATGATTAGTAGTGATACCGGAGCAAAGAAAACTGACTCAGCAAGTCAGAAAGTAGAACCAGTATCCAGCGTCTTCCATCTCGTCGAAGGTTTTGCTCTTGTCATGTTGTGCAATTGTCGATTGTATCCACGCCGCCTGGCCGTCCACATACTAAGAGAAATTAAACACTTGCTAAAAACATTTGGTAATTTATATTTTTTATATTTAGAATAAGTTTTAACAGGGTGCAAGATACCGATAATTACAATTTTCCAATTTCTTCAATCTGATTTTACAATTTTTTAATATTTCGCTTTGTAGTGTTTTTTGGTTTGATGTATAGAAAGGCACTGCAAAAAGAAAATTAAAAAAATTTGAAATAAAATTCAAAAGATTGGGAAACTGTAATATCGGTAATTATGTATAAATGATATAAATTCTTACGTCCCCTTAATGTAAAAATATTTTTTTTTTATTTTATAGCTAGTCTAGAAGATGATCAGCCTGTGATTGATGTGATCGATGCCTGCTGTCCAACAGTTTTAGAAAAGTATTACCATATGCTCCCGCCCGCAGAAAAGGCAGCCGCTGCGTCGACGCCTAATGTTGATTTGCAGTGGATCGCAGATAGAAGTAGCTGTGTTTGGACAGCCGGTACGATTGTTTTTAAATATAAAAATTACCTTGCTACAAATGATTACATATTGATGCATTTTGACAGGATTCCATGACGAGAACAGCACAAAAAGTTCCTCTTTATTGAATTTAAATGGAGCCGATCCTTGGAGCAGTTGTTTATTTGCATTTTTAGAAAAAGATAGAGTTTTGACATTGTGCCCAAATGCTGTTGCTCACTCATGGCCAATTGTTTTTAATCGTATTAATTCTTTATTTACTGTTGTCGATCCCACGTAAGTAGTTCGTTTTACTCAGAACTGTAATTTCAATTTTAGAGATAAAAACTAGGCGTTTACTTACACTTCTTTCATTCATTACAGACCAGTAAATGATAATAGAGCATCCCTTTTACGAAGTTCGACGGCCATTCGTAAGCCAGTCAATGAAAGAGATGTTTATATGCATGTTTGGAAAAATTATTTAACTTTTGGATATCGTGTAGTACCGCCAATCCCAAGTCCAATTATTCGCTGTGCGAGTCCGGATCTCAGTTTAAGGTATGAGAACTTGCTTAATTTACGTTTAATTTGATGCGTCTAGTACCGTTAATTTATGAAAATGATGATAAGTAAATAGATATCAAAGGTGCAGGATTTTGTAGTACTGTGGTGAAATGGTTATATTATGAAATTCGAAGTTCTTTAGTATTTTTAGTAAAATGTTATATGTCCTAAAATGTTAGTTTTTGAAATACGATATCAGTTATTATTATTTGATTTATTTAACCAAACTTGGGTCTTGTTTGCTTGTTCCATTTAATAACTCCTGCATTACTAATTTATGAAGACCTTTTTAATACTGCATTTTTTGCACTGCAAGATTTTTAATTATATATTTTGAATTTTTTTTTATTTATGATTGTTTTTTGATAGATTTACGCAACTGTAAAGTTAAATTAAAATTTTGTTTTGTAACCGATATTCGCAGACAATTTAAAATATTTTTATCTAAGCAAACCAAGTAACTTAAAAAAATTTGCAGTAAAATGTTTTACTTCATTCAGGAGTGAGAAATTTATAATGAATGCCTAATTCAAATTCATTATTTTACTATTGAAATGAAATTGGCATTCAATTTTATAAATTTTATTGCATAGAGAGAATTTTATAAAAAGTAATCCCAAAAATAATCTAAGTATCACTGAATATATATATGCAATGATATGCGTACAATTTATTCTGCTTTTTATCTATAAGCTTTTAATATACGATTTTAATTTTAGCTTTAAATATTTTTTTTAATCAAATGCTTATTATAAAATTCTCGCTGCGCAAAATCGCCTGTCGAAGCATATAAGTATTTGCTGCTTTACGCCTGCAATTTTCTCCATTAACACCGCATGTCAGTCGTTGTTGCGTTATTTATATATTTATTGTTATCATCTTACCAATTTATTATGAAAGTTACCCTTTTACTATTATGTTAAATCTGAACTTGTATATCTTTTCTATTTGAGCCAACGAAATAAACTTTTAAAACCTATAAATCATGAATGTTTTTTATTTTATTTTAAATTTAAGTATAGTAAATACAAAGCACAGATTAAAAGGTTTAACTTTCATACACTAAAATGGTATCTCCAGGTGCATAAATAAGCCTTAGTTTAGAATATATTTAAATGAAAGAAAGGGCCCTAAAATAATGCAAATAAAAGTAAAAGTAAAATTAAAAAACATACGAGAAGAGCATTTTGGTGGTACACTGTATTGCATACTCTAAATATATAGTGGTCAGCATACGGTGGAGTTTGGTGTGTTGTGCATGAGTAAGGAGTTGAGTCAGAGCCTGGAGAACCTCGGCGGGGCCCAGACCCTGCCGGGTCGCTTCTCCGTACCGTCCATATCCGGCATCTACACCAGGCACAAGCGGACCAGGTGAGACCTTACTAATTGACGTCGAAAAAAAAAAATCGATAAACGCTACATGCTCTACTAAGCTTTTGGGGAAGTTACACCTTGTTACACACTACACACCACGGCTGGTTAATGGGTCATTGGGACTCGTGCACGGAGTAAAGTGCGCGCCATTCATATTGAAAATCCTCTCTTTTCTCGTTTATATTGATGATTACAAACTCTACGTAGAGCACAAGCAGCAACTAAAACTATACGTACTCTACTGCACATTTTACTAAAAATTAGTGTTACTTGGCTTTTTTCGTGCATGCTGTAATTATGATGTAAAGAGGTTTTAATACTTCTACTTACGTATAATGGAATAGAAAGCATGCAAAGCTCCATAGTTTAAATAAAATTTCATCATTGGTCGTAGTGCTTCTTATAAATATTTGCACAAAGTTTATGAGCAAAGCCTATGTTGCTTAGCTTAGCTAGTTTTTATATGTGATCGTTTCATCCACTTGCACCTACTCTTCAAGGATATTTCATGAAAATTTTATTACTTGACTTTTATAAGTCAATGATAAAACTGAATTTATGCAAATAATTTACAAAAATAATTTAATGTAATTGTTGGTAAAAATTATAAAAAAAGAATATTATGCAGTGTTATTTTTATCAATTTAACAATAAAAACCATTTGTATTTTCGTTTTGTGTATAACAGCTTTATTCATCCTATTTTTTTCAGTTTTGTAGCAGCTGTAAACGCAAGCATTAAATTCATCTTTATCAATTAAGCAACATTAAAATTGTTTTAAATTTGGCAAAAACTTGAATTCTCTTTAGTAGTCTTAATGATTATTTTTCCTTTAATAATTTAATCTAGTACAAGAAAGGGTTGCTTTATCGTTAATAAATAATTGTCATCGCCATGGCATTCGGAGTGAATCTATGGATGGAAGACCAAGAAGAGGATAAATTTATTACGTTTGTTGTTGTAGTTCCTCTCCGGACAGCTTGTCGGCCGAGCGCGGCGACAACAAATCGCCTGGGACGAACGCCAGTCCGTCGGCCCTTTACAAACTGACGGTGCCGCTGCTAAGGTGCGAGACGATCGATGTGCGCGACGCCGCTGTTCACGCAATCGGCAAAGTTAATGCCGATGCCCTCAAGTGCGTTTATTTCTAATTACTTTCTTAAGATATTTTTCAGCTTTATTCAACGTTATTTTCTTTCATAAAGAGTTATTTGCTTTGAAATTATTAATGTTTTTTGAGAGGGTCGTCAGTTTTGAAATTTTTATTCTATTCCTTGGTTTATATTGTAACGATAGTTAATTAATCTTCGCTAAGATCTAGTATGCAATTTTATTTTTTTACATGTTCTACAATTTTTTAGTAGCTCAACTAAAAAAACTGCTAGTATTGCTCTGAAAACCTTATTGTTAAGAATCAAAATACACTTTTCAAATGACAAAAATTCTTTTCAAGATTTGTAAAAGTTCAAAGTAATATTTCAATATTTTCAGAGACTTGATGGAGGAACTGGTGCCTTACATTCGAGAAGCCGTCGATCGTAAGCAGGAAAACATGAGAAGACGAAGGCGAAGAGACGCCCTAAGGTTGCAGCTCGTTCGTGTGCTCGAACTAATCGCTGAATACGGCACCTTTGGGATTTGGTAAGAATTTTTTACTAGATAGTGTTTTGTGTTTATGAACCCTAAATTTACCTAGAATCTATACGTCATTTTTACAACGAGAATATTTACACCAATTTTATTCCTGTAGTAGAAACACTTTTATTGGATGTTTTTTTTACACATAAGAAATCTATGTATTCATATTTAAACTAAGATTTTCTGAAATCATGGTAAAACTCATAAAATTTAATGCATTCACTTAACTATTTATTTTGCTGCAAAAATAGTTTTTAGTCTTCAAATTTAATTAAAGCAGATGTTCAACCACACGGCAATCATACTAAAAGAAAAAATAACTTGTTAATGAATACAAAACATTATTAAAGATTTAACTAATTGATATATCACAAAACACTTTATGCATCATCGATGAATCGCTCTAATAAGCTCAGAGCTAATCTGCTTCTACTTTCGCAGTCCTGCCGTATTGGATCGAGAAACGCAATCACTGCACCCAACGTTTGTGGAATACATCGATGGCGCGCGTTTGTATCTCGAAAACGAGACAGACAAAGAGGCGCCGGCGGTGCGAGACATCAAGTTGCATTTCTGCAATTTTATTCGAAAAATGCTCAAAAGCTTTTCACGTAAGTGTCTGTTTATGTTTTAAAATTACTTGGAATGTATGCTTATAATTATTCATTGTTAAGATTAACGAATTAAATAATTTCTACATTGATGTACACATTTTTTAAGCCATCTTGAAATTGATTTTTAAATTGGATTTAAATTAAACTATTGCACATTAAAATTATTTATTTTCACACAATAGTATATAAAGTGAAAAAGCAAATGCAAATGCAATCATTTACTGTTGGCTCCTCATTCATTACCTTTCAAATTAGCTTGATAAACTGTCGCTTATTTATTGATGCAGTATCTCGTCCTAATTTCCCTCGAAATTTCTCCTAAAAATCAATCAAGCTGTTTCCCAATGTCACAGCAACGCATAGCTTTACGCTCTAAAACCACTCAGAAAAAAACGGAAGTAATTGGCAATCTAGCCAACCCTCACCTTACAGTCACCTAATTTTTTCAGGCGATCGATTCTCAATTTAAGCCGTGTCATTCTTTTATTTTTACAGTGGAAGCTTGTCACACGCTGCTGAAACGTGATTTGCGCCGCAATTTGTTCACGTTGTTCGCAAGCTGGGCCGGACCCTACGGCAAACCCCTGACGAGTGGAGCGCTCAGCCACGAGGAGGAAAAATGCTCTTGCTCAGAGCTTCAACTCTCGGCCCTTCAGGCCATGAGTGGCTTACTTTGTTGCGGCTCTTGCTTCAATCCTCAAAGCTTATCCGAGGAGGGCTCGATACTTTATCAGTGGCTCGATTTGCTTCTTGCGAGCAAAGATGAGAAGGTGAATAAAGTTTTCTTTTTTTCGGTTTTAAGCTGGGATTAAAGCTTTCGAACTAAAATGTATAATGAAGTATACAAGAATATGCAACTTCTCTAACAATTCTTTGATTTATTTCAATATTTTACTTCATACTATCTGAAAGAAAAATAACACTGTTAAATGACTTTAACATTATTAATTTTTTATTCTCAAAAATTTTTTCTGTAGTTTCCTAAAATTTTTGTACGAATACATTGAAGATTCAAGGTGCTTCAGAATTTCATTGTTTTCCTTTTACCGTTAGATTTACAATCTCGCTCGTGAAACGGTCGTGTTACTGCTGGAGGGCAATCCCGACATTGGGGCTCTTCTCGACTGGGTAGTTGATCGCTGCTATACAGGGCTGCCCCAGGTGGCTGATGGCTGCTTCCTCGCTCTCGCTACAATCTTCAGCGCTCGGTAAGTAGATAAATAAAAGAAAGTTTCTTTTAACTTGGGAGAATTCTTTGACAAAATTTTGTTTTCGTCAATTTGCAATTTTATTTTAAAGAATTGCATAATGTTCAGCATTTTTTACATATTCAATTAAATTAACTATAATTCTTTTTGTAAAAATTAATTATCAAATTAAATAATTTTTTTTAACTTAACCATGCAAGAAAATTATTGAATTGATGGAATTCGAAAACTAACTTACATGGCATGATAAATACTTTATATGTCAATTTTGGTTTTTGTGTACCTATGTTATTGAGTGATATTAGTAGAATATTGTTCAGTGGAATGGCTCATCTAATTCATTCTTGTCGTATGTTGCTTTAGCGAGTATCCCTGTGACCATTACACGAGTATCATCAACGTGACGCTCATGAATACGGGCTGTCCACGGGCACCAGTGCACGACGCAGCCCTCCAGCTGCTGCAGCTGCTAGATCAGCGCTTCTTTGGCAACGTGAGACCGCTGCCCGCCCCGGACTCCGATACTGGTGAGTACCTTACTCCCTTTAAGCTTCAACAAATGACCGCTGATATAGTCCCTGTCAAGCTCTATTACCTCCGATGATCGCTGAGAATAGATTTTGCTAAGTTTTTTATTACGAAGAAAAGTTCAGAGTATACCAATTTTCCCATCCTCTTTTTGAAAAGGGATTTAACGTTTATTGAAAAAGGTTAAATTTGGAATTATTTAAAAATTAATATGTTAAAATGATTTTCGTTGGGCACTCAAATTATACAAGTTAATCAAAATTTCAAAAGTTGTTTGGAAAAACTTTACGTGCTGAATTACAGTAAAAAAATTAAACTACGTGTACATTTTTTATCCTGTGTACTGATGCTTTTTTATTAGTGTAATAATTGAGAATACAATTTTTAAAAATTTATAAACATAATTAGTAAAAATATAAGGAGGGGAAGAAAAAATCTTAAAGAGAGAAATTAAATTTTATTAATTTTTGTAAAAGTAAACGAATACATATTTTAATTTATTTATAAATACTTGCATTTTGACATTGTTTAACCTTATGAAACAATTTTTTTTTTAAATTCTTAAATTACACACTAAATTAGATAAAAATTTCGCTTGAAAGATCAAAGAATCAACAACGCAAGAAATCGAGTCCAACTAAAATATTTACTTTCATTTATACATACACTAACAATTTTCATTTTACCAACTCGTCAACGAGTTAATTAAAATAATATTTCCGCATGTTTACCATGCTTACATCCAGACCAGATACAAAGTAGAAAAATAGAATGCAATAACTCAGTCGTAAAAAATGTTTACCCATATGTCAGAATAAATCCATTGCGCTCCATTAAGGAATGAGCCACAGCGTTAATTCAACATACGAAATTTTCTTATAAGAGGCTTGAGTGCGGATCAAAAGCTTTGGTTGCATCATCTCGAAAGTTCTTTAACGCTCAGATCGTGCAATCAAATCGCACGAATTCCTGCTGTTATTTTCTCATTCTTACGTACTATTATAATTAATTGTTTCTTTGGTTTAACAACTATAAAGCTCATGAACGCGATTCAACGTTATCTTTTTTGTTTGCAGCGTTATGGTTACGTATACAATAAAGAAGTCTCGCAATTACTTCTAGAAATCCGTGCGGATTTTTTTCTCTTTAAATTAAGTAGGTAATTTTATCTTATTTAAGTTTTAACGTAAATTTTTCTATTACTGTATTCAAAAGTACTTAGTTCATTTTTCGAACTTTTAAAGATCACCATTATGGATACACAGTGAGATACAGGATAAATAGCAATTCAATTTATGCAACTTTTTTCTACTTTATGTTTTCAGAAAAAGAAAAAAAAAATTTTCTTAACATTCATTCAACAGTTATCTAGATTTAATAAACGAAAACAGTATACTTTATTTGCTTCTAAAACATTTATTACTATTTTCAAAAGTTTCGTGACAAATTTCCATTATTTCATCCATTTTATTGTGTTTTTTCAATAAAAAAATGTCTGAAGAATAAAAATTTACATTCATGTTTTTAAATTTTTACCACTATTTGTCATGAAAATACCTTTTCGAAATACTATTCATTTACAAATAGAGAGAAAGAAAAACGCCACTTCATACGAACCAACGCCAAATCATGTTAATCAAAATTTTCGAATTTCTGCGGGGGAAGCGAATTACTTATTGACCTTCCTTTGACTTATTGATAACGCGAAGCCACCCTCCATTACACTGGAACGTCCAAGTCTACCTCACAGGCTTTGCAGTCTTGTAGTTCTTTTTCTCCTTGTTGGGTTGTGATTGCCGCACGTGACAAGGTCTTCATTTGAAACGAGTCCCGCCACGGCTTATCGGAGATGATTGTTTGATCACCGGACGCAGAGCCGCTTATCCTTATAGTTTCGGTCGCTGCAAGACCAGAAATTATATTTCAGAACCAGGATTTAACGGTAGAGCGACTTTTATTTGAGGAATCGCCGAGTTCTCAGTCGTCGGCTTTCAAAAGGTAACCGCGTTTAAGAAATTTTCGATGAGGCTATTTTCGACTTTTAAATTTTATGTTCTTCGTAAAATCTTAAATTAATCAATTTGAGATTCTAATTTACTATTGAATGACAGGATTATCTTCATTTTAAACACGATCCTTTTGCATCGCGCTTTAATGAATTGATCCACTTTATCGTAAACAGTCGAAAGCTGCTAAAATATACAAGGCTGTGTATGAACTTGTAACCAACGAAAAGCCCTTTGGGCTAAAATGTATTACCGTGTGGATTCGTCACGTTGGTGGAGGACCGCTTAGAATAGCCGGTCCTCAGTTGGCGTTGCCGACGGCAGTGGAACAGCTGGGCAACGGCCGAGCGGAAATTCTGTCCACTCGCACAGTACAATCCAAAACTGATGCCGAAATTTGTGTTGAATAACAGGTTGCAGGCCCTTTGTGTCAGATACTCCAACTCCGTTACCGCGTCTTCCATCTATAACGGATACAAATGATGGAAGTTTCACTGATTTTAACATCAGTTTGCATGCGCCATTAGCTATTCGTTTGATTAATTGCTGATTTACTTTATTTCTTTACAAGAAGTTCTTATAAGGAGGCTCTTGTTATTTGAAATCTTTTTCAATACATTCATGTACAATATTGTAAAATCAATTCCTTTAATAGTGATTTATTGAGCTTTGAGTTTTTATTTTATTGAAAAACTTCTGGAATTACCTGTTAAAAGCGTTTATAAAATCTTTTTCGTTATTTTGAGAATTAAGAAAATAAAAAATAAAATAAATAATATTTAATATAAAATATAAAGTTCGTAAGAGAGAAAAAGAGATAAAAAAAAAAAATCAGCGCAGAATATAACATTTAATAGGCAATATGGAAGAGCTTCGGTATCGAACGCGTTACGGCCTTCCGTTAATCGCTAATTAATTAAGGTATCCACACGGGATTGAGTTTCTTGATTAAAGCTCGTTCCGCGTCGCGATCCTGATTATATTCGCCGAGCGACGTGAGAACAATTTTCTTCGTATCTAATTTTGTTCAGCTTGCAGGTGCTGCCTAAAAGCGCTGGTAATAGAATTTTCTTTTTAATTACTTCAATTGTAATGTTCGTTTAGCTGTTTTTGTAAGTGAAAGGATTGCGATAAATTTTTCGAAAATTGCACCACTGACTGTAATCGCTATAATTGAAATAGGTAAAAAAGTTTGAATTGATTCGGAAAAAATTTCTTATTGACTGCTCTGCTTTAATTCTGTGAAAGCATTCCTTAAACGGGAATTTTATCGTTCAATTTTATTTGGAATTAAAATGTAGAAATATGTATATAAAAATTAAATGAACATTTTTACGTTTATAACGTAATTTTCAATTTACACAGTAAATATTAAAGAAAATCTCCGATTTCCCCCCTCATTTTCTTCAGCCCTTATCAATTAAGTGATTCGTTTGACTCGCTTACCGTGACGACCTCGCTCGCCCCTACAGTAATTAAATTTAACCCAACGAGCCCTTGTGCTCTACATAATAGCCCCTTTTCCTATGAATCCTTTATTTATATGTACAAATAAAAGCTTTATAGCTTCACTTTTCTACTTTACTATACCCTACTAGATTTCTGTGGCTAAACTTTATTTTTCAGCTTTTTTAATGCTAATAAACGCAGATAATAATTTTACTTTTGGTTATTGAATTATTAATTAAAAATATTTCTCGATTACTTTACGGTCTAGCTGTTAATTTAATTATAAATCTTCTGACACGGGGCCTAATAAGCAGCGCAGCTGCAAGTGATTGCATATTGATTTTCTCAAATACAAACTTCATAAGTTTTTCTGTAATCTCGTTCTGGCCAAAGTCGATATTAAATGAAGATTAAATTAAGGACATTTTCAAAGTCATGAGATTTAATATTGTTTGACATATTTAGTGTTCTACTTAATTTTTGTATAATTAAAAGTCTTTTTCTTCTTTAATATCTTTGCTACAATTTCTAAATAAATTCAACTTGTAATCTTACGTCCATATTTTCTCGATACTAAATTTGAGATCGATAAAGGCTGGTAATTAATTATAAATTACCTATTATTATACTTGGCAGTGGAAAAGAATATCGTAAATCGATGTTTTAAAGGTAAATGAGTATTGTACACGTATTTTCCTGCATGATTAACAAAAGTTATGATTGATTATCTTGATGACTGGGATATATAGAATTCAGGAAGCATCTATCATTATATTCAATTCCACTGAAATCATCCGAAATTAATTTTATTTCTTAAAATTAAACATCGATAATTTTTAAAATTATCTTTTCTATTTGAAATGCTTAAAAAAATGAAGAGTCAATAAGATTAATGGTATAGAATTAATATAAGTTTATTAATATTGATTTTATTACAAAAAATTAAAAATTAGAAGGATTATAATAAATTGAAAACTCCGCATCTCGTAATATTAAAATGAGAAATCTAGAAAAATTTTGACCTTGCAAGGCTTGTGAAAACTCTGTACAATAGTGTAAAACATAAAATGAAATGGCAAACTGAAGCGAAGTAAATAGATTCTTTATATGGAATAAACAAGTAGTAAAGGTGTAGTTCATGTCAGACTTGTAAAATACGAATACCGCGTTTTAACCGCACCGGTAACCCGTCGACAAGAAACTGCTGCAGCAAATTATATTTTCTAACCAGAACCATCACTTATGTGATAAAAATATTATAAAAGTAGCGTTTCAAAAATGAAAACATGTTCCTTGTAATTGAATGAAAACCTGCTACATTTGAAAAAACAAATAGTTACTTTTAATTTCAAATGTGAAGTTTATAAATTAAAATTTTTTCTTTTCATATTTAGTAGTTGTTTAAAGTTTTAAATTCAATGGTGGTATTTAAGTTAGGTGTGTTGTTTACACCACCCAACCTGCTTATCTGTTTATCTATCTATATACCTTTTGAAACTTCTGTTTATCTATAATTTTAAATCCGTTGGCGTCGAAGAAAAGTTCGAATTAACGTGCAAAGTTTAAATTATGTTATGGAACAGTTTTAACAATTATGTATCGGTTTTTTGCATGTACGAATTTTATAAAACTAAATTCTACGGAACAACGAATACAATTTCTAAAAATAATCGAAACAGTAAATTCTTTCTCTGAAAAAAATTCAAAGAAACTTTAAGGGCTAGCATTATGAAAGAAAGAAGTGCAGGATCGAAGCAAAAAATTGCTTTTTTCTAAATGCAAGGCTAGCGAAACTTCAATTGGTATGATTATCTACCAATTGCTAACGTAAAAATGATCCAACTAATGATAGTCATTTTTGTTTCTTTTCATAAACTTTCAGTTATTTTTGTTTTATTGTTAATTGTCTTATTCAGCTATATATATATTTGCTCAACAATATTAATGTTATTATTAGTATTAGATATTTTTTACGATCCCATCATATTTTTGTCACTACTTTTTTAAACTGATTCTTTTTTCACGCTGTAAAGTTGACGTAATGTCGTGGTACATGAAAGTGACGTACTGTCAATGCCAGTAAACAGCTTCTACTTTTTCAGATCTATCTCACGTAGACTCAAGGAGGAAAAAGTGCCAGTCTTTAAACATTAAGCTGTCAGATAAATTTAATTTATACTACGAATTCAATTACGGCCGTGCTGATCTCGAAAGTACCCAAATTTACGCCGAGATTAACCGATAAATTTGCAAAAAACATTTGCCCCTTCGTATTTTAGCACTATTTCAGAATTTCGTGTAGGAATGGAGTTTTGAAAGAGACTCGAATTTGCACGTTGGTTCGTATTTGAAATTCAAATTTAATAAAATAAGAATCGTACTCTCCATTATCCGTGATGATTTATTTTCTCGCTTACGATTGGCTGCAAATAACTCAAGTTTTCTTTTTTGGAGTTTGATAGTTTTAGAAATTAAAATATTTCTGCTATAGAAAAACATAATAAAAATCTGATTGATACGAAATGATTATTAAATGATTATTCAATGAATAAACTCTGACTAATAAGTCTCAATTGGGATTTGAAAGCTTCACAATAAAGAAAATAAAATAAAATAAACTCTGAAGTTGTTTTTTAATTAATTAAATGAGGCGAGGAACAAATGCCAATGGTATTCTAGTGGGAACTCCACAGGCAATTAATGAGCCAGTGGGAACTCAATACAGATGCGTATTCGTTTGTATTCGCAGATTTATTGGCAGTAGGTTTTAATTTACTCAAATTTAATTGAAAAAATGATACCGATGGAATAAAGCAGCTTTAGCAGTAGGTCGACGCAATATTAATTACTGTAGTTCTTTGGTTCTTTGATACTTTACACAATAAAGGCTGCGTGCAAACAAAGACATTCTTTTTTCACAATTAACTTCGCAAATTCAATGTACTTATTGAAGTCTACTTTAAAATTTTATAAACACTGATTTGAACGTTAATTAAAATTTATTTTTGATAGTTTAATTTAAGCTTAACTTAAGGGAAGACGATATCTTAAAACGAGTTCCTTAAACCCTGATTTAATAACTCGGGGAAAAAAGTTCTGGTTCAATTTCTCAAGTTTACTTTTATAAAGTTTCAAACTGGGGGCTGGTTAGTTATCGGTTTTATTTTATGACCTCATTATTTCGTTCAACCTACAAACTGACACTTAAATTATTGATGGATATCAATTTCAAGTACATGGGAATTTTGAACGCTTTCAGCAGGAGAAGTAAAATGTATTTTCGCGAACACAATTATTCCAAGTATCTGAAATTGTTTTTTGTGATTCGAAGATGGACTGCTGGAGCATAAAAATTTATCAGATTGAAAGGACGTACAAGGAAAATCGAACTACAAAAGTGTCGCAAAGTTGGAAAGGTTAACAGAATGTCACCAGTTCGAAAAAGACAGCTGTATTTCCAAGAGTTTGGAAATTCCTGAGTCTAACTTTTAGAACGGGCTCAAGTCTACTGAAATAATGGCAGATAATTTGTCTTCTCCTAAGTCCTTCTTATCGATATCCCCATCTACCGCTAATCAATTGTTTCCCTTCGCGTTCTTTGCGATCAAAACATTTACGAAAGATGAATAGAAAATTTTCTAGGCTCACAGGATGCGCGGAAAGTGTATTAAAAATAAACTTACCCGAAGATAAACGTAAACGCGCATAGCGTAGGCCGGTAAATTCAGGCAGAAAAAGACGCTCGACACGACGAGCAGCATCTTGGTGACCCTGGCTTGATGCACCGCCGGTGGCGAATCCCTGGTCGAGGCCCTCGCCTTCAGGGAGCTCCGGACATTGTCCACGTGCCAGACCGCTTGTACGATCATCGAGTTGAGCACGACAATGAGGCAGAAGGGCAGGGCGAAGGTGAGAATGGTGTCGAGGAAGTTGACGGCGCTGGCCATCTTCTCCCAGCCCTCGGCGATCGAGCAGACCTCCCGGTTGTCGAGGATCTGCGGCCGCGAGTAGAGCAGCACGGGGCTGCAGAGCACGAGGCCCGCGATCGTCACCCCGCCGATCAGGATCTTCGCCCGGTTCACCGTGCACATCCACTGGCGTCGCAGCGGGTAGCAGACGGCGACGAAGCGCTCCACTGTGAAGGCCACCACGAACCTGACGGACAGAGGGGCAATTTTGGCTTATTGCTGGAGGGCATTGAAAATTCAGATGAGCAAAGTTTTATTTTATGAGGCGGAGTTAAAATTCACTTTCATAACGTCAGGAGCGCTTGTCCGCTTGAGATAGATGTCATCATGCGAAATTATAACGTAACCTAATTAATCTTACAAAATAGAACGTTCGACTAAGACTATCGAATATTTTGTCAAAAGTTACCGGTCAAATGAAAATAAAGTAATGTAATTAAATTATTTCGTTTATTTTTTAATTAATTTTGATTTCTTACACAAATCGTGGCATAAGTGCGTACCTAATTGATTAAATTGTTAAAGTTTTTAGTTTTAACTAATTAAACCAGTTTTATTCGATAAAAGCTATAGCAAATTTCATCAATTTACTCTCAAAAGACGAGATTATTTGCCCGTATACTTGAATTGTACTTGAAAATCTGTAAATTTTTGTTAATACTCTTTAATCCATGAAAATCGACATTTAATAATATCATCATATTAATAAAAACATAACTTTGAAAATTAAGCTTTAATTCTCTCATTTCGTCTGTCTACGGATAAAAGTGCAGTTATATTGTAATTAAAAAAATCTTTCATTTTCGAAATTATGATAACATTAATTTCTGATTGCAACAATCAAATTATTATGCAGCGAGTGCTTTAAACAATATTCCGCGATATCATTAATTCTTGTCCAACATTAATGAAGTCAAGCGTTACATTTATTTTCAAAATCCAAGAACTATTGGCGTTTTAATCATGTCGAGAAAATGAGCCGGGTACACGAAACGTGTTTACAGCTCGGTATTAAATTTTACAGGCGTTTATTAATCTTGGAAACAAAGCTTAAATCAAACTGTACAAACCCCATAAAAATGTGAGTTGCGACATCAACTAGACTCAATTTTAGATTGAATATTAAGCGTAAACTCTTCCAACTTCCATTTAAGCGCGATACAATTCAATTACAAAAGAATACACTGTTGGGTTATAAATGAGTAAATTTCGCTTCATTTCTTTAAAAAAAGCTGAAGTAAATGTTTTAATGACAGCTATTTTTCGACGCGCCTAGGCTAATTACGCAATTATGCATACTTAAAATGTTTTTCAAAGCTCTTTTTGTGCCCTATTTCTCCTCGAATCACTGAACAAGATGCACCGTCGATACCGACGTGTGTAAAAAAACGTCACGCGTAGATGCTATCGACCGATGGATTCGTGGATGTAAAAGACTTTGAGCTGTCCTACATTTGTTTTATTTATCCCTGCGTAATTAAATTGCAAACAAAGGCGATATAGTGCAAAAGCGTAATAAAGCCAAGAGTATAAAGCTGCGACGCGAGTAAACGAATTTATTACTCTTAAGCACTAAAAATGTTACAAAAATTACTAATTTCTAGAAAGTAATAATTGTTTGCCCAAACGATTATTAGAGAGATAAAATTTATTAAGCTAAAGTCAATCTAATTCCTACATTAGCATACTAATAACAGTTTATCATTACGAAAATGACTATTACATGGAGATAAAATCAATTAAACGGTTACTCGGTGCGAGCGAACTCGATCCCGCATACATTAAAGCGTACGAGACTCGTAATAGCCGCATTAGACATTTCCCCTTAAAAATCGGGCAGTTTCGGTCTGGCCTGGCCGTGAAATTAATCCGATGTCATTATTTACCGAAGGCGTGGAATAATGTACGTTAAATGCCCTTCTGCATTTCACTGAATTATCGCCGTCGATTCGGGAACTCCATTTCACGGCGTGCAAGCGAAATAACGTCATTACGTTCTCTCGAGCGTCCCGCGCCGCCTAATTCCGACTATTGTTCTAATCGCCATGATTAATACCGTGGGAAAGCACGGTGTCGTCGCCGTGCACTCACGCGCATTTTTATTATCGAACAACGCTCGCAAGTAGCCGCCAAAGGCGAGGCAATTTCGAGACTCGACTGTCCCTTATTACGCGCGATCAAATCGTCAGATTTATCTCTCGCGAAGCGAGCTGCGAGCAGAGGGGGCAATTTACATCTGCGAGTGCTGCCAAAAGCCGGGCAGTGCGCGAGTAGCGAAAAAAGTGCAGCGCGTTAAATTACGAAAAGCTCTCGCGGAGAGCGAATTTGGCACGGTTTTATTGCCGAGCGCGCGAATGGAAAAGCGGAAGCAAATTTTCCACAAGCGCGCCCGTTGCCTAATTGATTCGTCCGGGGGATCCCAAAAAAAAAAAAAAATTCACGCACGCGCAGCGAGGGATGCGGAAATCTTGCTTTCGCGCTGTAATTCACTGCTAAAGGGAGAATGGCGGTCAGGTGCTTTGTGGACCGATCTTGTAATCTGGCTATAAATATTCATACCTTCGCTTGATGCGCTATAAATAAATTTGCATTTATATATTTGGATCATATGTAAAAGTAAATGTTTGTCTCGATTAAATAGTAGGGTAAATATTTCAGAAATGTCGTCGACGTTATTTTTGCTGGTTTACGAACTTTAACGAACGCAAAGATTCAAACGATTTTTCTTTGAGAATAATTTGGTTCTTTGTGTAATTGCAGCTGAATGGGTTCGTAAATTACTGATGGAGGAATCTTTTAAGGACTGAATTGAACTTTGATTATTTGACGCGTTGATACTGTTTGGAGTAAAAACTCATAAAACGGAGTTTCGATCGTAACTCGGAAGTTTACTTTTAACTGTAATAAAGTTGCAAAATTTTCTTATAATGATTTGTATTTTCATTAGTAAAACGTAATTTAAAGTATTCTGCATTATGATAAAATCTTAAACGACAAAATTAAAGCTTTATGAGAAAACACGATATTGCTTTCGCTTTATGACGTACTTTTCTTCATTCAATAACTGTTTTCATCCGAACCCGAGTTATTTTTGTCTTTCAAGTATAAAAGAGTCTATGAAATCGTATACATTTTGCGGGACATTGTTAATCCGGCGGATGAAAAATGGCGCTCGTCTTTCAAATTCATTTTGCACGTGGAATGTTAGAGTTTAATTGGCGAGGTGCGTTTTGTGCACATAAGAATCGGACGCGTAAATATTGTACAGAATTTAACATTGGTGAAATTTATATATAGATATATTTTGGGCCATGCTAAATTGTGAACAATTAATGTGTACGATTCTTATGCGTAAGAAGCGATCCCTACCGTTCAATTAAACGCTTTTGATTGCGTAATTTCTATATCATAGCTTAATAGAGTGCAGCCTCATTTCATTAATGAAATAGCACCCAATTTCTCTCTGGAGGTTGGTTAATTTTTTTTTTTTTTTTTTGCAAAATTTTAAAACTACTTTCAAAACTGCCTGTCATTCTTTTTAATTGACTTGTATAGTTAATGGATTTTTATAAAAAAAAAATTCATTTGTAAACGAATTTTTCTAATTAGTGTTCAGAAGCTTTCGATCTTTTAGCATCTTTCTAAATCCATTATTTGTTTCGTAAGTTTTTTAATTCATTGAAACTTTGCTTTTTACTTCGCCACAGTGAATCACGATCACTTTTTCATTGAGATCTGCAATTTCTGATTGTCAGCATAATGCAAAGTTCTAAAAACTTTTCAGAATTAAAAAGTTTGGTTAAAAGAGTAATGAATATTATTATTAAAGCCTTAAAAAGTTTTCTAACAAATAAATGCCAATATAATTATTGTTAGATGTCTGATCACCAGAGTAAAAGTTTTGTTGCTAACACACTGAGAAAAATGTCGTATGAAAATTTAATACGCATCTAAGAAAAATTACTATATGTTGTAGTAACGCGGGGACA
>JAWWEM010000001.1:4599716-4610076 GCA_035582935.1 Ormyrus thymus
ATTCTTGAATATTAAATATTTTCACCGTTTCCCTTTGCCAGAATGAGTGATCGACAACTCTAATGGGGCGCAGGGGAAGAACGCACGGCCTTTCACGAGCGAGCGATGCGTTTAGCTAGACCTAAAAGAGAAGTTTTCAATTTGCCTATCTATTATTGGACTATTTGAGAATGACGTTCCGTTTCTCCATTACATTGTTCAGTGGCTTGAATAAAACGAGGCTAAATTATGGAAATGGGTGTCCTGATGTATCGGTCGCTTGTGAATAAACAAAATTACAATGCAATAGTCTACTATTATATTCTGCCGTTTATAAAAGTGGCAGGTAAAGTTATTTTTATCGATGATCTAATCTGGCAACTGAAATAGTATGTATGTATCTGGAGTATCCAAAGGTTCTTCGAAAGAAATAATTGAAAAAATATTTCAATAAAACTTAATTATGAAATTGATTAATTAGGAAAATTTATCGTTGCTAGTTTCTTGTCAGATTTATTATATTTTTTCAAGTTTTATCAAAACTGTGATCATAAGATATGATCCTTTGTTCTTGCAAGTTTAAAAATACCCTCGTCCCAATGGGTACAATTTCGTGAAATATTCTCTTCTGTGTTGAATTCTAAATCAAGAATTACTTCTGCTGGAGATATTAAATCTGCAGAGAAGCAAAGGAATTCTAAGTTCTTGGGAATTCCGATGCAAGAAGTGAATTTGAAGACACAAAATTTCACAAGCGGATAATTTCGAAAGCTTTATCCGTGTCACTTTGCCAGCTTGAACGAAGGCAAATACCCGTTGTCTTGTAAATGGACGTCGAAGCAGTCAGCACCAGAAGCGCTCGCGGATCTAATTGAGCCGAAAACTAAATTTCACGCAGCCCCGGGGAAGCTTGTTTTCCTGGCAGTCCTGCGCCTACAGAAAGGTCGGCACCCGTTGTCTTCATTAAACCATCATTGTGCCTCCCCGAATCGAAGAGGTTCGGCTCCCGGTAATTGACGGCAGCGTGGAAGGAGTGACGCTTCCCAAATTACGTTTCCCGCAACACTCGTCGTTTTCGTTGCGTCGAGTTGGACGCGCAGAAATAAAAGTCATTTTTTTCCCAATGATATTTTCAGTTCCTTTTTAAAAGCTAACAGATACTTGGCGAAATGGCTATTCGAGATAGTTCCGTCATGAAACTATAAGTTTTTCAAAAGTTATCTCGCTTCCAGTCGGACTCGAAGGAAATACTTTACCAAGGACAGAAATCACGGCACTATTGGCGGGTCTGAAGTCATTGTGCAAACAGGGTGTTGCCAATTTATCCGATGAGAAAGAGGGCACGCTACAAAGTGCGTCCGCCGCCTAATGGATTAACTCTGTACGTGCCTCCAGTCGAGACTTTCAACGTATCGCGGGAAAAGTCATTGCCAATTTATCCTCGCTACTTCGAATACCCAACGGCATATACGGCAGAGAGGCGTCACGTCCTCTCCACTTGTATTCTCGCTAACTGTCTGTACCTTACATCTTCACAAAATGTTTCTCTTATTACGTTCGATTTGTTCAGCCTCTCAATACTTTTACTTTAATTTTAGTCCCGTTTCTTTAAACTTTTCTCACAAAAGCAGTTTAGGACTGAATTTCATACGTTTTCTTGCGTTTACTACAAACAGCGCTCGTCTAACGCACTCTAATACAAACTTTAACCTATATTTGGAACTAATGACTAACAAGTAGTCAATTACCAATGACTTAATTTATCTGCCCTATTCGTGAATCTTTTAGATTTGATCAAAAGAGAATCGTAATGTTTACCATAAGGTATAAATAATAAATAATTCTTTGTCAACTATTTCATTGCAGTGTGGATCACTTTTTGTATATCAACCTGATATTTTTGCATTCGTTATTTCGAAACATAGAA
Source organism: Ormyrus thymus (assembly GCA_035582935.1). Taxonomy (NCBI): domain Eukaryota; kingdom Metazoa; phylum Arthropoda; class Insecta; order Hymenoptera; family Ormyridae; genus Ormyrus; species Ormyrus thymus. The sequence goes on from JAWWEM010000001.1 coordinate 4,601,623, forward strand.
GTTACGACCCAATTCACCTGTCAAACAAAATCTATCTATCTGCTACTCCACAGCGCGCACGTGATTCAACGCGCGTGGGAGAAAAGTTGCCGAAACCGAAAGGGAAATTCCTGCGGAAATATTTCGTTCGGCATCGTTAAGGCATCCCGATCAGTTATCGGTCCGGCCTGAGGCAGGAATCCTCGTCGCTGCTCAAGGATATCGGCGGACGGGGATTTGCGGCGACGGGATCGAGCGTCAACGTTGCTCGCTCGCAACCTGCGCGTGTCAGAGATATGGCTCGCGGGCGGTTTGCACGCATAAGCCAGGTTTCGATCGCGCGCTCGACACCGAGCAGGAGAAATTCATGCGTATTTCGTTTTTTTTTAATCCTCGCTAAACCAGGCGTCGGTCATGTTTTCAATGCGACCTCGGTTTTTAGAAGTATAAACATTTTTTATGCGTAGTTCACGGATGTTTAAAGAAACTTTGAAAACAATAGCTGAAAGCTACAAAATGAAAACCATTGAAAATCGCAAGGTCTGTATAATAGACTAAGAAAGACGATCGTTAAAATCGAAGACGATCGTATTCTCCAAGGAATCTCCCAATTTCTAACGTTCGAATCTTGATGAATGATCAACAACTCGTAGGGGAAGATTAGGTGTTTGGCACTAACGTTACACTTCCTCAGTAAAATCGATATTACGGAACGAGGCCTCCTCTTCGATATATTTGTTTGAAATCGTGCGCTTTAAATTTCTGGCGAAATATTTCCATTCATAACATTCTGCTAGGCCGAAAATAACTTTGCCGCCTTCTGTTTCTCCTCCCTTGCTTTCATTGTGATGTAAAACAATCATGAATTCGAAATAAGACGGAAAGTTGTTTATAGAAAAAAATTGTCTCTATTTTTAGTAATTAATCGTAATGATGAAAGACGATAACTGAATCAAAGCCGTACACGTCTGAAACCTGAGTGACGGATAAGGCAATGGATCGATGTTTCCTCGTACACAGTTAATTGCCGCAGTGAAGGGCTATTGCTTTTATTAAAATTATAACTAGTTTTAAATGCAGTTTGCGGTTATTAAGATTTTCTAGAATACAGTAATTAAATATCTGAACTTAACTAATATTACGTATTAAAAAATATCTATGTCGAGAAACTGCTATGCATTGGAATAGATACTTGGAAGTGCAAAATGCAAATTGAAGCTTTAAAAATTTCAAAGTGAAATCTCGGAATTTTGGAACAGTTTAATTTGCATTTTATCGAAACTCTTGACTCTGCAGACAATGGCTAGTGAGTCAAGAAGAATATCGTATTTTTCTAAACAGAAATTGTTTGAAATTCAGTAAAAAGAAAAAAAAACTTTACATCAGAATTTTTTTTTAGAAACATTTTCGAGAATACGCTCTTTAATTAACGATCTGAAGATCTGAAAGCACAAAGACCGTCATGTTCGCAGAGACGTCAAAGGAAAAGCAGCTCTGTCAATAAGTTTTCGTTTTCGCATACTCGAGCAAAAGGAAACTTTGCAACGGCAAAGCAAAAGAAGTAAAAGCAACAAAGACCAATGGAGTCCTTGACGCTTCTCCCCCCTCCCCTCCGTCGGAGAGACGCACCGTTATCTTAGACTGCGCGCCAAATCCGGGGCGGAAGTTTACGATTGGACTCTCGAAACTCTGCCTCGAAATCCAATCCCAATCCCGGCCGTGCTAGAACTTAAGAATCAATTAAATTATCGGCGCGCAAATAATTAGGTTTCGTTCCCAGGTCAAGAAGAGACGTCGACGACGGTGGCGGCGGCGGCGGCGACGGGCACGACGACAGCTGCGACAACGGCAGCGGCCAGCAACTCCCAGGCAGTGGTTACGGCCGGGATCGGTCAGACTAACGCCACGGCCAATAACGCCGGAATGCCGGTCAAAGCGGGCACGTTGGATGCATTGCTCACGACGACATACTGCCGCAACCAGAAGTATCTGTCCCGGCAATTGGCGCAGCTGCATCCCGAACTCACGATGCCCATGTTCAGCGGTAAGTTTCTTCCTCGTCGTCGGCCGATTGCTCTTCCGTAAAAACAATATTGAAGAATAAATCGTTTTGTTTGTGTTTCGCGTACTGTTTATGAGAAAACTTGGTTTTTTTGTTTTTTCTTGCTTTGTTTTGTTTTAAAATTCTTTGGCTATTATCCAAAGAATCTTCATACTTTTCAAGGAGCTTTAGTTTGATCTTACCCTGGAAACTCATAAGGAACCCGATTCAAGGAAATTAATTATCAGTTTGAAGATTTTATAGTATAATTAAGAGGATGCTTTGATAATTTCAATTAAAAATTAATAAGATAGTTTCATTTACAGTTTTTCTCTGACCCAGAAAAAAATAGTTAAATTGCATGGCCGAGTAGAGGGAATTTATCTTTTTATCTTCCATCGAGACTGTGCATTAATTTAAAATTTTGTTAAATTAGTTTTTCTGCGTATAATTCCTTGGAAAACTTCAGGGAATGCACATTACACCTACATTTTTACATTAAAATATTATTGTGTGATCTCATAAGCGCAATTTGAAAACTTTATGAACTATGTATTACTGCTCTTCGAAACTTTTCTCCGCGTAACCTTTCAAAATATTAACTTTATAAAACGTGATCTATTCTGCCTCTCATCTTAATTGATATTTGCGAACTCTTATGAACTTTACGCGAAAATACAATCGCGACAGGGATAGAAGCCCGGGGCATAAATTAAACTTCCAAGACACAAGAAAGTCGTTGATACAACTCTGCCCTTTATTCTGCACAACAGCGATAAAAATCGGTGCTTGTTCATTCACGAAATAAATACTCTTTAGTCCCTTCATCAAATGTTTTTTACTCTCATTGCATTTATCTTTGATACGGCGTGACATTATTCTCAAGCATTTTTTTTATATTTACATTTTTCTACTTTTATCTACAGCAGAATAGTATTCAATTTTACTAAAAATTCAATAACAATACATGAAATTATAAACTTAGCTTAGTGTTTTTAATTTCAAAAATCAGTAAAAATAGTTCAAGCTATCAACTTAAGTACTATTAGGATTTAACCGTCCGATTTATGAATTGCAGTTCAGTTAAACGGATATAAGTCTAAAATAAAAAGCGTTCGTGACGGATACGATAATAATAGTAATCAATGGCTCGACGAGCGTACATAAAGAGCGCGTAATTCGAGCGTCGAATCCCCGACACCCCGGGGGTGATTCTCAGCGCTAAATCTCCCGAGGTTTCTCTCCCGCTCTTTCGTGGGCGTAGACTCGTAAAGCGCCGAGAGTCGCGCGAGCTTTAAAGGATCTCGTAAACGGGCCGCCTTCTCCTCCCCCCCCCCCCGGTGACTTTTAATCGCTCCCTATTCTTCTCCATCTTCAATTTCGTCCTCGCTCGTTTCTTTTTATATTTAGCGCGCGCGGCGTGTTAGCTCCCGTTCGAGAGGACCGCCGGAAGGTGTCCCGGAGGAGGAGCGCCGAGAGCAGAGGTGTGCGAGGCTCTGGTTAGGCTCCGCGGAGATAGCGGTTATGGGCAAATTTAATGCGTCCGATGTATTTCCTAATATATATATCGGCTTTACACCTCAGCGCTAACGGTATCTTCAAACTTTCATCTTTGCTGCTTTTTACTGCTTGAAATAAGCTGCACTTTCAGAAAATTTAGATTCATTCTAGCAGAACACGCAGATAATAAACGTTATAACTTTAGAAAAAGTTAGAATGTAAACTTTGCATGTTGCTCGTGAATGTACCGGCCGCGGCTGGTCTAGAAATTAAGCGCAAAGAAACAATGCTGCATTACAATTTGGTAGGAAATTGAATAAACTTTCAACTATATAAAGAATTAGGTTTTCAAATGTTTGATGTTTCAATTACTTGAATTAATTAAATAGCACGGTAATTACTCATTTTTTTTAACAATAAATCGAAAAGAGCATACTTTGTGCTTATAAAGTATAGAATTATTGAAAAGCAATAAAATGAATTAGAGAAATCAGTCGTATTTAACAAATTCCAAACATTATTTCTCCTCGCCGATCAAGTTTCGCTCACGTTTGCATTTTCAGCAAGCACTACTGACAGAGCGCGCCTTCGATTTTCTTTTCTTATCTCGCGTGCTCGATCTTTCAATAGCCATTCTTGTACGCTATTTTCTTCCCCCGGCTGACTTCTGCATCTCCATAAACCACTCTTGCATTTCCCTCGGCCCATTCATCTACCTATCTATCTTACGTCTCTCTTTCGTTTTCATTTTACCAGCGCTTAATTTCGGTCTTGCTCTACTGCGCCTTTGTTTTGCTTTCCTCGGCTCGTTTATTTCCGCTGCGTATATATAAGAAATGAAAAGGAAAAGATGCCAAAGCGTACTAAGAGATATTTTCTGCATCGGTACCGCTGGTATTGTCGCTGCTTCTCGTATGGTGCAAATTTTCCTTCCTCCTGCTGGCTTTTCTATAAGCATGATAAGTACTGGATTACTCCACTCATTAATGTTTGAAAAAGCATTATAAAATTATTTAAAAACATGCACGTATTCGTACGGAATTTTGGATAATGTAACTTTACAAGTTTGGAGCAAGCACTCAAAACTTGACATGCAATTTCAATTTATGCAGAATTTGTAGAATACAGATTGACGAGTGTGCAGTATAAAATTATTCACTTGTGAAATGAGTATTTGTGTCCTTCAAGGGAAATTCGTTATTGTCGCAAGAAACTAAGTTTGTAAAAATTGAATAGTTAAAAGGTGTATGTTCCAAAATTTTAACTAAAAGGAAGCTATAATATACTCTTAAATAAAAATTGCTTATATATTTTGGAAAGGTAATGAATTTTAGACTTACTCTAATTTTCTCAATTTTCCGTATGTTTTCTTTTTGGATTTCAAACTAACATTTCCTTAACACGAACTAACGTTTACTTAAGGAAGCGTAACTCATCAGTTTGAAGTTGAGCAAGCGTTTATTTATTTAAAATTTAATCGTACTTTTTGAGAGATAATGCGCAGCTGGCGCAGTGTCTAAATTCAATTTTCGTTCATGTCGCTATCCGTAGAAGATTATGCAATTAAAATTTTAAGTTTATTGTTTCAAATTTGCAATATTAAATTTATCACTTTTGCTCAAAAAAAAATATATATATATATTTGCTTCTCAAATGTAAAGATAACAATAATATATAGTGCTACTATAATATTACTGTTATAATTACGAGCAGATTTTTGAAAATTCAAAATTCAATTTGTATTGTTAGAAAGATTTTTCTTTTAGAGAAGTTTTCTCTTCCGCTTGAAAGAGAGCACATTTTTATTTCAATGCAGAAACATATTCTTAATTAACTTTACCAATTACCTTAAATTGAGTGCATCTTTAATTTTGTTTTTAAATACTTGAAATGCATACGCATTTCACGTATAATTCTGAAACAACTGTTAATGTTATAGCATACTTAAGTAATTTATAAAAAAGAAAATTTAATTTCCCATTTTGAAGGTTTTAAAGAAATTATTTATCTGTATCTTTTGTATCGGCTTCTTGACTAATGGGTGAAGATTTCCTAACCAGTATTAATCAGGTCACTTTTAAGAATATTAGTTTGATATTTTTCAAGAACCTTGAAAATAATCATCAAATTACAACAAGACGCACAAGTATTGTACAATTTCGTGTAGTGAATGACTCAGAAGGGACTAGCTGTAGGAGGATTTCGTGACGCTTCACGACATTCGTACAATTACCGCAGTAAAGAACTCTAATCTACGCTTACATTACTAAATAAGAATAAAACATTTTAGATTTTAACATAAATCTATTCTGATTAACTCTGAGCGGCGAAAATCTAAAAAACATTCTCTCTAAAATTTCAGAGAAGCTGAATTCAATCTGTTTTAAAAATCAACACAAGCATCCGACAGTACAAGAGTTAACAAGAGTTTTCTTTAAATATATCACTGTCACTCCTTTCTTCCTAGAATGTTTAGAAGCTGCTCGACATCTATTTCGTCTCCGAGACAACTTCGCGCTGCGCGGGAACGTTTATAGGTCCCGCCATTCTTTTCCCTCCGTTCCGAAGCTCATCACGTCCATTTATAACCGCTGGTCGCCATCACGATTTCCAAGCCGATTTTCCCGCCTATTATTAGTCTTGCACATGCGTTCGCGCACGGAATCGTTACGCCGCCTTGTTCCTCGCCGCTCTTTACATCGACCCCGTTTCTCGCGTTGACACTCCCGCTGCGCTGAACTCAGAATTTCAAAGGAATTCGTCCAAATAACGAAACTACGCAGGCTCCGCGGTTTATGCAACGCTGGATCATTAGAAATGCCGGGCTTGTTACGGAAGCTGTGCGCAAAAGTTCGGTGAATTTGGAGAACGCCACTAAATCACTGCGTGGCTTTACAAAGTGGCAAACTTTTTCAAATTCGTAAATCTTCTTGAGATCTTTTCAAGAACACCTACAGTAAACCCCTGATGGAAATCGCCCATTTTTTTCCCATTTATGAAACGCTTTTTTCCACATGTTTTAACCATTTTATGGCTAATTGACCGAAGTCGCTAGTAAATGGTTAAAACATGTGGAAGAAAGCGTTTCATAAATGGGAGAAAAATGGCCGATTTCCACCAGGGACACTGTATCTATATTTAAAACTACGGAGAAAATCTTATTTTGTGAAAAAGATGTGCACATCTTGTTTATTGATTTTTCTTTAAGAAAGAAATCCTTTTTCCTTGTATTTGTCCGCAAATTGCGAGCTTCCGTAAAACATTTTAGAAACAAAAGTAACAGTCAGCAGTTTTATTGTAGAATTAAAATGACAAAAACACTTGACAAGTTTAAAGTGCCCATCATAAAATGACGTAAGAAGGAATATTTACGAGCACAAAAGCAGACAGATCTCCCAACAAAGCGCAAATTTATCGACATTTCGCCTTCCAGAAAAAACGTGCAGTATTTCATAACTAGCAGGATTGTCAAGCTCTTGCATTGACTTCCCCTTTTTATAAGTCCAGAATTTTTGCCCCTAGCCAGAATCAATAACCCCAATAAAACTTTCGTAAACTGCTAGTTATTCGGGATAGTAAAGAAAATCGATATTTGCCTCAAATACACGGAGAAAAATGTTCAAGTAAAAATTTCTATAATATTTATTAAAAATTGCTATATTTGATATCAATCTAGAGACAAACTTGAACTATATTAAATTTAATATACAGTATAGTAAAATTTCAAAACAAACTAACTTCCTAACAAACGCATCAACAGGATTATAATTTTACTTATAGGTAACGATCTGAAATTCTCTTATATAGTAATTCTAAAAGAATTTCGTCACTTGCAAGTTATAAGAAGCTCTCTAGCGATAGTACAAGTGCTCGCGCTCAACGGGAAGTTTCTTTACGTCAATTAGGATGGACATTAGACACATTAATTAGTAGGAACTAATAGAACTAGTTAATTAGTAGGCATTGATACATACTTTACTTAAATTTTACTATACCGTATATCAAAATTTATACATTTATCCGAATGTATTTCATTGTTTATTTGTATAATTTTTACTACATGATTTAGCATTTTTTGATGCATTCTGTATTAAATATTCATACAAGAATATTGAATTTGTTGCACAAATCAAGTTTGTCTCCCGATTCATAAAACATATAGCAATTTTAACTTAAACATTTTCCTCCCACGTACGAAGGCTCGAGAGGTGTGCGAAAAAATTCCGAATGCAGGAGCGGCCGAAACTCGTAATTCAGTCTTTATGAGGCGAGAAAGCTGAACAAGTGCTCTAAACGGGATAAGGAGATGCAGAAGTTCCGCCCGCCTTGGGATATCGATCTCGTAAGGCGCATACAACTCTCGCTGCTGCGGTAACGAGTTTCTTACAAAAGTTGCGACTTTCCGCGAGGATTTGAATTTTCCCCAACCAAAGGACGAGCTCCATTCAGCCTCTGCATGCTGATGTCAGGCCGAGGCCGTGTGTCAGGCTCACTTGCGCTTAATGTCAGCGCCAAAATTAGGCCAATTATTAAATCCAGATAGGCTAGATTCGCTCAAGAAATTAGGAAAATTCGTTTTTAAGAGGGGTGAGGATTCATTTAATTGAATCAAATTAGATTAGTCGCATTTACAATTATGCAAATCGGATTATGTAGATTAGAGTATTCGTTACTCCCTTCTTATTTCCTGTTAGACATGAATTATTAGTTGAATATTTTTGAATCGCAAAGATTAAAATATCAATATGTTTAGCTTGAATTAATATTTTCTATCCATTAATATAGAAATTGAAATGTTTTTGTTATTAATCTTTTATTTTGTGGATTTTTAAAATTAGTTATTTTGATTGCAGTAATAGGTTATAATCTTTCTTTAAAATGAACCTTCAGCTACATTAATTAATTTTATTTTTATATATTACATCAATGTACCT
>JAWWEM010000001.1:4610176-4638897 GCA_035582935.1 Ormyrus thymus
AGGTTATAATCTTTCTTTAAAATGAACCTTCAGCTACATTAATTAATTTTATTTTTATATATTACATCAATGTACCTAAAATTTTACCTAACCTTAGTAAAGCTTTGATAATTAAGCAAACACGATTTTTCTAAAATAACGTAATGCAATTTGCAAAACGATTTAACCAAATCAAGAGCGAAGTAGTGCTTTCAGTCGATTAACTTTTTTACACATTTATCTGCATTCTGCACGCAGAATTTTTCGTTGCATCAGTTTAACGACAAAAGCTTTGCTAAATCAGTCAATTGTAAAATTCACTCAATGCGAAATTTCAAGCAGAAACTTACAGGCTAGACTCAAAATCAATATTTGAACAAACGCAACTATTCTAAATCTCAATTCTGAATAATTGGATCGATGTTACTTCGACACAGCACATTAAACTAATCAATGTAAACTTTATGCATTGTAAGATAAAATCTGAGCTAAGTTTTCGAATAATGTCGAATAATAATTATTTTCAAAAATTAATCATCGTTATATAACTGAAACTTGGAAATCTCTGTATCAAAATTATTCGCGTAGAAATTTACAAAAATTTTTTTTAACAAAACTGATGTAAAACTCATTGTATGCAAACCTCGCGAGAGTTCGCAAATACTGTGCCATTTTAGCTTTTTCATGACTGCTGAAAGCTGTGTTTGCAACGACTAAACATGTAAAACTTTCTATTCTTTACTTATTAAAGAGAATTAGCGAATTTTAATATAATTTTATCTGCAGCGGGTGCTTTTTAGACTGTTGAAACTCTTCGAAATCGTTGCTCCATTGCTAAGAACTTAGTATTAGGACTCTTTAATGGAATCGAAACTTATTAAGAGTTCATAATTTTACGGTTACAGCGCTGATCCATTCATTCAATTTAATATTCACTCTAGAATATTAATTTCTTTGTAAAACAAGGTTTGTTACGAAAGAAATCTTGAATATTTATAATATAATTCATACATTTTTTATCATGTATTTAATGAATTAAAAAAATAGTTTAGAGACGAAATTAAGCTAAGCCAAAAATCATTTCTCAAAAGACAACTTATTACTGAAATTTCCGCTAAATTTCCCTCAATTTTATCCGTTGCATACCAAAAACTTGCATACCAACAAGTTAGCGAGAACCCATTAATCAAAGCCATCCATTACAGACACAAAAAAAAACGGCGCTCCGCAGCTACGCGTGGCAAAACAAACATGAATGAGCTCGAAAGTGCGCGTTATGAAGAGCACGTCGCGAACATTCGAATACTTTAAGCGCCGCGAGAGCGTGTCCGCTAATTACTGCGATCGAAGGGACTCGCGTTTCCGCGATGCCTCTCTCTCGCAAAACCCTCCCCCCTCCCCGCACGAATGAGATTATTTATATGCAAGCTCGCGTCGAGCCACGTAATTAACGCCTCAATTCGCCGAGGCTCAAGGCGACTGCTTTATTACCGAAAGCTTCGAGAATGTTGCAATTTTGGAAATTACTCGCCGACTGCTACAACTTTACTACGGCTATACGTCGCTAAAATTACGGGGCGAGGGGAATTCGTGGACTTGACGAAGGTGCAACACGTGAAAGTATCTAGCCTGTTTTGCTGCTCCTAGTAAATTGTTTAACGTATGAATTCTGCGCGCCAATGACTAAATTTCTGAAGATTCCAAATGTTTCCTTCGTCTCGATATCCGAAGCCATAATTTGATATTTCGTCATTGGCATCTTTTCGTTTCAGACAATAGTTTCTGACTTTGTATTCTATTTCGATTTTTCTATTTATTTTCCTGCAGGCCGATAAAATGGATTCTATCTCTAGTAATGGAATTTTTTATTGCAGAGATCACCCACAGGTTCCAGACAGCGCGGCGCGAGGTCCGTCAGCTACTGCTCCAGTACCTGCTGCCGTGGTTGCACAACATGGAGCTCGTCGACCCGAACGTCCCGCCGCCCTCGAATCCCCTTAGCTACTATCAGGTAAGGCGTTCAGCCCGTAAGGGAAGTAAAACCGGCCCGTATAATCCCTCGTCAATGTTTACGCTCTCGGCCTTTACGGGAAATCGAGCCCCGGGTCGCGGGAGACCTGATAGTTTCTTCATTTCTCGCGGATCTTAATGTCCGCTTTACGGGCTTCATTTACGATTCTTCGATAAGGCGGGACTTAAAAAAATCATTCCGACTGATGTGCGTTTACGTAAATGCGCACAAAGTCAGGTAGAAGAAAATGAAATTATAATAAGAGTTTTTATGGACGCCGATAAACGCGAATTTGAACTGAATTTGTCCTACATGCTCAATATTTTACATGCAAGCGCATTTTGTTGAAAATCCGTTTTTACGAGAATTTCATGAACGCAAGTCACTTGCGGCGATATCGCGTGGATTTATTTACGAGTGAATGCGGTATGTTGAAATCTAAATAAACTTTATATTTAGCTTTTATATTTTAACTAATAAAACAACTGGGTAAAGATACATTTTTCTTCCTCTGTTTTATTGCTCGTATCCTGTCATACTAAAAATTTAGTGACTAATTTAAACGTTTTTGAATATACGTTTACATATTTTTTACGTTTTTATATACTGGTCTAGATAATTGAACAAAACAATCACAGTTAAAACATGGCATTAATTGTTAATAAAACGAAGTAGTTCGAACTGATTAATAGCGCAATAACGAGGAAAAAAGTGACAGAAAAACTTATCTCGAGAAACGACCGCCCGCGGTGCTCGAGCTTTCCGGAGACACTCGGCGCGGAAACTGCAAGCAAGAAAAAAACGCGCGCGACGGTTCAATGCATTCGAAGGGTTCGACGCATTGCCGGCTCGCGATTATTCATCGGACCGCGATGCGTTTTTTACCGGGGAATTTCCCTTGTGGCCCGAAGACGTCGCGGACGACGCGACATTCTCAACTGCAGCTCGCAGATAAGAGCGAGAGAGAAGAAAGAATCCGCTGCAATGAATCTGCCCGGAAGCCCCGAGGGACCTTCGTCGAGGCATATTTACGAGCGAGTCCGAAGCTGTATGGATTTAAGTGTCTCGGTGATGAATCCACTTGAAAATGGCAGTGCTAAGCGCGCGTCCGAAAGAAGTTGCGCTAAGGGCATATCTTGTCTTACGGCTGGATTTCTGATTTATGGCTCTAGTCGAATTAGCTTTAATTGGATGCGAGGAATAAAGCAGAGTCTCTAAATCATTTGCAGTCTTTCCTTTCTGCATTATGAAGCAAAGCATTCGACAAACGGGATATTTCTTTTACTCGGACTAGTTCGTGAGACTTGCCAGCTTCATATAATTGTATCTCATTAATAGTTTTTGTAGGTAATGTTTTTATTTTAGACAGAAATCAGCCGAACAAATGAAAGGATATATATATCGTAGGATTTCGGCAGGATGTGGCGAAGTATAAAATTTCATGTTCGAGCGTAAAAGTTTGTTAAAAAAAAGTCTCGTAAATCTATCGCGAAAACGATTTTCCGCGAAGAAAAAAATTCGGAGGCGAGTACATCGATTCCGGTGCCCCTCGCACGCCAAGAAAGTGATTTTTTTCGACGGTATTCATTTCAATCGTTCAAAGTGACTTTCCTTCTGCTGCTTTGGCGCGACGCTGCACGCGTGCAGAAAAACGTCCCGTTGCAACGTAAATCGAAATGCTTTTAGCGTGCAGCTGCGCTAAGAAAACAAAATTTATCGATATCTGTGGCGAGTGTTAAAGGCTTGCTCCTTTTATTTCAATAATTCAGCCCCCGGCGATTAAATTTTATTCCAAGGAAAGGATAAACTTTGGTCTTTGTGAAGAATTTTTATTCCAAGGAAAGAATAAGCTTTAGACTTGCAGAGTTTCGGAAATGCTGCGTATATTAAATGAACTTATTGTGTACTTTCGAAGTTATTATCTCTTAGGAAATATTAAACATCAGTTTGTAGCAAAATAATTATTGATTCAGATGTTGAAATTTAGAAATAGAATAATTTCATTTTGCCTTACAATGAGTCAAAATAGTTTAATTTACTTATAATAAATTTTAATAGTATATAAGCACATTTTACAATGTAGTGATTTATGTGAAAGAATTTTCTTTCATACAAGAGATTTCCCGATCAGTTCAGTTCAGAGAATTTTCAGTCGATTGAACAAAAACCTATATATGCTCAATACCTCACTCTTGAAAAACTTATAAACATACCCTTTCAGTGCGAAAGGTATCCTAAAAATACACAAGTTGATTATCGTAAAAAGCAGAAAGCACCTGGTTTCGATGATCCCGTTTTCGCGCACGCATTAAACGCCTGAGCTTTGAATTAAAAGGGAACTGCGGTATCAAACAGTTCCGGCGCACTCCTTCTTATGCTGTTCTCGAGTGTATAAAATTCAAACCGATATACCTTCCGCCCCCCGCTTGTTTTTCCTTTACACTTAGTTTTACGGGCGATAAAAATACGGCGAAACTTGTTTTGAGTAAGGCTTCCCTCTATTTTTCTGGCTCTTTGTCAGCGACGCCTAGTGTGCTGGAACCCCGAGACGATAAATTCTTGCGAAAGAGCAAACATTTTTGCTTCGCGCAACTGTTCCTCTAATACATCTGCATGTTAAGTAGAGATAGAATTGTGGCTGCATTACATACGTGGAAAACTTAATGTTACTTTTACTTATACTGAATTGAAAGTAGAGAATTATTTGAAAGAATATACCGTTGTTTGGAAGGATGCATATATCTGTCACTCGATGCCTATTTATTTAGATGCTCGTGGCCTTCATAAATAACTATACATAAACACTGTGGGTATTCAAGAGGAAAATTATTGATGCAGTCGCTCCAGCGAAAATTCGAATACGCAAAATATCCATGAATAAAGGATTTTTTTGTGTTTAAGCTTTACGCATTCCGAAGGGAATAGAATTTGATTCCTTTTTGTATGCAAATTTTTCTTACATAAGGAATCACGAATATTTTTTTTTTTATTTGAAAACTTTTCCAGTCAGTTTTAATAAAAAATGAATCAGGCTGGAAATTGAATTTTGATTATATTAGTTGAAATATAATTGAAAATATAAATTGAATGTTTAATCTCTTGGTTGTACTACCTACATCAGCTATCGTCTGTTATTTATGGAATCTAATTTTAAAATTATTTGTAAACATCGTAAATGAAAAAATTTTATTCACCCAAAAATTACCCAGAAAGAATTTTCCAGCATCGACAAGAGAATTTGAAGTTATTTCACGTTCTATTGCTGCAGCATCTGCAAAGCTTCCTTCAATGAACTCAGAATATCTATAAACATCCCTAAACAGGGTCTTATTTGCAAATAAACGACAAAATTTCAGTACCCGAATTTCAGTCTATTGTCGCTTGCTCTCAAGCTCCGCACATTTCCTTTATAAAAACAGACGATATCCCCGTTATCACCGTTGAGTTTAAGCAGCGAAGCTCCACCTATTGGGCTTAGAGCAGTTTTATTGGGGAGGATCAAGGAATTTCGAGGCGGGACTGAAACTTAAAATGAAAGCCCATCATTTACTCTTTTCCTTTTCTCAGCCGTAAAACTTGTCCCTCTCCTGCACTTTCCCTTCCTGAATTTTGAAGTAGGATATTACAAAGTTTTCAACGACTGAATTCTCTTGATGAAAAAATAATAGCGAATTAGCATTGTGAATTTTCGGTTGTGCTCTTTCTTCATGCTTAAGTAAGCGCGGAACTTAATGCGCGCTGATGGCAAGTATATCAATTATTCGTTTTATGCATTGCCTTGACTGCAGTATCTATTAGATGGAACGGTAATGAAAACGTAGGATTTATGCATTCACAAAGAGATGATTCTGTGAGCATTGTCTCGTAAAATTCAGTTCATGTCCACGAAAGAAAAAGCTTTTCCAAACTAAAGCTTCTTTAAAAACTGAAACGTGCTCTTAGCTGTTGCATATTGTTTGTAGATGCTACTTTTAATAGAATAAGTTTTCACATTATGAAAATGTTGATCATCGAAATTAGATAAAATTTCTTTTAAGGTCACTTGCATATGATTCTCTCTCTCTTTCTCTCTCTCTCTCTTAGTGACTTGCAGATACGAAAAATCGCTTCCGTCTTGTGTTTGTGCAGATAAAAACAAGTGATTTATCACCCTTTTGGATTTAGACAGTAAACAAGAGCCTCGCCGTTTGAGTTATACGCCCACCTACCGATAAACCACTACTAGAATCTGCTCCGCTTTCGACGAAAGGCGTCAAAATGTACTGTCTTAGTCTGCACACAAATTCAATGCGGTCTTGTCAATGTTGCTGTTTTATTTACCAAGCGCTTCTGGGTTTCCACTGGGTTTGTTGTAAATGGAAGTTGAGGGGAGTTATCAACGATCAACAAACATTTTCGAAAAAACTTTTACAAGATTTTAAGTATAGTAAGCATGTTATTACTTCATAAGCAGAATCTCGAATATAATCCGACGAAGTAATGTAATTACTTATGAAACGTCACTTTACTCGGTCGATCTTCATCGACACAGAATATTCGAAACAATGGCTTGCAACCAGCTAAACCGCAAGCTAAGCTGTGCCGACCATGTTGGCGTTTAGAACTCCTTACTCTAACGTACTAAGAAATCTTGGAGCTGCCAGTGGAACTGTTTGCCTGACCTTACGGATCGCGAAACTTTGTCGGCAATTCTAGTAGATCAGTTTTAAAGCCAACTGGCTCTACTTAAATGCAATTAACGCTTTATCTCGACAGTTATTGCGCCTTTAATTTTCCGTAATTTTCAGTATTCAGGATTGTTCAGTTAAGCGAATGAATAATTTGCAAACATTTTGGACGGCTTAACATTATTTCGAGATTACGAGGGGATCGTGAATTTATTGTTTTTTACTGAAATGAATTGTTTACTCGAGTTTAAGGTTAGCAAATCCGTCTTACATTTAAAGCCGTTCGTAAACTTTCTTTAGACATTACCATTTTTGAATAAAAATGTTCAAAAAAACTATAACTTACATCAGAAGTTTAAACGCAAATCATAATTGTGAAACTTTGAACTGTGATTTCAAAAAATTTTAGTTCATACATCTCAATGATGCATTGTACATCATAAATTTCTTACTAAAACATTCAAAGGTACGAAAACTTATAAGAATAAATAACGATTTTAATAATTTTCACTAACCGATCTATGCGTCCCTTTTATCGTGTATTTTTATCGAGTTTTTTTATCTGAATATTTGCCATAATCGTTAAGCTTGTTTCTGCACGTCTAAATATGGCTACCGCCAGGTATGAAAAATCTAACAGACATCATAGGGAAAATTGTAGTTATTGTTGCAGCAATCTTTATACAGAACATACTAAAAAATGTTTGCCCGATTAAAAACTATCTCTATTATTTTAGCTATGCCGGCTATGCATACCTGGCGTAGCCACATAGTCGACATCACACTGCAGAAATTATGTTCCCGAAACTGGCGCAGTCTTTCTTTTTTCTTTTTTTTCTTTTTTTTTAACTTTTTTCACTTTTGCGCGAATTTTCCATGTGGAAAACCAACCCGCAAATTCTGCGGAATTCGGCTGTTTCGATACTTTCAGCTCCGTTGGTCAACTAATGCGGGTCACGTTTTCAGGATTATATTTTGATTGCTTTTTTGGCTCCTACGTGTTTTCCGTGTAATTGAAACGATGTTTGTATTAAAAAATAGACAAATCGCATCTACATTCCTGAAAGTTTTTTTTTTAAGGATGAATCTCTTGGACTTGATTATTGGATTAATATACGTGGATTAAGATGCGGTCGCAAAATGGTGCTCAATAGATTGAACAAAATTTCAGCTTGTTCAATAGCATATTTCTCTATGGAAATTTTTTAAATTTAGTTTCTATTTTACACTAATTTTTATCATATTCTATTTTATAATATTTTTACTAATTTTAATTTTTACACTAATTTAAAATTTACTTCTTGTTTTTCTGTATATTTAAGACTATGATAAGACTATACGTCTTAAGGAGAAAATGTAAAGACAACTTTTTTATTGACTGATATAGTAGAACTGAGAAAAATTTAATACAAATTTTGTGACTTATCAGCTGCTCGTAATGTGGTTCGCCGTGATAAAATAAAAAGGTTGACAAAGTCAAAGTGATCTTTCTGTTTACTTACTTGATTTAATAGGAGAGGAAGTTTACCGATGTACGGGCTAAGAGATGATTTAAAATTTCTATTTTACTAGAATCAGTTCATTATTTTCCTAATATTTTCTGTTCTGGATGAGAATTCTACAAAAAAAAATAAATTATATAAGGGGCTCTAAAAATGAAAGATCGATTTTGACATAAAACCGTATAAAAATTTAATCAAGCTCGTCGGGACAGTAATTAATTATTTTTGCGAAATACCTTTCCATCAATATAAAATTTTTATAATTGGTTTTTCTTCTATTAAATTAATAAAAAATTTTATACTGATGAACAAAATTTTATATTGATGAAACTAATACCGAAAATGTGACGTGGCTCTTTCAAACATGAGAGAGCTTTTCAGATTTATTTTATGTGCGCAATTGTTCCCTGCGCGATAAACACACCATTCACTAGATACTTACAAAAAATTAAAAAAATTCAATAAAACATTTGAAATAGTAACTGAAAATTTCGAATAAACGAACATAAAATTCATAACGGAAGAATAAAGTGCAAAAATGAGGTTGATTCCTAGCTTGAGGTTAAAATCAGTTTGAAATTAGATTAGATCGGAGCGGAGAGCGTAATTGTTTAGTTTACTCCCATGAAAAAAAAAAAAAAATGAAATTTCAGATGTGCAAAAGATACTTGGAGGCGCCGGGTATCGATCCCGGTACCTCTCGCATGCTAAGCGAGCGCTCTACCATCTGAGCTACGCCCCCCCCTTGTAAATATTTGCGCCTTATCAGATTTTCGTCGATAGCCATTGTGCCTCGAGCACTGTGTGTGGCAGTGAAAGTTTTTCAAGTCGACCTTCGCCGCTGCCGTCGCCGCGTACGTAAACATGCCGCGCTCCCGATGCACTGATTTTCCCTTTCCCGACTTTTTGCCGCTACCCGAATGTTGATTTAGCAGCTTTCGTCGTCGATTTTGTGCTTTCAAGCGCGGCTGTATTGACACTTGAGTGTGTACATAGCGCGCGACTGTTATTCTTTGTTTTATTTTATTTTTAAATCCTCCGGTCGAATATTAAATTTTCATTCGAGGTTTCTTAATGAGCTTTTCCTCTACTTGATAACAGTTTCATCTATGGCTACTTGATTACCAGCGGATAAACGCTTCGTTTAGATCTGCAAATGTGTAATTAAATAATTAAAACAACCAATTAAGCATCGCGTGTATCGTGAAGCTACAATAAACACTAATTCAATTACGTACGCTTATTATCATATTAGTGAACACTTTCTTATAACGGAATATTGGCGATTATCTAAAGTGCTTAACGCGCGTAGCTCTGCAGACGGGAAACAGTTTAAATTAATTGGCTTACTAATTACTCTAAATTAGGCTTTAAAATCAAATGAATAGAATTAAATTTATGAACTGAGAGATAATCCAAATTTAGGGGGACACTGATCCCTCTCTCAAAGACTTATTACTTGCGATAATAAATTAAGTAGGATAAAAATGGTGTTAAATTTATTTTTGTAGAATTGCTAGGATTTTGGAAGGTAAAAAATAGTTTTAAATCGCTGGAGATCGATAATTTCTTGCAACAATGACTAGACGCGTTTCATAATGAATTTTCGAATCGATAAACCAGCAGTAGTGCACCCGGGCGAGTCGCAGATCTAACATTCTATTGTTTGAAGATAACGTACACACTGTATGTGTAACTATACATTTGTTTAGTATAATTATCTGTATATGCGAATTATTGAGTTGAAAAGAGCTTTAAAATTGAAAAAAAAAATTGTTTTCTTTTTAAATTGTAAAACAAATATATATATTTGTCTCAAAAGACTGGTCTTTGAATATAACTTTCAATATAGAAAGTGCAAAATACTTTTTATAAAATTGAAAAAAAACCAAAGGCACTCAGATGCAGAAAGCGCATACAGAAGTAGATACAGAATGAGTATATTTATTTGCTAACGCACTGGAGTTTACTCGACGTCGTGATTTCGATTGATTGCAGTGTTACGGCAACGATGTGACCCGCAGCGGTGCACGTCGCGAAGGCTGGGGCAGCGCCGAAGCTACCGAAATGGTTCTCAACAATCTATTCTACATAACCGCTAAGGTAAGCTGCAGGTGGAAATCTTGATATGAAAATCTGTAAGAATGATCTGAAGGTTTATAATGCGGCATTTATCGAAAAATATCAAAGATTACGTGTATAACGAAACGTGAAAGAGAAAGAGTTGACTTGATATACGATTTTCGCTTCTAGTAAAGTTTTTATCTAAATATTCATTTTTTATGTCAAAACAGATTATGGAGAAAGTGCTTTCTGAACTGAAACGAAGACTCTCCTTGCACCTTGAGTGCCACGGCATCGAAAATAAAATTCTCGTGTATCGATAACATTCTATCTAAGGTTACACTTTTATGGAAACTCTGTACAAGCCAAAAAATATTTACGCTCTACCTTTCAGAAATGTCGACTTTCAGCAAATAATTCAGATCAAATTACGTCGACAGCGCAGCTATATTTATCAAATATATAATAACCATTTGCGTCACTTACCAGCAGATTGCTTTTTGAAGCTGAAGCGTATTGAATTTTCAGTTCTCAGATGAGCACCCCAAGGAGACCGAAGAGCTCTGGGCGACTTTGTGCGGCTGCTGGCCGAACAATCTGAAAGTGATCATCCGCTACCTCATCATCGTGTCGGGAATGGCGCCCCAAGAACTTTTGCCTTACGTGAGTATCGCCAGACATACGCTTATCTGCTTCCTCCTGACGTTGAATTATTGAGACAAAATTGCGAGCATCTTCGCCAGCAGCCCGATATCGTCAGACTTCATCAAGTTTTCCTATTAGCGAGCGCTCCTTTTGTTTCTTTTTTGTTTCTCTTTTGTTTTTCTTTTTTGATCGATCAAAAAGTACAAGATTCTCGAGAGTTTAGAATGCAAATAATTAGGGAAAACTATTGATTTTGGCTCCGTGAATTTCTCGATTGGTTGCCCAATGAATAAATCAATGACGAGCGCGCACTTAACGCAGGCGAAGCGGGTCGTGCTGTACTTGGCTCGCGCTCGTCCAGAAAGACTGGTGGACGAGATGATGACGGAATTGCAAACCGTGGAGACGCTCAATTGTCTGATCGAGCGAACGGAAACGCCGCCGTTCTACCGGCTGACCAGCATGCGGAAGGCCTCCTCCCACAGCGATGCGCCCGCCGCCGATCCCGGAAATCCCACCAAGGATCTCGGGGTCGAGAAGGGCACCATTCACACCAAGAGGCACTCCGGCGAGGATCCTATTAAGACTGGGCAAGCTCTTCATCTTTATTTTCTATTCTAGATAAGCTTAATTACTGGTTTAAATAGACCGAAATATATTCTTCTCGAAATACGTACTTTAATGCGCGTGACACTTAAAATGTTTAAGTATTTTTATGCTGAATTTATTGCTTTTAATCTTAGGCTTGATAATTCTTGTAAAGCATAAATTACTGATTTAGTTATTTTAATTGATTCTTTCAGTAAAAATTAGTAACTTGTTTTTATTTGTACTTAAATTTACTTACACAACAACAGAATTTAACTGATTGAGAACATTTTCATTGTATCTACTGATAGTTCACTGAGAGTAAATCTGTAATTTTGTCGTAACAGTGGCTCGAAATCAGACACGGCCCTGCGCGCCCTAGCCGGTTTCCCCTGTGGTGGTCGGGGCGAAAAATCCCGGACCCCCACCACTGGACCACCTTTAGTCCCAGACGACCTCTCCAGTCCGCTAACCGAGGCCGAGGTAAGTAACGTCGTCAGCGATGATCTTAGAGGAGAGTGCAGCCGATTCACAGCATCGTCAGCATGGGACAGAATCTCAAAGCACTACACTATCTCTCTCTCTCTCTCTCGCACACACGTCAAAACACCAGCATCATCACCGCCCATCTAGATGTGTCGCATGTTGTGTTTTTTTAATTTCCTCTGTTTATAGTTCTTCGACTTTCAGTTGACGTCCGACGACGCTTACTACATTCGTAACGTGCCTGTGGTATTCAGCAACGGTCGGCCGCTCGCTAATGCCGGCGACAAGCTCGACGTGCCGCAGCCGCATCCCCTGCCGATGCCCGAGTACGGGGGCTACTTTGCGCCCCTTACGGAGTACCTACCCGACAGCTCCCAACCTATTAGCGGATTTCATAGGTACAGTATTTAATGGAGTTCCTTCCAATTTCAGTCGATTTGTGTCGATAAAAAATTGTGAAAAGTATAGCGATCCCTCGTGAAAATAACTTTATTATAGGTTATTCATTTGAGAATATTGCTTTGAGAAAAGTAACGTTTTAGCGAACCCTCTAAATAAATAAAAAATTAAAATCCATGAGAGCAGTTTAGTGATAGAATTTTTACGCAAAGCTTCGATAGTACTTTGCAAAGAGAATTATTTTCGTAGCTCTTACTTCTTTATTTAAAAAATTTTCAGAATATTTCTTTGTAGTTTTATAGCTTTTCTTTTCAAGGGATACTTAAAAAAAATTTTAAAATACAACTACAAAACTTCATGTCAAAGACCTTATAAAATAGTAGGTATCGAAACATTTCAGATGCAACATAGCTGTGATGCTCCTCACAGACGTAGTGGTCGACGGTATCCAACTGGACTGGGCTATTCACGTTCCATTGATGTTGCACATAGTTTTCCTGGGCCTGGACCACTCGCGCCCTTTAGTCCGCGACCACTGCCGCTTGCTGCTGCTGAACCTGCTGGTTGTCCTGGGCGACCATCGCGACCATCTCGGCGTTGCCCGCGTTCTCCTTGCTAACAAAACGGACTTGCTCGGACTCGGCCTTTCGACGCCGCCGTTGCCGGTTATCGAGCACAACTTTACAGAGGTTGATCCGGAATTCGATAGCTACCTATATGGACCCCCGCCCGCAGCTCCGCAGGCGAACAGCGCGTAAGTTATGGTTGATGGTTTTTATAAGCACTAATCGATTTTCGATCAATTAGGCAAAAATGTTACTCTTATTATTAATAGAATTACATCGGACAAAATAATACATTTAATTATGTTTTATTGATAAACAATTACGTTTAATTTAATGAACAAATAAAAAAATGAGTATTTAAAGTTTGATTAATTAAAAGAATTCCTTCAGTTATTTACAGTAAATAACATATTAGTATTAAATAAATAACAAATAAACAAGGTATTATTATTAAATAGTAGAATAAATCAAATAATTCAATAAAATATCATTAATTTAAATTGTAGCATAATTCTTATTCATTATATCTTATTGATTGTATTACTAAGCGCATTCCTGAGAGTTGAAGCAACTGTCAACATTAGTTTTAAACTCAATTGTAACCTTAATAGTCCCTAAGTGTCCGAAAGGCCCTCAAGTAATTATACGAAAACCATTCTCGTTTCACAAGCTTATATATATATATATATACATATATATTTAACGAAAATTTATGTTACAAAAAGTTTTTTAACGGCGTGAGATTAAAACAAATTTTTTAAATTGAAAAAGCCATCGCTAATCAAAACTTGGATCATTCCAGAGCGGTGGTGCCAGCCGGGCAGTCGTCACCGCAGTCGCACTCGCCTCCCCCTCAATGCACACCGCCTTCGTCGCCTCCGCCTCCGCCGCCGCCACCCCCGCCGCCGTTACCTCCGCCTCCTTCGGCCGAGACATCGTCATCGCCGACCTTGTCTTCGTCCCAGTCCTCCTCGTCCAACAACGCCAGCCCTGTGCACTCGCCGGTCAACGCTGGCAGCACGCCGCCTGCTACTATTAGGCATGTGGCGCCTAATATTGGGGAAGAGAGCAAGAATGCAACCACTGTTTATGCGTACGGTGAGTGAATTTTCTGGCGGATTTAAGCGCATTCAACATTTTCAGGTCTTAAAATTCTCTGAAATCGACTTATGAAATATTTTTATTTTGAAAAAATCATAAATAGCTATATGGGGTATTGCGCAGCAGAATTACTGTCAGTATTATCTACGGTTTCAACTTGTGCGAGCGATACATTTCTAATTATAAAGGAGAACTCAATCCTCTCGTTAGTATCAATGGTACGAACTCGCACGTATAGTCATGCGTACAAACACTGATACTACTCAAACGTATAAAGTTATATGTACTGCATTTCAAAAGAAAACAACTTGTACCCAACCATAGCTACAAGCAAAGTATTGCTTACTTTTATGTTGCTATACTTTATAGTTTATTTATATCTATATCTCTAGTGATTTTTTTTATTGTACCATTACTAATCAGAAATATTTTGAAATTTGAATCTAATTTAATTTCTGATGTAATATAACTAACAAGGGGCGTTGCTTAATGTGTGTATTTTGAACATTTGTTATCTCACTAGGTTAACTGAAAAAAATACCTTTAAACGATAACAAAATTCAAGAATTATCGACATTTTTTAATCGATTTAAAATTAATTCAAATTAAAAATTTTTAATAATCTGCGTGAGCAAAGTTTCAAAAATCTGTTTACGGAAATGAAAAAAAGCTCAGTCAGATTAATCTCAAATAAAAAGTTGTACATTAATCAAATATCAAAAAGTAAAATACTTGGAGGCGCCGGGTATCGATCCCGGTACCTCTCGCATGCTAAGCGAGCGCTCTACCATCTGAGCTACGCCCCCTGTTATGAGTTCACAGCTGACCAGATTTTTCGAGTGGTCATTCTGTCCTACTTTCCTGCAGTGAAAGGTGCCAAAGTATGCACGGCCTGTACGTAGCATTCACATAATATACTAGAGTATGTTCTTAGTTAAAGCTAAACTAATCTGTATAATTGATGATGATAATGTGTACAACTAATTAATTACTGATTTTTAAAACTTTAAAATAATTGAATGATCAGTTTCTTCAAAAACTTAATATTTATGCAGTATTACTTTCATTTGTGATAAATATTCATATTTCGTTTTTAATATAATTATTTTATAAAAAAATGTTGACATAATATTTTAAAATATTTCAAATTTAAAAATTATTATAATTTTTGAAATTTAAAGCGTCGATTAAACATATTTAAAGTTTATTCAAAATTTCCTATTTATTTAATTTATGTTTTAACTCAACTAAAATAAATTTTGATTTCTAGTTTAAATTGATTTTAAAACCAGGAGAATAAAATACTTTTTATTTATCTATTGAAAACAGTTTACATCAGTATTAGTTCTATTATTAAAATAGATTACAGTGTAAAAATCCTATAGAGGTAAATTATATTTACCTGTACATAGGTCTGGTACTTACAAAAAAAAACTTACAAACTACTTACAAACTAATAACTAAACATTTTTAATCACCAATATTTCTTTTATATTATTTTTAAAAACATACGTTATATTTAAATAATTTTAAATTATAATATCAAAATTCGCAAATAAATTCATATTATTTACTGCTTAAAAAAGAAAAAATTTGGAGGCGCCGGGTATCGATCCCGGTACCTCTCGCATGCTAAGCGAGCGCTCTACCATCTGAGCTACGCCCCCAGCTGTTAAGTAAAAATCATGGCCTGAAATGCAGTTGATCACATTGCACTAGTCAGCAGTGCCAGCTACTGCTGTTTCAGGGGAGACAAAATCAAAATTACCTGAATAATAAATAGTTACTAACAGAACAATTTTACATTATTTATATTTTAGCTTCATTTGTAAATACTGTTAATTTAAAAAATGTTTAAGTTTTTTTTACATAGATTTGAGGATACAAAAATTAATTTTTTAATTTGCTTCAGATGCAGCATCTTGTCAACATGGAAACTGGACGGCAGGTGCAAGAACAACTAATTCTGTACCACCAGTTATTATCACTCCTGAAGACGGAGCCAACTGGGCCGGACCGCAACCTGGACCCAACATGCCAATTCAGGATGTTATTAAATCCTTAATCAATTTTCTCGCTTCGAGGTAAAATATTTACTTACGAAACAAACATACGATTTTTAATAAATTATAATATGTATTATTATTAATAATCTTCAGTTCTAATTCCCGCAACAAATATTCATGTTTAATTTTGCATCATATGTAATAAATACATGTTGTTGAGATTAATTCAACATATCAATTATTCAAATAAAAATTATTAAAATGCTGTTAATAAACTAAAATAAAATATCCAAAAGAAGGATATGCAAAGGGTCTGATTTTTGCTTTATGCAAAAAGTATAGAGATTTAATAGTTATTAGTGCATTGCAAAAAATGATTAAAAAACACGTATTTCTTAAATTTTCAAATATTTTCACAAAAAAAAAAAAAATGCTCAATTCACTAACACAATAAAAAGGTTATAAAAAAAATAAGTTAACATTTTTTTTTGATTAGACTATATTTAAAATGATATTGCTCGTTTTCAGAACAAACCAGCCACTATGGAACTACGAGGATATGACAGCGAAAGTCTGGTGGGTGCGCAGCGCTGAACAATTAACAATTTTACTGCGACACGTTCTACGGGTGTTCCGCGACTCACTACCACACGCTCTGGTGAGCCAACGCTGGGCTCAAACTGCCCTGCAACTCGGTCTGTCCTGCTCCTCGCGGCATTACGCCGGCAGGTCACTCCAGGTGTTTCGTGCTCTCAGGGTCCCCATCACTTCGCGCATGCTTTCGGATATTTTGTCGAGGCTTGTCGAGACGGTTGCTGAACAAGGAGAAGATATGCAGGTAATATTAATTTTGGAACTTCAAGAATTTATAAAAAAAAAGCGTTTTTACCCATTACGCAACTTAAGAGAAGAGAGAAAAAGTATTGTTTAGATATTAATATTCCGTTTTTAATGCTCAAAATTAATCACTTTTTAATTCTGATAAAATACTACTGTTTACTTATTAAGCTCGTGTTAGAATCCTAACAACAAAGAATTTTTACTTCATAATAAATTCAATTATTAATCGATTAATCTTCTTTAGGGATATGTTACCGAACTACTTCTAACGCTAGAGGCTGCTGTCGATTCCCTCGAGTCAGATTTTCGGCCATTAGATTTCATGAAAGAGATCTTCAAATCGACGCCCAATTTGAACAACAAAGATGCGGCTACGGCGGTAGCGAAGCGTTGCTCGGCCGGCATGACCGGATATTACCCTCCTGGGCCGCAAATCTTCTCTCATCTTAATCAACAAGGTCACATGCGCAGTACCAGCTACTCTGTTAGCTATTCGATGCGAAAGTCTGCCGCTGCTAATACCGCCGTCAGTGAGGCTAAAGGTTCAAAATAATCGATTATTAAAATTTTGTTTCAAAGATTTTCTAAAATGTCATTTCAAAATTCATTTCTTAGCTAAAATAAAATTAGCAAAATATTTTAGTTGAAGTCAATCTCTTTCTGAACGTCTTGCCTGACACATATTTAATGTGACAGTATACGATATATATCCGTAGTCGATTACGTATTCGTGCTTTGAATGTATTATTCAGCGAAAGCTTCTCTCCCATAAAATTATTTATGGCCCCTCTCAAGGGATACTAAACGTGAAAGCAATAGAAATGATATTTTATTGTCTTTTTATATGCGCACAAATGCCAGCCAATACGATAACAATTTTAGATAGTTAAAACATAATCAAATCTTTCAGAATTAGAGAATCGAGTGGGTTGCGCCAAGTACACAAATTCAAATCTCTCCCGTTCGCGTTCAGCGCAATCACTTAAGCTTCTTGGCGATTCGGCGACTCAAGATGATAAGATGACAATCCTTGCTCAGCTCTTCTGGCTTTCAGTATCGCTTCTCGAGTCAGATTACGAGCACGAGTTCTTACTGGCTCTTCGGCTACTTGACCGAGTGCTGCACAGATTACCGCTCGATCGACCCGATGCTCGAGACAAAGTTGAGAAGCTTCAGCAGCAGCTCAGATGGACTTCTTTTCCAGGTGTACATGCCTTGCTTCTTAAGGTATACAATTTTGTTAAATAAATAATATAGATGTGAAAGAAATGAGTTAATGTTTTATTATTTTTTAAGGGTTGTACGAGTCCGAATACGTATGAACCTGTGGTGACATTGTTGTCGCAATTCACGCTTTTATTAGATTTACCGGTCGTTGATCCCACGCAAAGCCTAGCTTTCCCGATGAATGTGGTTTCATTACTTCCTTATATGCTACTAAATTATGAAGATGCAAATGAATTATGCATTCGAAGCGCTGAAAATATAGCACAGGCATGTTAAATGAATAAAAATAAATTAATCTTATAAAAAATATTAAAAATATATAATTTAGTAAAAAATAAATATTTTTACATTAAATAAAATAGGTGAGTGCGGAAAAAGGGAAAAAGTTGGAAAACTTAGGTACCGTCATGACCCTTTACAGTCGTCGTACTTTCAGCAAGGAAAGTTTCCAATGGACAAAATGTGTTGTTAAATACCTTTATGACACTTATGCTCATCTCAGTTTCAACATGCTTGCCTTTCTAGTTGAAGTACTGGAAAAAGGTCCGGCAAATGTTGCTCTTCCTGTGTTAAGCATCATTCACTGCATGCTGCACTATGTTGATATTTCATCGCAGGCCGCACAGCCGACTAATATAGAGCTTCTCAGGGTTATATCGAAATATGTGGAAGTGAATGCAAGTATTTCAATTATCAACATTCAAACATTACTAAATTCTTGTTTAAAAATAAATTTTATTTTGTTAATTTTGAAGGGTCCACATTGGAAAGAAGCTTTAAAAATCTTAAAACTCGTAGTAACTCGATCGTCAACTTTAGTGGCACCACCAACAACTGTGCATGCACCAACTTGGGAATCGTCGATAGCGTCACCTCATCCAAGTTTCAACGACAACGAAATATTTACTAAAAAAGAACTACCTGGTAAGTCAAATTTTTTATTTTAACGTACTCTTTAAGAAGATTAAAATTTCTTAATGAGTACAAAAACAAACCATTAATGCATGTTTATTTTTCTTTAATAAAGAGTTATTTTATTTTTAACTTGCATGGACTTCGTTTTTTCAAATGGATCACAAATGAAAGGTTGCGATAAAAATAACAATGCTAGATTGTAGCTGTGTCCTCGAATAAAAAATTGTTATTTTGCTAATCTAAAGTTGTTTATTAAAATTGCATCCCTTGCTGCTTTTTTCTTTTCCTAAATTTACTTTAAAATAACATGTTTTTGAACTTTAGAGTGTAGAAGAAAATAGATTTCAAAAATTAAAAGTATGTAATATTTCAATGCAACATTAAATTATGAACTTTATTCTAACGCAACTATTACTGTTACACTTAGGAAGAACTATGGATTTTACTTTCGATGTATCACAAACCCCAGTGATTGGAAAACGTTGGGTAATACGACAAATAAATGAAGAAAAAAATTCCAATTCCCCTCGGAGGTCTATATCTCTTTCTCCAGCGGATAACGGTCCTATTTCTGGATGGAAGAGACCGTGGATGTCTCAAGTAATATACACTCACATTATTTGAATTATTGAAGTTTCGTAAACACTAAAGTAATTATTTTGTTATTATTTTAGGGTCGAGTCAGAGAATGTTTGGTAAATCTACTGACGACATGTGGCCAGCGCGTTGGATTACCAAAGAGTCCATCTGTAAGTTTTATAAACATTTACTGATTCATTTAGGTGTAAAAAAATATTTTATCTCAGTCTCATCTCGATAACCACGAATCATAAACGTGATCAAAAATATAAGCAACATTCACTATTGACTCTTGTTGTCTCCTCATTTTTAGGATGAACACATTAGTTCAATGACATTGTACTGTAAGGTAAATAGATCCTCTAAAAAATGATCAACAAGTATCGCACACCCACCATCAAACAATAATCACCAAAGCACCAATCGCGAAAAATAAGTTTCACGCTTCATTTTAAAGCTTTACCCGATTGTATTCATTTGCACATCATTGTGAGGGCAACAACTTTTTATTTGATTGTTTATTTCAGTAGAATGACAAATTTTTTGTGCTATTTGTATTATTACAATTTCTTAAAATTTAATTATGAATAATAAAGTAAAAAATGAAATTTTTAGGATTTAAATCTTAAAATATTTTCAAAATTGATAATTAAAACATTACCGCATTTTGTCACTCAAAAATGCAAAATGTGCATTAAAATAATTTATTAGCAAATAATTTAAATTTGCTTTTAAAGGTGTGAAGTCTTTAGTTTATATTTTTTTAAAACCAAACCTACGAGTTTTAAAGAAATTTACAAAAAATATATTTCATTAGATTTTAACCTACTTATAAATAAATATTGAAGTTTTAATATATCGAAGATATATGTTGTATTTCTTATATTAATAAACATTTAAAACAAACATTTTTTATAAAGTTTAACGTAATGTTCTTGTATTATACAGGTGATATTCAGCCAGAGCTCGGATTTGATGGAAAGGCAATCGTCAATGGCCTCATCTACTGAAGAAGTTTCTGGCGCAAATAATGACTTGAGTGGAGGATCTCGAAGAGATGACGAACAATTTGGAGTTTTCAAAGACTTTGACTTTTTAGAATATGAAAGCGAAAGCGTTGAGGTATTTTACGTATTATTCGAATTCGATTAAATGTAATTAAGAAAACAAACAATAACTTAATATTCGTTCAATTTTAGGGTGAAAGTACAGATAACTTTAACTGGGGTGTAAGACGTCGACCGCTTAGTGAAGGAGAGGAACGTGAACCAAGTTTACGAACATTCGAAGAAAGTCTTAGTGAAAAAACAGTGTCCTCCAGCAAACAAACAATTCGGGTAAGATATTTATTATTTATAAAGAAATGTTATCGAAAAACGAGTTTTGATAAAATTAACATTTTTTCGCAGCGTGGAGTTGCAGAGGAATCGTCTGATGATGAAATTGGTTCAGAATCACCGTTGGACGAAGTTCCAGGAGGAACAGGAACTGTTCAAGAAGCCAATAGTATACCTGGTATTTTTCCTCCATCTTCTTTGTCACTTATCCCAAGTCGAAGTCGCCATGATTCTTCTACAAGATCTGATACATCGTTAGTTTTACTTCATTTTTAAACGTGTAACTGCCATTAAGATAATGTAATTAATAAATAACGAATATCTGAACAGTGGTTCCAGTGCTGGAGATTTGGGTGACGTGACACCATGCAACGCTTCACCAAACTTGTCGGCTCTAATGCCTTTTAGGCAGGTAGTTCGAGACGATGCCGAAGAAATTTGGAGGCAACAAATTCAAAATTTGATTTCGCAAACGCCCTGTAATCCATTGGAAGTTTTCCAACTTCTTAGTAAAGTTTTAAGGGTAAGTTAATAAATTCTTTTTTAATATTTTTACAATGTAATGCATTCAATCATCTGCACTATAAAAAATTAAAATTTTGATTCAGGATGTTTGCAGCAAATCGGTAGGCCTTACACGTGAAGCATGTTCACTATTAAATAATGGAAGCGCTGCTTCTGCACAATTAGCATCTCATTTATCTAGTCACGCCGAATTATTAGCATCAAAAGGTGAACCACCAATCGTTTGGTTCGCCTCTTCGGTTTTTGCCAATCAGAGGCTTCACGAAACCTTGAGATTTGGACTATTAGAAATACAAGAACATCTTGAAAACTTTTTGGATAGAAAAGATCATGCTTTAGAGGTATAACTTTAAACAATTATTTATGTCTTTATTAATTTTTCTGCGAAACTAAACTAAAATTTTTATTTTTATTCAGTGTTTGGAAGCAGTAAAGACGGCAAATAAACTGCAGTCTCTTGGAGAATCGCATTCACACACTGAAAGCGGTTTGGAAGAAATGCTACTTGATCTTGGTCGTGCTCTCTATAAGCTTCACTTCCAGCTGCTTTTACTAATTGAGGCCTCAAATAAAATGCTCGTTGCCCTAACAAGCGCTGCAAAAAATTCACAAGCTAATCTTCAAGACATGTCTGCGGAAATTGCAAGTATGAGACAGTCATTAGCTCGATCTCTTGAAATCGACAGTACCGAAAGCGATAGAGGAACGCCAACGCCTAGTCCTAGTCCTCAACCAGAGGTTCGAAAGGCTTTTGAAATACAAATTTTTTTTTTTAAGTAGATTACAATTTTACTTATTTGTAGGCTGTTGGCAGCGGCAGTGGGAACGAAGAGCTTGCAAGAGTCGCGGAACTACTCAAAGCAGCTAAATGGACAGCTGCATTAGAAATAGTTAGAATACATCGGACCCAGTGGTCTGGTGATTCTTTTCATGATGACGACGATGTGACAACCGCCGTCAACATGTTTTGCAGGCACTTAGGCCAAGATAGAGCCGGTAAATTAAAAAATTTCATTTTATATTTTGTTAAGTACAGCATTAAAATCATTAGTAATCATTACGTGTATCGTTGCAGATATTTTTGTAGTTACAAGGAGCGAAGATGACATGGCTGAGACATTTGGTAGACTGATGGAAAGTCTTTTCAGAGTTTTAGCCGCGGTAACAAGTTTAGAAACTTATACGAAGGCTTTGAGGATTCAAAGCGAGCACACAAATCATACAAAGGCAGACTGCTAAACTGATATTCAAAGATAGTTTTTAGTAACGACAATTTTCGATACCTAGATTTTAGAATTTTAATAATTGTTGTACAAGTGCGCTACATGTACAAATCGTGTATACTAATGAAACTTAATGGCGATAATTCGTCATAAAATATCTTAAAAAATAAATAAAAACAGATTGCATTTTTACAAAATGATTGTGTTTTTAATTCTCATCCATTCTACTATTAAGAATAGGGATAGTACATTGAATTTAAATATCTATTATCCTTAAATTTTAAACAAATATCGATAAACCAGATATCAGTAGTTTATAAGAAAAACAAACATTCAAAAGAATTTACCCTTAACCAATTTTTGAAGGTTAACTATCATATTTTCCTTTTTTTTGTAATTTTAAAATTGAAATATTGTGTAAAAAATTACAATTTTAGATTCTTGAATATATTCAAGTCAGTTAATTAATAATGAAGATTGGAACTGTTTTTAATACAAATATTTTCTGGAGAAAAGTTATTTTATTAAATAAAAATAAAAATGGAAAATTGTGATTATGTTGGACTTGAACAATGTTTACAAAACCAAATACTATGTTTAGAAGAAAAAGAATCTGATGATGCTTCTCAATTTATTGGAGGAATCGTGTTAGAAATTGTCCAAAATGCTTTCCAGGTTATATTATTAAATATTATTAGAAATCTTTATAGATTGTCTCAATTTGATTGTAACAAGCTAATTTTAGTTAGCAGATGACGATGAAGAAACACCATGTGCTGATTCATTGGAAGATATAGATTTGATCAAACGTGATACTAAGGAAAAAGCCATTCCATATCTTGAAAACTTAATGAAAACTTGGAATGAGATGCCTGTACATTTTTATTTGAATTAACAATGAGCTTTACATTATTATTGAACGTTTTTAAATCCAGTTTCCGTTTATTTTTATAGGAATTGAAAGACTGGCAATTTACTATAGAATTCATCGACGAAACGGCTGGTACTAGTATAGATTTTTGCGCTTTCGAGGTGAAATGGTCTAAAGTAATCGAAAGTATTACATTTCCGAAAATAACTGCAAATCTTTACACTTTCCTTAAAATCAATTCAAGAAATACTGAAGATCCAGTAGAAGTAGGTTTTAAAAACACCATAGTTTCTTTATCGTAATCGTAATTGGTTTTAATTAATACAAATCTAAAACTTTTTATAAAGATAGAGTACGTGTTTGAAGGTGACAGATTTGTGCGTAATTCAAATTCCTATTTCAACCCAGAATGGGTTCATAATGCTTTTTCAAACAAGGAAAGCGTATTACAAACTATTAATTTGTAAATACGACGACGTAATCTTTGATTAGAATTTTTTAAATAAAAATATTTTGAAAATGTTTGTACTCATCTTTACTGGTACGCATATTCTACCACTATGATTGTACACAGATAACTATACACATTGGGTAAGTAATTTTTATTATTAAAATTAAAATTCTTTTAGTATTCTATTTCTTCTAAGAAATAAAATTATCGTGAAATAAATAAAAACATATTTAATTCAATGAAATAAATTAGTTTTAATACACACAATCGTTAGAAAAATTTACGTTTCAGTGAGAAATAGAAAGAAAAATTCATAGACAGTGTGGACGATAAATATTTTTTCGTAAAGAGTCTGAAGTCAGTGGCAACGTCTTCCGTAATGCTAAATGAAATGAATTTGTTTTTATAAATTTTTATTTAGATGGATAAAAACCAACATCGAATATTGCTTCTTGCATAAGTTACTCAGTAATCAACTATGTAGATTCTTGACATTGATGAAGTTCATGTAAGATTCATCCTCAAAAATGTCTTAGCTAATTGCAGATAATAGAAATGCGAGATTTGACTGAGTATTTCCTCATCAATTAAAATAGTCCGAGTGTTAAATAATTCTTCTCTATTATCAAAATGTTAAATGTCAACTGCAAGAGTAGAAAATTTGCTGACAATGAAAATTGTTCTTGTTTTCACAACTTCTTTGCTTATTGAAACTTATACGATATCATATATATTAATTATGAATCTTATAGAATATAATAAAAATCCAGCTAAAATAAGTATGCTATCATCTACAGTATTTTATAAATTTTTTCAAAAATTGGCATTTTAAATGGAAATGCATCATGCATTTTCTCTAATCCATAATAAACTGATTTACATGTTTTGCATTAGATGTGTTGAACGTAGATATCGGCTCAAACCTACTGGAAAAAGATGGTTGCTTTAATGCCTGGTCTTATAATCTTTAAATTAGTAATATATAATTTTTGGATGAATATAATAATTCGAAGGCGCTTCAGGGGACGAACTAAAAGAGAAAAGCAAAGGTCAAAAAGATGCTGCTGAATGCAGATTATTTTTATTTATTTTTAATGATTATATCCGAACTATAAGTATATCACTTGCTTGTTTCAGTAGGAAAAGACGATTGTAAATCTTTCTGATGCTTTGCAAAAAAGTGATTGAGTACGTAAGCAGATTTTTTATTTAATAAAACTTGCTTATAATTACATGTTTTATCATTATCTGCTTATGCAACAATGAATTTTACACGAACTCTAATAATATTACACACTTTCTCTTATCTTACACTTCTTTAAGTTATAAAAACTCACTTATTTTAATTATTTTTCCAGTAGTATTAAATTTTAACTATTTTGCAATTAAAAGACTAAAAAAATAATTAAATTAAAGCTTAATTCGCGAATGATTAAACTTATTATTCAATAAAAGCTTCGACAGCCGAATTTTCTAGCAATTTTCAGAAAGAATGAAAAAAAATCATCCATGGGATTTCCTATTTATCCATACCTTTTGCAAAATACTTGAACTACCTTAAAATACGTAGAACCTTTTTTAATTTTACAAAAAAATAAAAAAAAAAATACAGTACTGTTATAACGCGTGCATTAATATGGCAAAACTGATAAGGCCTAGTATATAAAGCGGTGTCCAGCAGCTTGAACATCATTGATTATTTATTTAAAGATTTCATTAGTACATAACTGTGCAGTTCACACTCGTTCTCTTCCAACATGAAGGCCTTCATCATTTTGGCCGTTTGCCTCGCAGCGGTTTCTGCGGTAAGTTACTTTAACTTGAATAACTAGCTACTAAATTTTAGTAATAATGTTAGTATTATTTGTTATTAATAGGTTTACAGAAACCGAAATTTGTTTTTTGGTTCGGTTTTTTTATTACTCTAAACTCGCACAATAAAGAATTTTTTGTAACATATTGTCTTTGAAAATATGTTTTCCAGAAAGTAACTATTGTAAGGAGAACTATGCCAAAGCCCGAATCCGCTGATGGAGAAAAAACTTTGAAGCAGTGTTTGAAGGAGCATAATATTGACCCAGGTGAGTTTTGAAACTAAATTTAATATTTACAATCTTAAAATTGTACTGCTTGTTTCAGAGATTATGTCCGAAAGCTCGGAGGCATCGGTTAATCCGATTTCTTTGCTTAGTGAAGCAGACAAAGGTTGCTTTAATGCTTGCATTTACAAAGCCTACAACTATGTAAGTGCGAATTGATATTAGCTGTCATTAGCGAATTTTAATCGTTGGTTTTAATAAATTTAGATAAAACCCGATGGAACCCTGGATTTCGATCAGTTATACGAGGGAGGTGAAAAGGACCCGGAAGCCCAATGGGAAAGGAGAGTAGGCGAGAACGCTCAAGAGGCATGCAGAGCTGCAGGTAATATTCTCATTTACAAATATAACAATTTATCTTTCGATTGTTGCAACTAATGCATTTTATGCTTTCTTTTTATGTTTTATAGCTGGAGATAATAATTGCAGATTCTTCCAATGTATGGACAAATTCAGACCTCATAGTTTAAGAATTACTACAAGTGAAACGAGTAATTAATTTTTAATTTATTCGTATTTAATTATTCTACGAAAGTAAAATAAATATATTTATGAAACTTAATAGTTTGAGTTTTTAATGGAATCATTTTCCCTTAATATTCCCATTTTTTATAATGAAAAGTTAATTTGTAACAGTCACCGTGCGTCCTTAGTTAAACTAAAATAAAATGGTAAAAATAATATTTGCGCACAGGCGAATGCATTGAATATGAAATTAAACTTTATCGAGTTTCCGAAATACATCAAAGACACATTTAGAAGTATAATAATAAAAGTCTCTGGTTTCGATTTTAAGAGTTAAAAAGTAGTCAGAGAATAGAAAAAGCCACTTTTCTTTAAATTTTAAATGAATGATCGTTCATTCGTTATTTTAGTTTATTGATCAAACATTGGAACTTTCAACTTGCAATAATAATAACAAATTAATGCACGAGCCTCAGCGTTAGGATCGAAATTTGAAATTTTGCGTTACATATAATTGTTTTTTTTTTTTTTTGTAATTATTATACTTAAATTCATTGATTAACACTGAGTTGACTGTCCTGTGAATCTCATTTAAATTATATTTTCCAAAATATTTATATAAGACTGACAATTATACGAAGATTCTGACATCTTCGTGATATTTTTTAGAATAATTGAAATTAATTGCCCACTTATTGAAAATTGTTTTTACATAATCCTCATAAAGTATAAGAGTATTTCCTGAACATTAAGAAATTGAAGTAAACTTGTTGAAAAAATTTGAGACGGATGTGGAATTGGAGTAGGGAAGTAAATCATGGACCAAAAAATAGAAAACTGAATATTTGTGTTGCTTTTATTTCGAAAATATCTTAACTAATAGACTTGCTAGTAAATAATTTATGCGCTCGGGATTTCTGGCATTTGCACTTTAAGTTTATCATAGCAATTGAAGAATTTGCAGTCGTCCTTTCCAGCTAGAACAACCAAGATATATTTAGAAGTGATAATTTCGAGCCAAAATTATCTAAAGTCTATATGTACCTGCAGCTCTGCATCCTTTGAAGCCTACTTGGTAAGTGCGTTTGGTCAATGTATCTGAGAAGGATTTTTCTGCTCCCTCAAAGAGGTCCTCGAAGTCGATGGTGCCGTCAGCTTTCATCTGAAATTTTTGTCAAAGTTCTGTGATATTCCCAATCTTCATCGCATTAAAGTTATTCTAGATTCACTCACCCACTCGTATCCTCTCCATATGCAAGCTTTGTAACAGCCTTTCTGCAGATCGGTCAGATCTTTGAGCCCTTCTGGAATATTATCCAAGTTGGCCAGCTCTGTAAGTGAGAATGTGATGCGTAAATCTTATGTAATGAAAGAGCAGCAGCTCCGCCTCGTTGTAAGCAATAAGTATATTGATTGCTTCTTTGCAATACTACTATTTCAACGGATTGTATTAAAGTAAAAAATATATGTGTAAAACGTACCTTCACTCAAGTCGTACGATTTAAGGCATTGCTTGATTCTCTGCCCTTCCTCCTTTGTAGTGTCTGGCAAATCTGCGGTCTTCTTTGTTGGAGTTAATGCAAGCTGCAAACAAAATAATAATTCTAGAATTAAATATTGTTCAAATTGCATTACTCTAAAAATGATGGACTAAATCTTTAGATCTAAATGTCTTGAAAAACTTACTGCAGATCCTGCAATAAAGCAGACGGCGAAAACGACGCAGGTTTTCATAGTGAAAGCAAATTACAAACTCTCGAACCGCTGGCAACAGTAAATAAATAATCGATGATGTTCTAAAGCCTTTTAACTGCTTTATATACCAGACTTTATCAGTTTTGCCATCTTGACGTTCGCGTCAACAAACTAGATTGCGTTAGAAGTGAAAAAAGTTGTTTTACATTTAGTATCATGGAAATTCCATTGCTTTTTTTCAAAACATTCGAAAATTAGAAAATCCCATTATTGATCTGTGAAAACAGATTTCTGTCAAAGTAGGATTTGTCGATTTATTTCAAGAAAGAATATAGAGATTAATAAAATAAAAACGAATTTTGATCGCAAATAAAGTTATCCTTACACAAATAATTTTATTATTATTCCCTATTGAAACGATCTCATAAAAACTAATAAAATCTCATAGATTCTGGTGCAAAAACCGAATAGGTTATGCGG
>JAWWEM010000001.1:4638997-4689831 GCA_035582935.1 Ormyrus thymus
CCACGTTGGTATAAAATATAGCAATTTTTAATAAAAATTATAGGAATTTTTACTTATACATTTTTCTCCGTGTAGTTTCTTTGACTTTGCATGATTTAGTGTGTGGTTTTTCAAACTTTAATACTAATAATAGAATAAATTAAAAATTCTTTAATCTAAAAATCTGCTTCTTAACTTGTGCTGTAGAGTCTAATTATTAATAGTTTCTTTGCTTATAAAATCTAAATTAGTATTCGTAAGTAAAAAAACTTACGTAAATAATAGATCATTTTTTATAATCAATGGATATAGTTTAAAAATAATGAAAAAATATCTGTCTTTATATAAAAGTAGTTAAATTAAATAATTTTTTGAACGTTGACGAACCCTAGTATTTTCTCTACAAAATTTCAAAACAAAATCTAGCTTCTTCCCTCATATAAACTCATTTTCGAGCCACTTAGTAGGTACTAAATCTATCTCTCTGTATTCTTCCTGGGTTGGTTTTTTGGTCGCTCCTTTCTGCATGTGCTCGGATGAAAATCCTGTAGTTGGCAACGGAAGCTCACGTATCTGATCAGTGTCGACTTCGAGAGAGCCTCGACGAGGCGGAGACGCGTTTGGGACGAATTGAACGAGAACGCAGAGAACTTTTACTTGTGCAGGAGAATAGGCGAGCCGCTATCTCCGGATTAGAGGATCAAATCGACGACCTCAAGGACGAGCTTCGAAGGACCAAACAGGAACTTTCGGATCAGAGAACACAGTACTTCCAATTGAGGTGCGTAATGCGTGATGGCTCACTTATCGTGTTAGCTAACTTATTCTAAATAATGTTTGATTTTGCTTTTGTAATTAATCTTGCTTGTATCCTACAAAATTAAGAGAAGTAATAAAAAAATCCTAATAAAAATAAAATAACGAGAAACAAAATAAGAAATGAATAAAAAATTGGTGTACTTCTAATGTTACATATGTCAATCAAAATTGCATTTTTCCGTTTGATAATTGACTCAAGATGCATTTGTTTTTTTTTTTTTTTGTTTTTTTTTTTAGAGCACTGCAAGATCAAACAGATCAAGCACTAGCCGACGTGCAGGGTCAGCTCACGCAATGCGAGAACGAGTTATCCGCCGCCTTGGATAGAAGTAAGAATCTAGAACGGCAACAATCACAGTACGACAATCAAATCAAGGAACTCCGGCAAGAGATCAATACCCATCGATGCAAAATAGCCCAGATGGATCGCGAGAAAGATCAGTTACTGGCAAGTGGTCGTATCGATAACTTCGACTTTTCGCACCTTTTCTCTCACTCCTTTTGTTCAGTTTAATATGCAGAGGTTTCCGCGTTCGAAAATGTGGGGGAGGGTACTACAGCTTTCTTTTTGTAAATTCTTTTTAATTGGAAAAAATTGATTTTTTACAAAAAAAATAGTAACCATTTTAAAAACTTATTTAAAAAATAATAATTTTAAGTTATAGTTTTTTCAATTAATTATTTGCTTTAATGTTTAAATTACGATTTTAATGTTTTAGAAAATTGTTTATCATTGGTTGAAAAATAAATTTCTATCAATCGAGGTATTTTTTAGTTCCTTTGATGAAGATTTATCGAGACTAATACCTTCAATCAAGTTCTAGCTGACAAATATAATGACTTCCTTTACTGTCTTTTTTTATGAAAAATGTATTCTACTTTGACTAATGTTTTTTAATTTTTCTCATCAGATGGATTTGGATGAAAGAACGGAGAAAATTGCCGCTTTAGAAAGGGAAGTGTCATTCAAAGAACAACAGGCTTGTGGAATGGAACAACAAATACGAGAGCTTTCGCACACAAAACAGTAAGTTTTTATATTTAAATAATTGTTAGAATAATTTTTTTTATAATATCAAGGATATATTTTGAAAACAGATAATAATTGTTTTAATATTTTTCACCTTTATTAAAGGAAAATTGACACGTTTTCTTATATAGAAAGCAGTCTTTGTTAAAAGATTGATACATTTAAAGTATTTACATATCATTTTCATAAAATAATAAATTAAAGTATACCTAATCTAACACTGCGGCAAAATGACTCAATACCAGACATTACTAATTGTATAATATTTTAACATTGCTTAATTTTATTAACTATAATTATTTTTTAATGAGAGAAAGTCAACGCCGATTACAGTAATTTTTTAAATAAACGGCCTCAATAATATTATACAGCAATGTCTAGGATACAATCAGATCGCAATTTGATATTTCATAATCAATTACAACACATCTATATACAATTAATCATAATGTACGAAAGTGTTTTCAAAACGATTGCTTTTACAATATAAATAAAATTAATCTAAAATGATTGTTGAATTTTACGCTTTTACAACAATTATTTTAAAACAATATTAATATGCATTTTAAAAAGTGATCTTGAATAAATATGCAGATTTTATAATCCAGATTGTTTCACAATCGTGATACCTGTGAGTTTATTAACTAAGAAATAAAATTTCTTATCCTTTTAAAAATCTCGTATAAAATTCCTACATAACTATGACAGTATAGTACAACAGTAAAAATCCTTTGAGTATCTTAACGGTCACCGCTTACTGAGCGAACTTAAAAACCGGCAAAACTTAAAAAACACCTATTGACTTTTCTTCCCGAGCTCAACCCATCCAACGAAATGAAACGCCGAAAAGCACACCGTTACAGAAACAACCGTACGAGCACAGAGAACAGTTTTCAACAACACAGTAACAAGTCCACTCGTCGGTCGCATCCCTCAGAAGCTCACGGACTTGATGTTCTCGTTGAGAAACTTGGCCAGTCCCACCGCGGGCGCCTGACACTTCCTGGGCGTCAGTATGGCATTGCTCTCCACCTCGCTGGTCCTCGTGTAGCCGGGTCTGCACTCGCAGCGAGCTCTGGGCAGCGGCGGCTTGCTGTCCCGCCAGAAGTCACCTTCCTTCGGCACTCTTTGCGCCACGAGCCACTCGCCCTCGGTGCAGGGCCCTTGGGTGTAGAGCTTGTGGCAGGTGCGGTTCATGAGCACCATGCCGGGCTTCTCCTCGCACTTCTCCAGCAAGGAGGACGTGCCGCCGTTCTCGGAGCAGCGGCCGGAGCTCTTGAGGGCGCTCGTGCAGCCGCAGACCCCGTTGTAGCTGATGCCGTCGACCGACGGCCTCGCCGTGTAGTCGTAGATGACGACCTGGCCGTGGCCGCAGGGACCCTGCGAGCCGATCTTGTAGCAGGTCCGCTCGCGGGGAAAGTAGAGCCGGCCCCGCTTGCACGGCACCGGGACGCAGGTCGTCGAGTTGACCAGCATGTCGCCGGAGTGGCAGGGGCCCTGCGTGTGGACGCGGTAGCAGAGGCCGTCGCTGTACGGAACGTACTTGGGCTTGCAGCTGCAGCTCGCGCGGAGCGGTTCGCTCGGGGAGGAGGTGCTGTTGTCGGGGACGACGAAGTAGTGGCCGCCTGGGCAGGGGCCGATACCGCCTGAAAGTACAGTTGACATTTTTAGCTTGACATTGTCTCCAGAGTCGAAGAGAAACTTTACTGATATTGGCAAGAGCATCCGTCAACACTCACCGAGCTGATAGCACATATTAGTTTCGGAATGGTACTGAGGTAGATCCGAGCGACAGCCGCATTTGCCGTCGGGCAGGAATAGATCGCCGGGCTCCTGGCAGGGGCCCTTGGTGTAATGCTCGTAGCAGCCGCCGCCGATCGGCGAGTAGAACTTGCCGAGCTCTCCGTCCCTCGAGCAGGAGCACGAGGCCAGTCCGTCCTTGTCGAGCAGCAGCAGCTCGCCCTTCGGGCAGGGCCCTCGAGTGTGCCTCGAGTAGCACTTGCCGTCCCGCGGCCAGAACGCCTCGTCGCTCGACTCGCAGGGCTCCGGGTCACGGCAGACGCCCCAGCGCTTCTTCGAGCTGCAATTTTTGGGGATAAAGATTTTCGAGAGGGTTCGGATGTTGAGGTTACTTTTTTATTTAGAAATTGTGGCTTCGAAATGACTTGGAACTTAATTGAAAATTGTAATTGTAGTGTAGCGAGGACAATGCGTACCTTTGTTTACCGACGGCTTCAGGTACAGGTGCGAAATACTGGCCTTTCGGACAGGACGCCTTTGTAAAAATAGGATGGCACAGAGCGTCTCTCGGCGATTGGGCCGTTCCGGGTGGACATCTACACTCGGCCTTCATTTCGGTACCCACCGCTGATGGGCTGAGCTCCATCGTTTCCGGGCAGGGATAGCCGATCTGTCGGTTTTTATGTGCATTAGTATTTAATTTAATTGTTGGAGAAATGAAGTGTAAAAATGACCGTATTTTCTTCAATTTCCGGTGAAATATTTTTGTAAGTACACTTAAAAACCTAATAGTGTATTATTGGTTGAATCGTTATCAAGGTAATATGATTTGCAAGAAAGGCAACGGTTAACAGAAGAAAACGCTAAAGTTTCCGCTGATTTGGTCGATTAAACTTTTAGTGCTAGAGACATTACGTAAAGTGTTTATGAAAGAAAAGTGATTTTACACCGCATTCATATTCAAATAAACTTTTATAAACAAGATGCCGGTTTTTGTCGTCGAAACTTTCTTAATGCGATTATTTAATATAATTATATCGATTAACCGTTTTCTAGACGCTAAAAAACGAAGCACTTTCCTTCGCCGACTCTCTCTCTCCCTCTCTATCTGATTTCGTAAACGGCGATTTAAGTTTTACGAATAAGTTAAAATTCGGCTGTGTTCGGCATGCTCAAGAGACAATTTAAAATTGTAATTCCGTCTTTCTTTTATAAATTTTAAATTATCAACAACTAATTTTTTACTCCAGCAGAGCATTTACGAGACTATCAATTTTTAATGATTATTGCAATGAAGTAGAATCCCCCCGCAAAAAAAGAAACAGTTAAAAAACCTTTTAACAATCAAAAATGTCCTCAATACCGAAAAATTAAACAATTTCCCGTCGAAACCCCACTCGCAAACGTTCGCCAACAATCCGTACCCTCCGACTCTTCTCCTCCTCCCTCCTCCCCTCCGCAAATTACCTGGAAGATCTTGTAGCACTTTCCGTCGGCGGGCCAGTACAGCAGCTGCCAGCCGCGGGGCTGCGTCGCGCAGGGATTGCTCGTGGGATTGGCCCAAGGCGGCGGCACGATCGCCGAGCTCGAGATCGTCGCGCAGAACGCCAGCAGCCAGGCGACTTCGGCCGCGAGCCGCTGCTGCCGCCGCATTGCTCTGGAAAACGAGGAAGGCGCCGTTAATTGCGAACGGTTCGAGATCGGGTCCTTCTTTGGGGCAGATGCAGTTGGATTTGGTTTTGTGGTGGGAGGTTTAAGATTGTACAGCGTATTATTGTTACATAGCGAAAATTGCGGCTTTTTGTTATCCTTCGAAATTTTAATTTGAATATATTCAAAACATTCAACGCGCACCTTATACGATTCAGATGAGTACGAATACCTTCGTCGGCAAGTCCTCCGCAGCGCAGTCGTAAAAAATTTCAAATCCATCAATTCTGACATTACGGAATATCATCGTGCACCTGATTCATCAAAAAACCAACGCACCTCATTTATAACCCGCACTAACGTCCGCAAGCGCATTACAGCGCAGGCGCCTAATCGAGCGGCGGAATTCCGCGTCGCGTCGCGAATCCCGGCGCGAATACGTACATACACAGGAAAAATCGAGAGCAGAAAAAGTGGCCGCCCGATGGAAATGAAATGAGCGTACTTTCACCGCCTCGCCGCGGCAATGGCATTGTCCCCGAGAGCCCGGGATTACGACGAGAGCATACTGATCGCGGATACACCACGTGCTCTCCGCAATTTTTCCGCCGCGCGCGCCGAGCGAGGAGCGCTCGTTCACTTATCCCGGGAGCGCGGTTTCCCCGTTTCTTATCCGCGTCGGCTGATGCCGGTTGATTTAATCTCTTGGGGAAGTTGTTCCGCTGGAGGATTGGGCGTTTGTTTGGATCGAAGGGATCAGTCTTCCGAAGAGTAAAACCTTTTTTTTTTTAAGGAATTTTAAAACAATTGCTCGTAATGCACAATTGCGAAATAACCCAAACTTTCTTGAAACGCAACTCAATCGAGCGCACGCGAATAAAAAGTAATCAGACAGCTCACTCGCCAGCTTCCTTAACAAGCCCATCCGACGAGCGCCCCGAAACCTTTCCCAAATAAGCCGTCCCATTAAAGAATCGTGTCCCCTCCGCACTGCCGTCGGATTCCCGAGCCGCTTCGCGGAATCCTCGCCTCGTCGCCGAGGTCCCGCGCCCATTAGGACCTTCCGCGCCGGGCGAAGGTCAGCCGGCTGCGGCGAGTGAAAGCGAGACCGGGCTCTCGTCGAACGGCCGCGGCGCGCCGCCGTTCGCCGGCACACACGACGCCGAGGCGTTTCCCTCGCCGGCCGTCGCGCC
Source organism: Ormyrus thymus (assembly GCA_035582935.1). Classification (NCBI taxonomy): domain Eukaryota; kingdom Metazoa; phylum Arthropoda; class Insecta; order Hymenoptera; family Ormyridae; genus Ormyrus; species Ormyrus thymus. The sequence goes on from JAWWEM010000001.1 coordinate 4,645,409, forward strand.
GTTTCGGCCGTTAACGGCTCGCGACGATCCTTTTGTCGCTTTCTTCGCTGCTGCTTTTATTTTTTCCTTTTCTTTCTCTCGCAGCTCTCGCTGCTCGCGAGCTGTTCTGCTTAGAGGGGGGGGGGGAGAGATCGTTGGCCAGATCGCTCGGCGGCGAGCGAAATTCGGACTTTCAGTCGGCGAGGATCGGCGGTGGCGGGAAAGAGCTGGCACGCTGCTTTTGCAGACTTTGAACAGAGGCTGAAGATCTGGTTTTTTATCGTCGTCGATATATTAAGATGATGCGGGATCCGCGTGAAAGCGAAATATTTTTGCAATGTTTGTTTTTTAATAACTTGCTTCCGCGCGCAAATTTTCGCATGCTCGTCTCGCAACGAGGCGCGTAACAGCTTAAATTTAAGTAAATCGTTATGCAACGTCCTTTGTGACAAAGTACATCCGGCTACCAAGGGGAATATTTCGTTAAAATCTGCATTTATCTTTTGGTAATGATGATAAAGTAGTTAGAGAATATTATATTTATTTTACTCTTTGAAAAATAATGACGTATTTATGAGCATTTGTACTTTTTTTGTCGAATTTTACGAGTGCTTCAAATGATGTATCAATAATGCAAATGAAACATCGAAAACGTTTCTATCGCCGTTGAGAATCTAATTTCATTAACTACCAATTATGTAAATAATACGTTCTTTTGAAACGAATTGATTTACTCCAGCGATTTTCTTCACAATACAGGATTCCATTGCTTCACGATTTTGAATTGTTCCTCCAACCCACGCTTTCATAACAAGCGATGCCTGCCAGTTTAAAAACGTCCAAATTTATAGTCGACTTTTATAGAAATCCCAGCTTCTTTCATCCGCTCGATTCCCCGGCAGCAATTTTCTAATTAACACGATCCGTTCGCCAATCGTTCATTCGCGCACAAGACACCTCTACCCCCGAAGAATCGTAAAAACCTCCTTGCAAACAATTAAAACCCGTTACGTAAAGGCGTATACATTTCGAACTATCGCTCCGCTCGCGAGTATCGGCGGCAAGCCTCGCGTATCGAGCGATATATAATACAGGAGATAAGATCGGCAATCTAATACATATTACAAATGCAAACTCTCACGGGCTCTTTGTGCGCCGAGCCGATCGACGTTTCTTCCCTCGCGAGCCGATGCCACCTTTCCTCCGAACGAACAATCCTTCCACCCCGGCAAAAAAAGTAAACAAGCCTTCCCCACCAGTCGCACGCGCAAACTCGTTAATCGCACGCGGAAGCGCGGAAAGAAACGCCGCGTCGACAAGCGAGAGGCAAATCCGACTTCTCATCCGAGACGTCGTCGGTCATTACGCTCCTAATTACCCTCCGTCCGACGATCGATCCGTACGCGTTGCCCCCTCCCCCCCCCCTCCCGTGTCTAGAATGTAACCGCCGACACGAATCGTCCTCGGGGCACGCGAGTGGAAGGGGGGGACTCTCTCGCATTAAAGCGCGAGCGAAGAAAGTGAGCGCGGAGCGCGTTAGTGCCGGAGATTTTTATCCGCGCGCGAAATGATCGTCGGCGCGCGGAAAACGCGATGTTCCACCTCGCGCCGTTCGACGACCGGAGGAATGTTGTTTCGCAGGCGCGATTATTTTTCGGTGCGTTATGCCTCCGAGATTCGGTGCGGGGATTCCTTTTCGCTTCGGCGGATCGCCGCGGGTAATTCGGAGGGGGGGGGGCGGGGATTTTGTAATTGCTGCTTTTTTTGCTTTTGGGATATTGTTTTGAAACGGATTGCGTCGAGCGGGCTTATTACGCCGGGTTGCGTTTTCGGAGGCTCCCCGCCCCGTTTGCGAGGAAAGGACTTTTTACTTCGTGCGTCTCGTTTTCGTGGAGGAGACGATGAGAAAAATGGGTTTTGCAAGGCCTCGTTCCATAACGCGCGAACAATTGGTTCTCTTGCGATACTGATATTTATGTAGGTCTGACTTTTTCCAATTAGACATTCGTTGCTCTCTCGTTTCTAAATAGTTGGGAGTTAAGAAATTTTATTATATTCCTGTAATTAATAATCGTTGAGGATATAATAGGATACAAAAAAGAATCATTTGAATTTCAAACGAAACCTCTAAATAATTGGAAAAATCAGCCGTTACTTGTTTTTTAAAACCGTAAGAACAAAGCATGCTTCTAAATAAAATCTGTTTGCTCGGAAAAGCTTGTTTATTTACGGACATCTAAAAAGTTCTGGAGAAACTCAGCCTGCCTGCAAATCAATCCGGCCGAGAATAAAACGTCGTAACCTAACATTACCTATCGGCGCACGCGAGCACTTTTTACCTCGGCGTAAAATTTAGTGGGAAAATACAAAATGTCGGGCGCAAGAAACGGCATTCACAATGACCGTCTGTTGCATCGCTGCGGGCATAACGCGAGGCGCACGCAAGACCGTGATTTAATTAAATGCAGATCCGCCTGGGCTCGAAAGTAAATCGCACGTGTTTACAGTTATCGAATAACTCTTTAATTGGTTTATCATAGTTTATAGGTCGATGCAGGGTTTTTAAAGATTATTGAATTCGAGTGTAAATGACTGCGCAGGTTATTGGCTGAAAGTTACGATTTTCGGTATTTATTCACTTATAAATATTGATAATTAGCGCTTTACTGGCGCGAATAATGAAACATTTTACAGGGAAAAGTTTACTTTAGCGCACTCGAAAACGCGGTATTTCGTATTTGCTCGGCGAGATTGTTGATCATCTCAGTTCTTTATTCCCCGAAATTACAGCTTTCTTTGCTTAAATGTTAGCTTCAAAAGTTGCAGGTCTCCGTTTCCTTTTGAAGTAAATTTAGTCTTAACATGAAAATGTCAGTCTTTAGAGCAAAAAGCGGAGCGACTCTAACGCACACCATTTTTTTTTTCTCTCTCTCTCTCTCTTATTTATTTTCAACCGCGCGTCGGCCAACGTGTTATTACGACTGCGGCATTGCCTCGCGCATTTTACAACTTTTCTTCCTGCTCATCGTTGTTAGTCCTAACGTTGCCTCGCGAGTTCCCTTGCTAATCATCTCTGTTTATTTCAGGTTTCGTCTCGTTACCGCGTAGTTGTTCTTTTGCAATTAACGATTTAGAAAGGTGTATTAATTAGCAGTATTTTTGCGGAGCGGTGAAAAAATTCTTTATGTAAAGGATTTTTTTCTGACGGAAAATTTATTTACATATCCAATGACTTATTTATGGATCGCTAAAAGTTTATTCGAAACTAACTGGTTTCAGTATAAACTCTACGTACAAATAATAAATGAAGATAAATGATTGATCAAATGTATGCGTATGCATTTATATTTTTATATAAAATGTATAACATGATACAAAATATTTTATAATAATATTACATGCAATAATAACTCCAGAAAGTTGAATACATTCTTGTGATTCGCAATAAATATTATGCCTTTTATCAAAACATCAAAACAATCTATCACCTTACAATCTTATTCCAAATCGTCCTTATCCAAAAAAAAAGAAACACCGTATCATTACAGATCCATTTACAACTCCGCCAAAAGCTGCCCGACCCGTCCATCGGGTCAGATTAGAAAATCCCGCAATCCGACGTCCAACGAAACATCGACGCGCGATCCGCGCCAACTGGGACACGCGCCGACCCGTCCGGAATTGGCGATCGCAGCGGCGCCGCGCGAAATAAAAAGTCCTCTCCCCCAATCGAGGAATGCGCTCTTTGACACCGCGATTGCATCGGGCCTTGCGCAACGTCGCGATGCCCGAGGCGGCGCCCGCTCGCGGTTTCGAAACGGCGCCGGGCGCCGATGAATTTGGAGCGGCCCGGGAGAGATCGTCCGCGAGCGGCGCGCGAATCCGCGTATCTTGAATTCCGCGGAGGAGAGGACGCTGTTTGGGGGCGCGGGCGAGGAGGCCGGTTTCGCTCGTTCTCGCGAAGGGGAAAGCTGCGGGCCGCTCCGCGAGGCGCTGATGCGCGCTTTTTCGGGAAATTTTAGGTTGTCGGATTTAACAGCACGCGAAGGTTTATTAATAGGCTCGTGGTAAGCTGATACGTTTGCTTTGATTGGGACAGAGTCGGAATTATAAAGTTCTGGGCAGTTTTCCAAAATTTTTAAAATCTGGTTTTTTCAATCGATTGTCGTTTTGGACCAGTTTTGTATCCCTGCTTTGATAGTCACGCTTGATTGGTTATTAGAATATTAGAATTAACGTTTACTCTTTTTTAATTGCAGTTTGGTAAAAAGAGAGCCACAGTTCTGAGCGTACACTTTCATTTTGTCAAAATTATAAAGATTTATTTAGATTTTTCAAAGTTATAAAGATAACTGTATACAAACTTTAAATTACTTAAGGAAAACGCAACTTTCACGAACAAATCGGATAATAAAAATTTCAATATTATTATTTTTAATAGATAAGCTCTCTTTTCACGAAAAATTTACCGCTATTCTTCTAATCGCGCAGACCTTAAACTCGATGCCTTTTACTGTCACCTGTTATTCTACTCTAATTGCGCTTTTTAACTTTCCCATCGTTTTTGGTTGGCGCAATTTTACGTTACGAATCCGACAAGATAAGATAAATAGTTGCTAATGCACTTTACTATCAATTCAGTTATATAAATTAACTTCTACATTTTGCAAACAAAGTTCAGCATCCGCTAATTAAATATCGGCGCTTCTTTTATATTTGCTTTCATTCAGCGTTCCTCTAAAAATTCCGGCCATTTTTACGCAACAATAATAGATCTTATCGCATTTAAATGATCGCTTTATAACTCTAATCGAACGGTAACATCATCATATTTATTATGTACCGAACAAGTCGGCGTATCTGATCTAAACTCCTTCCTTTTTTTTTTTATTTCACGCGATGCGTAAACGAACGCTTCTGGATTTAATCATCCGCACGACATCGACGTATTCCCCGATCGCCTATTAATTCGATCGTCGTCTTTCATAATTCGCACTTTCGCGCGGCTGCACACGAATTTCTTAATTATTGTCCCTCGCGTTGCGCGCGAAAAGAAAAGAGAGGGGCCCTCATTTTCTTTTCTTTTTTTTTTTATGTAAAAGGCGCGAAAGAAATCCACGCGGATAATCTTGGCGCGCCCGGAATTTTGTTATTTATATGCGTTTCGACACGGTCGGTCGTTCCTGACGCCATTAGCCGGGGCTCCTTCTTTTTTCTTTTCGCAACGAGAACAGGATCCTTACTTCGTAGATAAAAGCGCAAGTGCGAGCTCGGCCGCTTGAAACCGGTGCAGTAAAAAGCCGGGAGCCGAATTCGGAGGCGATGCATTAACGAAATTGATTCTATTCGAGCCTCGTTACGACGGCGCCGTTTCGCAATGTTCTCGATTATTACGGAGAATAATAACGCGAGCGGACTGCGGCGCAGCAGAAGCATGCATTATTTATTCGGAGGGGGCAAAACGCTCTCGCGGGAGCGAGTTTGTTTAGCCGTTGAAAAATTTAACTTATTGCCCTTCTTGCCGCGCATGAATAATGCAGTCCGGCTTTTTAGCGATTCTTCATACGAGTGCTGTTGTCGTGCTTTAATTTCCAAGTATAATTGTTCGCTCGAGGACAGGAAGAATACTAAAATGGAAAGTATTTTAATTGCGCTAAAAGGGGAAGCATAATTCTATGATTTTTCCGATCTCTCGAGCTTGTCGATTTTTGGGTCGGAAAATTTCCTCCCGAAACCAGTCCGTCGCTCGGAAAAAGACTCCGAATGGCTTGCGAAGCGATTAAAATTAGATATACAAAGTTGCGAACTGTCGATAAGACTGGCCGCGCCGGCCAATAACTTATTTCACGGCGATAAATATTCATGGGTAATTAATGAGTCTAGTTCCTTTAATGAAATAGATAAAGCTCGAGGCCTGCACGCGCGGCTAATTATGAAATGTTTACGAGTCCGGAGCAATTTTTGAGCAGAGTGAACTTAGTGTGTAATTGTAGCCGCACAATTGCAGTTACAGATACAAAGCGTAACAATCATTGCCGGTATGCGTTTGACGAGCCGCGGGTAATTTTTTACTGCCTTTAGTTTCTTGAACTATTGAAAAACGTAGTATGGTAAAGAGAGACTTCGCTGTGTTCGTCTGAACAAATTTTTTTTTTACTTTTAAAATTTAATTAATAATTTTTATTTTGATTCGTTGCGAGATAAAAGTATTTGTTAGAAAAAGAACCTTTTCAATCGTGCACTTTTTAGTTTTTTAGCATTATTATAATAAGTGGTAAGAAATATGAATAACACAATAGAACATATCTCTGAATAGGTATGAAAGCTCAAAACTCCACTTTTTGAGTAAAATAAAATAAAAATTTTTTCGCTCTAAAATAACTGCAGCTCCGTGAATTTCAAAACCTAACACGATCTAACTTACAGACTACAAACCACAAAAATCCGCATCACTTACATATGAAAGCCCATCCTGTCGAATCCTCAACGAGAGCCTCTTCACCCACGAAAGCGCACAAAAATTCACTTCACAGCATGACTCCCCGCGCCACCTCCCCGATTCGAATTCGATCTCTCGACTAAAAGAAAAAAAAAGGAAAAAAAAGACGCCAAAGCGCGGAAGCCGAGCAGTGCAGCGAGAGCCTCCCGCTACATGCCCCGTACGGCCGGCGAGTCGGTATTCGGGAGCGGCAGCTGTTCGCGGGCACGACCGTTCAGCCCGAGTCCCGCGCGAAGACTGCCTAACCGGGTAGAGCTTGTATATTGTTACTTAACCCGCGCGAGCGCGCCGCTTGAAATTGAATCTGAAAACTCTCGGCTTCGAACCTTCACTTTCGTGCCGCGCGCACGGCGCTTCGAGACCGCCGAGAGAGAGAGAGAGAGAGAGAGGGACTAATCGGAGAGGTGCTCCCGGGGGGAGGCTTATCGCGGCCCGGCCTGCCGGAATTTTCCGGCGGAGGGGCAATTCGGACGGCTCGCGGTTTCGGGGTAATTGGATTGGATTGTCTTGCAGGTGGATGGGGTTTGGTTGGACTTTCTTCTGGTTGCTGGTTTTGCGCGTGTCTTGGTTGTTAAATGTTATCTATATTTATCGATGACAAGCTTAATCTTGCAGGAAACTGCCGGGCTGAATTCGAAAATGTATACTGATTTAAGAAGGCGTTTACGTCTAGGAAACTCGATGTATCCTGTATTAGTGTTATTAGTTTGTACGTATTTAGATTTAGAAATTATGGCGTTAAGTAACTTCCCCATTGAACTTGAAATATCCCAAGCAGACTCATTAGAATCGTTCGAATAAACGTTTTATTCTAAATCTTTTCTCAAAGTTAATAACTGCTTTACAGCCGGAATATTTTACATCTCATAATTTTCCTTTCTCCGCTAATTTTTCACAATAATAATGCAAACACTTCTCAGCGCAGTCATTTATTCAGAGTAAAAGTCAAAGCATTGCACGACGCACAAACTCGTTTCAACGATCAAGAAACCTCCAACGAGTCATTTAAAAACACTTCCAACACCGATAAGCGTTAGAATTAAAAATCGCCGTATTCTGTTTACATCAACACATTTACACCTCAACAGTCGACAGTCTCTCCGGCGGCGTCCTTTCAACTTTTATATAATCCCTTCAAAAAGAAAAAAACTTGCAGCGAAGTGACATCACGCTGCGAAAACGCACGAAACCGTGACATCATAGCCAAGAATCCCGAATTAAAAGCCTCCTCTCGAAAGTAATCATAGCTCGCTCCCCTCGCCCGACATCTCGCCGAGGCAGCGACAGCAATCGCGAGCAAACAAGAGCACTTGGAGTGACATAACCGGCGGCGCCTGACGCGCGATACCCGGCTCCCACGGTGGCCCGACTTTTCGCCGAGAGACCGGAAGCCGCCGGTCGACTCTGACGTCAGGATCGAGAATTCGGCCGGTCGGTTTTACCCGAGGAGCGATCCGGCCTTGGCACGATTGCCGATCGCGGCCTGCCCGGATTCCTCGGCGATCTCGCGCGGCGCACCGCGAAAGTGCGCGCGCGCGCCGATTATAATTGCACGGCGGAGGGATATTACGTGCCGTTGCGTCATCCGCGGGCGCCGAGGCTCCGGGTTTTCGGCGCGGCGAAGGTCGGCCGCTCGCGAGCTCGGGAGAGGCCGCTTGCGCAACTGGCGGAGGTGCGATGATTAGCGGAGGCGGATCGGCGGCCGTTTTTCGACGAGGGGCTGCGGCCTGCGAAAGTACGGGAAGGTCGCGATTTGTCCGATGGTTCGGGGGTAGGGTTGGGTAGGTTTCGGGGAGAAAGGTTCGATGGAAGTTGGTGTTCCGACTGTGGAGTGAGAAAAAAATTTGGCCGATAAATAATGCACGATTGAGTTTCTGTTGCTTTGACGGAAAAATAGGGCGATTTGACAGAAATTGTGCTGATTTGATAGAAACTGTTGACTTAACAGCATATTTGATTGAGACAACAGAGTTTCTGTTGTCTCAATCAAATTTAACAGCATAACGAGGTAGTTAAGTCAATCAAAATTTTTTCTCGATGTATGTTTAATAATCGTATTGTTACTTGTATATTTGTGCAACATCACGTCGGAGATGAAGTCTTCGCGAAATTCCAGGCAAGATTCGGCAATCGGAAGAGCGCAATCATTTTTGTTCTTTCTTTATCGAGAGGTTTCTAACTTCTTTTTGGCAAAATTATTAGCTATTCAAAATCGTCTGATTTGAATACTATGCTGTGACAGGTCCGATACCATCGCCGGCGTTCGAACGTTTGTTTTTTTCCATGAACGAGTCAAATAATTCAAAGAATCGGATTATGAAATTTCAAAAATTAGTTTTTACGACTCGTTCACGGATTACCATTTCCAGTTTCGCTCGATTAAAGAATGATAAAGGAACTCCTGCAAGTTCCAGCATTTGAAATTTAAATCTTTGCGTAATCTTTGTATAGACTTTTCATTCGGCGCAGATCTCGTCTGCAGCCGCGAGGAAAAGCAAATCCGTCTTCTTTCCCTTTCTTCGATCGATCGACCAATTCGACGAATGATCGATCGATACTTCTCCGCTGTTGTAAATCAATTAATAATACAAAGACGCGTCGGCGGCGCGACGTTTTAACAAGTAAAAGATCGAAAAGCCAGGCGATTCAAACTACATAAAACTACACTCCTCCGAGGCGCATGAACGAATGACACAGGCATTTAGAAAGGATGTAATGCCTGCGGTTAAACTCGATGCAGAGGTCAGAGTTTAACGCGGGAGTGTTTCTCTCCCCCTCCGGCGGCCGAGCTCCTTCACCTTCGGATGCACGGCGACGCGCACATACCGGGTACGCTCGAAAGTCCAGGCTAATCGAGACCGACGAGCACTTATCCGTTACAGATTAGAAAGTTACTTCTGAAAATTGCATCACTCGCCGATCCATCATCCTCGGGAACGAGCCGTTCGGGAACTCGCGAGCGGATTACTCGATCGTAATTCCGCCTCGGCTCGGTCGCCGGGAGTTATGCGCGGATAAATATCCTGCTCGGGGGATTCCCGCATTCGAATGAGGCCGTCTAGACGGGGACCAAACGTCGACGCCTAACTTTTCGTTCGATCGCAGTCGCGACGGACGTCGTTTTTATTCTTCTCGGGGGGTCATAAGATTTTAACCATTCGTACATCTCGATTTAGAAGAAAGTATCGTTTTCCATTAAAAATTCCATCAAAAAGTAAAATTACAGTCTTCCCTCAAATCTATACGACTCACCACTTAGGTCGAAAACTTTCATAAAGCCTCTCGATGAAATTTCAAATTTCCGCGTGCATCGAGCGAAAAATTTCTATCGGCTCCCCGGCGACTTTCCTCCTCCGCCTCGGCCTCCTTCAATCGTGAATTAACCTCCGTCTCCCGCTGCACTTACGCAATAACGAGAAGCGCGCGAAAGGGCGAGCGCGCCGTCAATTTTCAGCCCGAGCCGCTCGCGATTTTCCTCTCTCCCGCGCGAACTTTCACCGCCGGGTTCATCGTTAAGCCGCGCGCCACCTACGACGCGGCGAGAGGCTCCATCCAGGCCTGCGGGGCGAGAAAACTCACTCTCGCACGTAACTCCTCCGCGCGGAGGATTAATTATCGTCCTCGGCGCGAGCGCGTTGCGCAAGCGCGAAGCGACGCGGGAGGAGGATCCTGCGGAGACGAGCCGTTGCGCAACCCGGGAGGGAGAGCACGCATCCGGCGACGAGGCTCTTGCTCGGGGAGCTCTTCGACGCGGTGGGAGGGAGGTGGACGGGAGGCAGAGGCAGTTTTCGGGCGGAGGCGACTGCGAGGCTCGGGTGGTCGGTTCGTCGGGTTTCGGCGTGGATTTAACGTAGGGGAATGAGTTTCGATGGCTGTTTCTTTAATCTGGGGCGAGTGGAAGTGGCGTTACCGCAATTTACTATTATAGTTTTCTTGGATTCGTTGATTAATGGATAAAAAGGTCATACCTGTCCGTAGTACATTGTTTTTGCTCTGTTTTATGAAGAAATTAAAAAAGAAAATAAATATATATATATTTTTTCAGAAACGAAAGACCGTCAGTTTGCAGAATCATTGTGTGACGTTGCGTCACTCGTCGTACCCTTATGGGTATAATTTACTGCCGTTCAAAACTGAAATTGAGAAACGCGGCAAATTATATTTTACGATGTAAAAACTCGACTTTTTCATAATTTAGGTCACTTTTGGGTATAATAAAGAGAATTTTTAGAAATATCTAAATTACATTTTTCAAGTATCCGAATACATTACTGCTTTTATCGCCTTCCAATTGTCTAAAAAACGGTTAGAAAATTAAAAAAAAAAAAAAAAAAACAGCCCATTACTCCCTCTTTCCCTCCGCCTCTCTCGGCAGCCGTCACAAAAAGCGCATCACCAATCACGCGCCGAGTCCCCCGCAACCGGTACCATTAAACCAATTAACCAACCCTCCGAAAAAACGGCCCTCCTCCTAATAACAGTTAACTCCCGCCTCGGCGGCAGCACCAAAATCCTACGTTCCGCCTCGGTCCCCGCGGAGACTTCGAGAAGCCGGAGCAGCGCGTCATTGTCTTCGGCGTCCGTGACCTTGGGCCGCGTGATCCCATTGACTTGTCCTTCCGGTCGTTGAACCCGCGCGCGCGACATGCCGCACTGGACTGATCTGCACCTCCGCAGTTCTATATCTCTCTCTCTTTCTCTTTCGCTTTTCGGGGGTCGATGACGGCGACGGGGACCTTGGGTAGGATCGTTCGAACGAAGGATTAGGAATTCCACGGCTGAACCGCGAGGATTCGAGGCACGCAGAGGATTCAAGGCGCGGATTCTGCGAAGTGAGAATCGAGGATCGAATGCTGGAAGGTTTTGCGCGATTTTCAAGTGATTTTGAGAGCGCGGCGCGGCTGCGGGGTGAATTAGAATATAGGTTTTTGCCTTTTGAATAATGGAGGTATGTAAGGTGGTGTGGTTTTAGCACTACATTCTTAAAGGTTTATTTTTTTTCTATATTATAATCGGATTCGAAACTGACACTCAGGTGTACATGATGAAAAACCTTCGGTTTTAAGAGTAACGCAAACGTATTAATTTGCCAAGAGGGACGAATTTTAATGAGCAAGTCATCGTGAGTTATTGTCAGTAATTTGTCACGAATGAAAAAAAATCTTTAGCACCTCTTTTTTATGGCTAGTCTCGCAAAGACCGTAAAAAAACTGCTTTACATGTTTCCGATTCTAAATGAATCGCTGACCAGCGACAAAACAAAACGCCCACACTTAAAATATGTAGTCAAATGCACTTGTTCATCTCCAATGCGCGACCAATTCCGTTACGTATATCCTCAAAATTCGCTACGCAGCCTTTCCCGTGCATGAAAAAAACTTAAATCCACCATTACAACCCGCCGAATCGCCAAAAAAATCTCCCGCCTGCGTGCGCTTCAGCCGACCTCTCTCCGACGCGCTTTATTCCCCTACAAAGCCCTTACGTAACCGCGGGCGTCGAGAAACTACGCCGCCGCTGCAGCTCTCGCACAACGCCCGGCGACGCAACAGCAAAAATTAACGGTGCCCGCGGCGGACGCACGATCCGACGCACCTAACGTAACCTCCGCTTTTTGCCGGCCACCCCGCGCGTTAAATAATCCGTTCCACCCCGGGACCGCGCGACGAAAAAGCAAAAGGTACCGGCCAGCGATATTACCTAATCGCCCGTCGGATGCGTCCGTGTCTGTCACGCTCGGCCTCCGAAATCAGCTCGGTCCCGCTGCTCGTTTTTCTTACGATCGATTGTCTCCCGCGGCTGCTTAACGGTGCCCGCGCGCGGCGCCGCGGGCATTCAATAAGCGGCGCGTCCCGTGCACGGAATGCCGGAGCGGCGCGCTCGGGGGAGGACTCGAAGGGCGATGCACTTTGCGCCGGGTGATTAGGCGGCGGCGGCGGCGGCGGTTCGCTCGGAGGAGCGACGAGGGAGGTGCCCGCTGCGTTGGCCGGCTGTTGGCGGGAGGCGGGAAATTGATTTTGTTTGAATATGCCAGGGGAGCGGGGGGCGGGGGGCAATTAGGACGCAGAAAAGTGTGCCGTAATGAGCGTTGGTTGAGAGCGGTTATTATGGGGAGTTTACAGTCTGCTGTTTGCCGACTCGTCGAGCCAAAAGCGGTTTGGCTTTCTCTTGAAATTGGGCTTTGGTAAAAAAGAAGTATTGTTGGTCGTTAAATAATTAAGTTTGGACTTAACTCTAATTTTCGAAAATGTCGCTTTACTGCTTCGTTTTTAGTTTTGATGAAAAAAAGTATTTGTACCAGAAAATATGTTAATTTAAAATAAACTATAACCAATACATAAATATGGATTGTAAATATTGTAAGAGAAAACTTTTTTATCAAATCTACATTGTAAATTCGTAACCTAGTTTTTACGCTTTAGTAAACGTTTATATAATATTTCATTCTCGATTAATGCGCAATATTGAACGATTTTTCCATAAATACTTTTAAAAACTTACAACTATTACTAGACGGAGTTATTGCGACGTTGCAGTTACGTGAGAAAGTGTAACAGCTCTTACAGGAAACATCTTTTATAACCCTTTCCGTGCAAAAGTCTTTGAAAATCTTATATTCAAATTATAGATATTACGCTGCGGCAATTTGAAAGTTACGTGTATCCTACATAAAAAATAACTCGCCTCCATAAAGAGCCACTGTTTGTTTGCCTTACGACGCCGAAACATTTACAAAAATTATCCACCGCCCATTTTTTTTAACTCTTCAATCTTTCAAAGCCGGAATAATAAATTATCACCGCAATGAATTTACCCGAGCAGTCGGCACAAACGCAAGCGCGTAATCAGCGCATTCCCGAACTAGTTCACAGTAGAATGTCCTATCCCCAATAACTTCCGCGAAATCAATAAGCCGACTCATTGAATTTCCCCGCGTATCCAACGCGCGTTAAAATTCCCGCGCTCGCTCGCGGTTGCGCTATACAGCTATCCGTCGAGCGGCTTGCGCCGAGGCTACTTAAAAACTTGCTCAACCCTAATCCCTATTAAACTAATCCCCTTGGGCAGAGCCGAGAACGGCGGCGGCAGCCTTCGGGGAACCCGAAGCCGTCGCGCGATCGGCCCGAGCGACGATCCGCGCTTGACCAATCGCTCCGTAACCCCGTTGACCAAAGCTCGCATCTGCATTTCGCAAATACACAATAGCGTCCTCGGGGCCGCGGCGAGCGCTCGGCTGAGCGGCGGCGCGTCGCCCTTGAAATGCTTCTGTCGCCGTGCTTTTTTCCTCTTTCTCTCAAGCGACGTCTCTCCCCCTCTCTCCTTCTCGGGCCGGGATCCGCGCGTCGCGCCGCGAGAACGCGAGGAATTTTTTAAGCGCTCCCGCCGCGGAGAGAGAAACTCCGAGAGCGGGGAAAATTATGCGAGGTATTCGTCCGCGAGCGCGAAAACACGAATTCCCCGATACGCGCCGTTGCCGCAAGAGGCGGATTGGGAAGGAGGCTGAGGGGCGTCCGTGTGGGTGATTTTGGACGGTGCTCGTATAGTTCGCGGGCTCGTTTTTGTGGGTTGGCCGTTTTTGCGACTGTTGGTGGAATTTTTTCGGGGGTAATGAAAAATGTTTATGCTTGTAATGTAAAATGTTGAAGTCTGTTAAATTTTTAGTAAAGACGCTTAATTTGCGCGAAATGAAATTTAGATATCGTAATGATCTCTAAATTGTCTTTTGCTTGCGTTTTAAAGGATTTTTATGGTGATTCATTCGTCTTGCTCTCGTTGTACTTTAAGGCGATCTCGTGCTTTACTTTAATTTTAATGCTTTTTAATTCTGCATTTTGAGAAACTGAAATTTAAGTAAAATTTAGTTCCGAGAAAATATTATATCTGTACATCTTCCGTACATAAACTTATAAACTTAATAAACTTTCAAAGTCCAAATTAAGAAAAGATAATCAGCACATAATCAAAGCAGTGATCGTAAAAGTCGATCATTTTTTTAAAGTTCAAACACCTTTCTAAATTATTATCTCTACTATTATCCCGACAACATCTTTATAAACTTCGAAGTAGTTTTGTCTTACGTGAGTTACATTGCATATATAAAGTGGATTTGAATTATTCATCTTTCACGTTCCTGTAAAACTGCGGCGGTTCATTTCACTACAAAATACAACGTGCAAAAATGCACGCATCAAGTCATTTAATATTAAAATTTACGTTCTTACGTTGCTCAACGTGGCCGCATCTTCTGCAATTAAACTTTAATCATTTTCGAAAGGCAGAGCCGATTTTCAAAGCAGTGTCTCGAAATGCAGTGGTTAATCCACTTTCGTTTTCCCATCCGCGATTACGGGCAGCTACGAGTAATGATGCGCAAAACGAAGAAACTCAAAACTGACTGGTGTCTTGCAGTCTCGTAAATTTTGTTCCAGTATCTGCGATTTGCATTGCACCAAGAGACATTTATTCGTCTGCAGGTACCGTTTAGGCGTCCCCCCTTGAACTTTCATTTTCTGTACACTTCAAAATGCGCCCACGGTCCGAGATTCAAATTTTCTCGTTTCGCAATGTCCGACTGTTGAAATTGTAAATTTCCGAAAGTGGAGACGGTGACACCTCGGCGGGTCATTATTTTGCATTTTGGTGCGTTACGAAATCAGACCTTTCTCCCAAAGAACAAAATCTAGCGTGACTTTTTCATGTTTTTTGATGAAAAATGAAACCACGAGTTTTATGCGTGCTGGATTATGTGCTTAATTTGGAAATAAACGTTTCATCTGAATTCTAGTTTTATAACTTTCTGAAAACTAAAATTTACTTTGTAATAGCTTTCTTGGATATATATTACGTTTCAACGTTTTGGTTAGGTTTTAAATGTTGTTTAGAATACCATATTTTGTAAAAATTAGACACCTCCAATTTACACATAACTGTAATCTACGACCCTTGAAAAAATAATGAATAGCGAATAGTAAACAGTATTTCTCTACTTCAAACAAGGAAGTCCTTTTTCCCCGGAACCTCATTCTCCCCATACACTCGAATCGATTGAATCATTCCACACCCACCCGAACCCCATAGCATTATTCCACTCGACCGCGAGGCAGCGCGCGACGTCGAAAAGAAAGCATCGATTCTCGCGACTCGGTCGAGTTTTCTCCCCACCCTCAAACGCGACGCTCCCGATCGGCTCGCTCGCTCGCTCGCTCCGTAACTCGATGCAAAGCCGGCAGGCAGCTTCCTTCCTTCCTTCCTGCTCTCGCGGGCGGCACGTAACGGCGCGGCGCGGCGCATCTGATTGCGCGGAAGCGCGCGCTCTCTCGGAAGTCCAGGGCGTAATTGCGCGTCAATCGGCTGCGATGCGCCGAGTCGGCAGAGGCGAGCTTCCCGGGAGGTGAAAGGTTCCCCGCGGTGCGCCGAGAGTCGGATGGAAATCACGGGGAGGCGAAAAAGGAGGAGATGGCTTCATTTTGCGTTATGGGACGGTTTTTCGCTCGGCCGGGCGATAATGGCGAGGGAAAATTGCCTGGGAGATTGTGCGTTTTTTACGGGGGAATCGCTTTGGATCGATTAGGCCGCTGCTGGGTTCGATGGACACTTTGCGTCGGTTTATTAGAGAGTAGAATGAGAGGCTGCGATTTGGAGCCGAAGAAGTTTGACTGTGCGGCTCAGAAAGAATATCTGGTTTACTTTCTCCATTGATGGATGTAAATATATAGAGATACTAATTTGTATGATTAATTGTTTTTTTATATTTTTTTTTTTGTAATATCGAATGTATAATAAATTTTATTGATAGAAACTATTTTTCGGGTTTAAAAAGTAAGTCAAGGAAAGCGCAAGTCCAATTATCTTTTAATTTTTCATTTTATTAATTACTGGATAAAACAAAGTCTCTTTACAAAAACACAAAAGCATACCTCGTCTGCATTAAAAATTAAAAAAAAAACGTGGTCATCTCGAGAGATTAATGTTTTATACAACTCGTATCTCAAGCTACAAAGTTTTAAATTACGAGTGCAACTCTAAGCAATCCCTCGAAAAACTCAATTACTCCGGCAATCTATATCGTCTAGACACTGTAATTACACTTAAATAATAGCAGATCATTACTTATTCACTCCAAATCACTTCTACCATTACTGCGCCAGCTCAAAAACAATCATCCTCCGCTCCAGAAGAAAAACCGAAAGCGAAACTCCGCAGCGGTCTATCAACAAAGCGCTCGATGAGAAAATTTCTCCTCGTACGTACGGAGCGTCTCGAGGCGCAATGAAAAAGTACACACACACACGCACACACGCGCGCAGACACAACGCAGCACTCTCCGATCAAAGGCAGGCAGGCAGCAAACACTCCTCTGCCGGACGCTCGGCGTAAAATCGAAAGCCCCGCTAAAAATTTTATCGCCGCGCTCGTTACTCGCGTGCGCCGCGCGCATCCCGTAATTCACGAATTCCCGTAAAAGCGCGCCAGGACAACCCGGAAACCAGCTGGCCGCGCCGGTAATTATCGAGCGCGCGCGAAAACCGCCTCGCCTTCTATCGAATATGCGCGTGTATTTATACGTACGCTCGAGGAGGCTGAGTACGCGTCGCGAGGTGCTTAGATGTGCGCGCGGGCTCTCGGGTTGCGCAACTCGGGCAGATTGTGTCGTTGAATATTGGCGGCGGCTTCACTTCCAGGCGGGCGGTTTTCTTTCGGCCCGAGGAAGTTTCTCCGGCTTTTTCGGGGGCCTCTCGCGGACGATTTTCGCGCGGCGTATGAATAATGGGACGTTTTTAACGCTCGATTCTAAGCGGACAGTCGGCTGGCGAATTTTCTTCTGGGCTTTGAAGAGCTGAAGGATGACTTATGGACGCGCGGATTGATGAATCGCTTTGGCACGTAAGGCTTCGAGGAAGAATCCTCGTGCTTCTGTGCGCGAACGTCGGTAGGAAGTGAGTCTTGAGAATTCAGCTGCGAGAGGTAATTAAATTTAACGGCGAATATTATATAATTCAATTATAATAATGAGGCTGTAATAAACTTTTTGCGCCACACTTTTATTGTACCGCGATATTAATGAGTCACGGACTTATTGCTTAATTTGAACGAATTGATTAAAAAAAAAAAAAAAAAAAATAATTGATTTTAAATAATTTCAATTCCAATTTGAAAAACGTTTAATTCTAAATAAAACGTCAAATCTCTACTTTGAAAAACCAATTAATTTTCCCCGTCCCCGAAAACCGTCCGCATTAACAAGCCACCATGACTTTTCCGCGATCAGCTTCGAAGGGTTCAAAAGCTACTTTCTAACGCATCTTAACGATCGAAAAATGCCGGGCACAGCGCTGTACACTCTCCCGCGGAGCGCCGCCCCTTCGGACAGAGAAATTCTCGCCGCCGCCGAGAGACGGAGAAAAAGGCGAGCGCTCGCCGTCGTTATCTATCCCGCCTCTCTCGCGCATAATCGCACTTTTCACTTTCGCGCTCGCCGTCGCGAGCATAATTCCCGGCCGGCGCCGCGCGCACGCGGTGAAAGTGCCGCGTTTTTGCCGCGCAGCGCCGCCGGGGGGAGCCGCGGCCGCCCCCTCTGGCCGGGAGGAGGATTAATCGATCGATCGGCCGCCGGGCGGGAGTTGCGCAAGCGACGGGATTTCTGGGGTGTCGCGCGGGAACACCGGTTGGGAGAGGGAGGATCGGACGAGGTCGCCGCGCGGGTCTATTTTTCGCGGCGATGCTGCGGTGGGTTGGTGCTCGATGAATAGTGATTTAGGCCGTAGCTGGCAGGTTTGCAGCTGCTGAAAGCGCAGTTGAACGTTTTGTTTTGAATCTGGTCAATTTGAATAATTAATTAATTTAGCTTAAATGGAATGTTTAATATTTAGGTTTAAAATTTGTGACGAAGCACGAATCACGTATGACTTTAGAATTATAATTTTAAATACTCTTTTGCCGATCAAAATGTATTTAAATAAAAAAAAAAGGGGAAAATCTGCACAAAAAACATACATCAATCAAGCGTTCATCAGGCCATTATATCGAACATGTAACGATGGAATGAAAAAGTTGAGTTGCGTAACTGGATTAGTTTCTATGGGCTGGCTATGGGAAAAGATTAAAAGCACCTTGTGAACTTTAAAAAACTGACCTTACCGTTAATCGTTCTTTAAGTTAAAACACTTTTCTTACATAAAGAATGCCTGCATCAAATTAGAGATACTTAGAGGAATGAACGATAGAAAATTGTATGCAAGATGACTTTGAGTTTGATGCGTTGCGTAAAAATACTAAAATTTTCTCCTCCTCTATTTGTTCAAGTGATTTTCAAAAGAGATGGAAAGTAAAAATAATGAACGTTTACGTTTGGCAAACGATGCAGCGGAGAGGCATAAACATTTCTAAAATAACGGCTGAATTTACGGATCTTTCCAAATCAATAAGGAAGAATGTTTTCAATAGATTCATAACCGACACTTTATGGCGTATTAAAGTTTCGACAAATTTTTTCAAAATTCGAGTAATAAAAGACGTGCAAAAAATTTTTATATAATATAATAATACGTATCCTCAATATTACTCACTTCCAAGAATTTTAAACAGATTGCCAAAACTATAGCAAAAATGAAGCCGTAAAATCAAGCGCTTCCTTGTACGTAGAAAAACCAGTTTGCACTCGTAAACCAGACAAAATCATTAACATTCCCCACCACCGAAGAACCCAAACACGAGAGCCTCGCAAAAATCCGAGCTCTCCTCGGCCAAAAGTCAACATCCACCTGAAAACATTCCCGGCGAAAAGTCACGTGCCGTCACGAGAGTCCGCTCCTTTTCCTTCTTTTTCTCTCTCCTCGGTAACCCGAATCCCCGGCGCGCGTCGAATTGCGCAACGCGCCGCGACGTAAGCCCCGCCGCACACGACACCTCCGCGCGCCGCCTTTCCTCGCGGCGATCGGCTTCTCGCGCCCCGGAAGCGGATACGCCGCGAGGCCTTCCGGCTTCCTGCCCCGGCGGTTTTCCGCGGCGCGGAAAGCTGCCGCCACTGCCGCTGGCTTGTAATTAAAGACCCAGACGACCGCTAATGAGTCCGCGGACTTTTTCCGCGCGTTGCGCGCCTGGATGTATTGCTCCAGCCGGCGAGGTGCAGCTCGTTCGATGAAATCCGGGGACAGAGTCGAGGGAGACTTTTAGCGGACGTTACAGATCCTGGGTAGAAATTCGATCTTGACAACCGGTTTCGATGGACCGCGCCGCGCGCTAGATAAAAGTTTAATTGCGCAGAAGGTAAAAAGGAGCGGCGGCAAAAAAATCACGTACACGCGGGCTTGCGCAACTCTCCGCCGACTCGCCGCTCGCAAGCCTAAGTGCCAAATAACAAAGCGATTAATCCGTTTACGTCGCGCCATTATCAAGCGTTAACTCGCCGTTTCGGCGCCGCTGACTCGCGGACAAGTGGGTATTAATTTATCGGACGTCTCTCGATGGGCCTCCGCTTGGAAATTTTAACAGGCGGCTGTAGCTTCCGCAAGAGGCCCATCGAAACGTCAAGGGAATCAATGCGCCTTGCTATTTGCCGCGGCGAGCGATGTCGACCCGGCGTGACCTCCGCTCTTTCAGGTGGAACAGTGTGGTTATAATTGTTATTAACTGCTGGGGCGATTAGTTCTGCAGTTAAAGAATTCCTTTATATCGCGGCGGAGCTTTGTGTTTTTGTGTTCGTTCTGAGCCTCTTTATCAGTATAACAAGATCGCTGGAAATTTATAGTAAAAAGTATAGGTGGGAAACGATCGGCAGATATAAGCGTTTGTACTTAACCTTCGTTTACGAAACAAAGAATTAGTTATCGAAAACTACGAAATGTTGTGAAACAGTAGGCAAAGATTAATATTAATAAAAGATACCCGATCGCCTACTCTTTACAATCTTCAGCATAACATTTTTTTATTTCATTTTCGCATTGATCGTCGCAAAAAACTTGCTCAAAAAATTTCTCTCACCGCAAGCCTCTTTTTCCCACAGTTATTCTTTTACAAAAAATACTAACAATCTGCAAATTTACCGAGCTCTCGAACGGCGCTCGCTCGCGAACTCTCATTAATCTCAATAATCTTCTCCCCGCCTCCTCCGCGCAAAACGACGAAGCGACAAAGCGAGCCGCTTTCCCGTAATCCCCCAAGCCAGACTTCCCAATCCTCGCTCCTCGATCCGGCCACGTCCTCCGCACTTTTTAACCGATCCATTTTTGTGGCTCCCCGCAGCCGGGCTCCCGGGGCACGCGCACTTCTCCTGCGGTTTAGAGGTACCCGCGAGCGCAATTACGCGCGCGCGGACGAGAGTCGAGCGCGCGCTTCCGCGAGAAGATTTCCGTGGCTTCCGGCTTCTTTTTTTCCGCGGCGCCGCGTTTACCGCTCGGCGAATTGTCGTCGTCGCCCGCGACGTCGTGGCTTTACGAGGTGCTTCGACCGATGGGACAGCCAGCGGCGCTCCCGAGCTTTATTAGTTCAGCCGTTCCGCGCGCTATTTTCGCTTTAATTACCAGCGGGCTTTTGACGACTGCGCCGCGGTGGTGTCGCGGTCGCCTCTCATTGAGACCGTTTTTTAATCGGAGGTCCATTTCGCGCGGCGGCGACTCCTCGGGCACTCGTGCGAGATGTCGCTTGAATTTAGAATTTCGCGTACGGAAATTAAGCTCGGACGATAATGACCAGTGATTGGTGCTTTCATTGTACTCACTGCTGCCTGGTGAATTTAAAGCAGCGCTCAGGCGACATAAAGTCTATGGAAAATACCTCGCTCCGCACGCAAGTTTTCACTTTATTACCCATCAATTTAAAAAAAAAAACGTCCCATTTCTCGAGCTGTCGCTCCCTCCCGACATAACGTGCGCGCATTGCGCAACCCGCAAGCGTCGCGCTCCTATCGCCGTTATGACATTTCACGAAAGATAATTCCGCGCGCGCACTGACGAAACTCCCGCGCGAAAACCCCCCTCGAGCTCCCGATGTAACCCACTGACCCACATGACTTAATTCGCGTACAAAAACATCTGCGGCTTATCGGCGCGCCGTCCATTCACCGGGGATCCGAAGGCTGAAAATCGATCGCCGTAACGGGACTGCCAGACGGCGAAGATATGATGAAGAGCGTCTCCTCGCGGAGGGAATCGGGAATCGAGGAACGCCGGCCTTGTCCCCGTTTTCCTCTTTCTCTCGCTGTATAATGAATCGGGGGATTTCGTAATACGCGCCAGAGCCGCGATTCCATTCCACTCCGGGAACCCAACGACGAGCTGTGAATAAATTCTTCGACTGGCTCCTTCTGTCTCGAGTGTTTATCGGCCGTTTCATCGGGCCTCCGCTCGATTCGATGATGTACATTCGCCGAGGCGGGGTTTCGTGGGTGCATTGTTGTCCCGCGGTGGGACAAGCTGATTTTCGGGTATCCCCTCGATCAATCGTTTTCGGCGGCCGACTTTTTGAAACTTCTGATTAATCTAATCTGCGGAGTACAATGAGATCTTCGATCTTCTGGTCTCTCGATCGCTGAAATGCAGGTCGATTTGCTTGAGTGACGACGAACAAATTTGGAAATCTATTCAATTTAACTACAGTTATACTTCTAACAGAATCTTCTTGTAGCACACTTTACACAAAATACCGACAAAAACGCTTCCAGAATCAGCATGGACCAGTCCGCGGACCTGGAGCGGCAGATGCGCTCGATGCAGCACGAGGCCGACAACCTGCAGCGCCAGCTGCAGTCCGCGACGATGGACCGGGAGAACGCGATCCAGGAGAACCGGCGCCTCGCCGACGACCTCGCCGCCGTCAGCTGCGAGGTGCGCGCCCTGCACAAGGAGCTCGAGGCCTCCAGGGCCGAGGCGCACGACCTCAAGCGGCAGCTGCAGACCTACGTCAGCGAGGTCCGCCGCGCCGAGGAGCTCATCGGGCAGAAGGTGAGGGGGTCGACGTCGATTGGGACCGGAGGTTTACGCGGGCTTGGCGGTGCTTGGGCGACTGAGGAGAGGAGACGCGCGAATGAGGAAGGCGACGCGCGGCGTGCGCGGAAATTTATCTTCGGCGTCGTTAAGTTCAATATTGCCGATTGCGCGGAATATTTAAGAAGACTGCTACTGTATTTTCTTATGTAAAACTTTCGTTTTCTGATAATTTCATAATTCGCGGTGACGAGGCACGTCGAAGGCTTCTATCAAGTGTCCGGTGACAAGGCAGGATTTCACTAAAGTGTAAAATTCATAAATTCCGCCCGTCTACTGAAAAGAGTTAAAACGGCGTTAAAAGCAGAGAGAGAGAAAAAAAGCTACCTCCGCGCAGGTTTCTCGAAAGTGAAACAGCCAAGCAGGAAGCTACTGCATCCTGCGTATTTTTAAGCACCTCGCCTCATTAAAAACTGAATCAAAACGAAATAAGCCTCTCCCGTTATATATCCTCTCGAGCTTACCATAAAACACTAACCCGCTGCATCCTCTCCTCGGTAAGCCGACCGCTGCACCCAAAAATCCCGCGATCCCGGCACTAACAATCCGGCCTCCCGAGCCTTCGGATTTCCCCTCCGAGAGAGCCTAATAACACTCCGTCGCTCGTCCCGTCAGGAAAACGAGCGCACCGAGATGCTCAATCACTTCAGGAGCCTGAGCCTGGAGGCGACCGTGCTCGAGAACAACAACCACAGCCTGGAGACCGAGGCGGCGGAGGCGCGCGGCGCCCTCCAGTCGGCCCGCGATCAGATTATGGACCTCGAGCGGCAGGTATCCGACAAGAGCTGCCTGGTTCGCGGCTACGAGGCGCAGGTGAGGCTTTCTCTCTTCTTCTATCGGTATTTTCGGGGCGGCGCCCGAAGAGCGCGACGCCTCGATAAGGAGATCGAGGGCGCTCGGAGGACAATGGGCTGACTTTCAGGGCTTTCGGGCGCGTGGGCTTGGAGATGCGTCTGTCGGATTAATGGATGATGGGTGGAGAACTGGGTAACGGTTGCGGGAAGTATATTTTTATGGAAATTACGAAATTATCTTACCTGTACGATGGGTGCAATTAATTGTACACGCGATTCTCGATTTAGAGATCAGAGTTTTAAATTTACTTCACCTTTTATAAAATTCGACTTAAATACACGATCGTGGCATAAGTTAAGTACAAAAGACCAACTCCTAGGGGAAATCGTTGACGAAGAAGAAAATTCGACTTGATTGTTTAAATACCTATCTTCAGATTGTTTTTGCTTTGAAAATGTACGAAATTTCAAAATTTCCAAATTTACTGTAAACGTCTGAGTAGGTTTCCCTCTGATTTGTATTTTATTCGTTCGACTAGACTCGACTTCGCGTCCGCGCTGTATTAAATAATCTTTTAAAAATTTTCGAGCCGTCGTTAATTAACTGTTACAACATCGTACTTTCAAACGTAACCTCATCGTCCATTCCAAATAACATAAACATTTCTAGTTCTGAAACTATATACATCGTCGATACTGTCCTATACAGATACTACTTACAAATCTCAATCAGTACTTTTAACAAGGCTCATTAACGAAGCATCAGAAAATTCTTAGTTCCAAAAAAGAAAAAAAAAAAATAGCCCGACTTCCCTCCCGCAGATCACCGAGCTGACGCAGAATGTCGCGAGCCTCGAGATTCAGCTGCAGCAGGCGACGGACCAGCGCCTGCGCGCCGAGGAGGACATGCGCACGGTGCGCGACCTCTGCATGACTCTGGAGGCGCAGAAGGACTGCATCTCGCAACGGCTCGAGGAGAACAGCGACCTGAAAACTCAGGTGCGCGCGCGCTCGTCGCGCTACTTTTATGCGCCCCTTGCGCAACCGCCGCCCGAGAGCGGTTTCGCTCTTCTTTTTTTTACGACTTTTGCGCGCCGCCTCGGCCTTGCCGAACGGGTTTGGAAAAGTGGTCTTTTTACTTTGGAGGCTCGCTTTTCTGCCGCGTCTGGGTAGAATCTCCCCTTGGCCGGTTGCTGTAGAATGATTTTGTTTTTAAAATCTCTTGCTTCTAATCGCGTTCTTTTTAAGTAGCTTTTATAACATATTGTATGAATTTTTTAGTATGAAATGCAGCTTGCGAGATTCAAGTCAGAGCAGAACATTTTCCAAGATCAAATGAACAAGGATCACATAAAAATCGATCGGCTGGAAAGACTAATAGAGGAAGCACGAAAAGAGACGATCACTGCACAGGCAGAAGCTCGAGAGTTGCAGGGCGAAGTTTTGAGATTGAAGCAGAAGATTTGTGATTTGCAAACTAAACTGTAAGGGTTCAAAGGCAATACTTGGCTAGGCCTCTCCGTTTTATAACTCGATAGGTAATTATTTATTAATTTTTAGGAGCTCCGAAACTTCGGAAGTGCGAAAATACCAGTCCCAAGCAGCGGAATACAGTAAACAAATCAGTGAACTTCGAAGGCAAGTTACCAACGAAAGATTCGAAAGGGCCAGGATGAAAGAAGAAAGTACTCATAGGTAAATTTTCGCTATTCAAATTAAAGTTTTTATCTGGAATTAAGAAACATTGATGATGATTAATTGCGATATGTAAAAAGAAAAAAAAAATGAATTGGAAATCGAGCATTCAAAAATTTACTTCAATTTCCTGTTCTCCACGATATAATTTTCTCTTAGTATATAAGCTATATATCTTAGGTGCAAATTTGATAGTGTGAACGAAAACACTCGTCAAACGGACTCATCTAGATCGAAAAGCTGGCATCGTGGATCGAAGTCGAAAGATGTCTGTTCTCGGAATCTGGAGACAGACAGGTAGAATGTATGTGTTATAATTTGGTGATTGATTTTAAAGCGGCCTGAATCTATGCATGTAGTCAGTGTGCTAATAAAAATGTTTAAATAATTAATTATTATCGGGTATACGTAAATTAAAATAAGTAAAATTACTTAAAAATTAATTACGATGAGATATTTTAATATAACTCATAATGTTGATTTATTGTTACAATTATTGCAAGTAGGTTATTTAAAGCGCGCGCTGATATTTCGAATTCGTTTATTCTTTTGTTTATTTCTTTGTAAAAATTATTATAAATTAAGATAAGAGATAAATTGATTTTGTATACGATCATTTTATAGGTTACTTATTAATGACGTTCTAAAATTTTTTGTTTATAGATCACTGAATTCATCGCCAGACAGTTTCAATGTTGATTTAAATGTAATCATCTAAGTAGTCAATTTATATAATATATATATATATATATATATATCTTCAATGGCATCCAGATGCAGCAACAAAGTCTCTTGCCATTGCTGCATTCACTGCGATTGCAAATACAAGATTCAACTAAAGGAATTGCCGAGTATGAACCCTTCTTCAACAACTTCAGTATCGGACAGAAATAGATGTTGCAAACAGAATTTGAAAACATTGCATTGTTCTAAAAATAATAAACGGCAACAACCAGAAATTTATAAAAATCATTTTTATAAGAACAAGCTGCCTGGCATTGCAACCGTTAGAAGAGTCAACAACTTTCAGAATGTTTCAAAATTATGCTGTTGCGCGACTGAACTAACAATCGGTGATTTGCTTGCCAGTTCAAAGATAAATAAAAATATGAATACAGAAAATATTGTAAATAAGCATAATTTGAATAAATTGTCCGAGAATTCCATTCGTTGTGGAAGATGCGACCTAAAGAAGAAAAAACAAGAGCTAGCGAACTCGGAAAATTCTTCTTCCTGGATAATAATGGAAACCTTGAATCTTATGCAAAAAATCGTGGACGAAAGGCGGCAAGCGCGATTAAAATTCGGAAATAGTTTCAGTAAAAACAATTGTAATGAAACTATTATAAAACAAGACCAGAAAGTTGTCTCTTTAAACGATAATTATATGAATTATGACACTGATTGTATCAAAAAAAGTCATCCGTGTTTAAAATATTCATTAATAGTTACAACAAATTCCAATTGCAACGTTTCCACTCAAACTACCTCAAGCACTGCCATAGATACATCAAAACCGCAATTATTAAAGATTCTTTCAGAGATTCAGGACTACGCACAAAATATCCAAGAGTACTTCGAAGAGTTAAATAATTATAAAGAAGAAACTTGTAAGGCCGCGCAAAAGTCAAATCGTGAACACTTTCAGCAGTTTCAGAATTCTAAAGAAAGTAGTGGTAAGAATCTAGAGTCGAACGAAGAGTATTCCCAAGAAGCAAAAAATTCTATAAACGCTTCAAATTACAAGAATACAAAGCAACGAAAGGCAAAACATGACTCGCAAAGAATATGTGAACAAGGATCGTCCAGTGATTCAGAACACAAAAAGGCTTCCCAGTCTTGCGGATGCGAAGAAACGCCGAAACGACGGCCTGTATCTGCACAAACAGATGAGAATTCAGATTTGGAGTCGTTACCAGAAGAGTACATAAGTAGACTTTCCGATGGCGTCGAAGAAGACGATTCGCGCTTCAGCATACAATTTACTTCTACACCGCGAGGAAGCCGTGATTTAAATACGAATGCTCAAATAAAAAATTTGTCTAGATTTTCCTTAGATAGTGATTTAGATTCCACTGAATACATGAAACTACCGAAACAAATAGAGACGTCGGCAAACGAAAGAAGGGTCACGTGTACAGACGACAACTTAGATACGGTACAATACCAAAGGAAAATGAAAACAATTCAAGAAAAAATTGAGCGTCTGCGACACGATTTACTTTCAGATAACAATAATGACGGAGAAAAAGAAGATATAAAATAAAAATGCTTAATAAAAATTGTACCTTGCATATTAAGTAATACAATATTACTATAATTCAACTTTTGTGTTCAATTTAAATTATATTCAAGTCAAATTTTATATTGTATAAAAGACTTTTAAAGATATTCAACTGGAAACAATAATAATTTGTACATTTTTTTAAGTGATTAAAAAAAAAAGATTTATTACCAAAAATATCGAAAGAATATACTTAGAAAAACGATTTTTGTTGATTTTAAGCAAATGTGAAAGAAACTGACTATCTATTTTAATTAGGACTTCTATAAATTTAAAGTGCCTTAATTAATTTATAAAAATAAGTATAAAAACTAAAAATATTAGCACTCCTATCAAATCATTTGTATTTGTTTTAGATTTAATGAAAGATAAAATAAAAATCTGTAAAAAAAATTCTTATTGAGTTTCTATTTTACTCATTTCATTTGATTTTTTAAAAAAATATATAGAAATGACGAAATTAAAAAAAAATAAAAACTTGAAATGTTGCGGAGCTAGGAATAAACGGACTTTGGTAATATATATATATATATATATATTTATACATATATATATGATAAAATAAAGATTAATTATTTAGTTAACTAAAATTAATTATAACTACATTCTTATAGTCTTAATTATGAAATAAAAACTTTATAACACTAATATGTAGTAATAAAAATTAAATAGTAAAAATAGTTATAAAATTATATTAAAGTTTAGAATTCTACGAAAATAAAATTAATAAAAAATAAAAAAAATGTTTAAGATACCCATGAAATTCTGTTATATTCTACACTTTCATATTTTTATATAAAATACATGATTGAGATCCGCGTATAATTTATAAGGTTGATCTTGGCTCCATGACTCAATAGTTTATTTCTTGGTACATATTTTGTATACTTACAAAAACGTTTAATTTTTAATCTTCGTTTTAATAGAAGGTCGTTTTATTTTTTGTATAATACAAAGAAATTTATTTAATTATCGGTTAATCTGATTCGATTCGTTTGCACATTTGTTTTGTCACAACGATTTTTAGTTAAACTATCATTGTGTTGACTTCTAGAGAAAAAATGTACATCGCTTTAATTTTCACATTGCAAATGAGATACAGATATTATTTACAACTGTGTATGTTTTATGCATGTGCCTCCATTTTTTTCTCCTTTTAATGATGAAGTCTTACAATTATTCTTTTTACAAAGTTATTACATTCTCTCTTTTTCACGCACTATTACTCATTCAATTCGATTCGATTCGCTTCACACTACTCCTTCGAGACCTAAGATAAAAAATGATAATTACATAAATGCAATATATGTCATTTCGTGTAAACAGAATCGCGTCATCTAGAAAAAAAAAATCATCAAAAATTCTTAATCATATTTATTTTATATAAAAGATGCGTAATATATGTACTGAAACTCAATAAAATTTCTGTCTACCGTAAATAAATTTCACGCACTATTTAATGGTGTTTCAAAACCTTCGAAAAATAATACGAAAAAGTAATCAAAGATGCAAACTCTGAATATTTTACAAACTAAATCGAGTGGATGATGAAAATCCGAAGAATTAGTTCTCTTTTTTGGATTCTATGGTGAATCGCGAAGAAAATATTAAAATAATAAAAACAAAAAGAGAGACGATGGTATAGCCATGTAGTTGCGACATGCAATTCGATAAGCAAAAATGATACACTGCCTAAAACTACAATCCCTAAAAAGACTTTTTTTACTCCGATCTTCTTTCTGCAGTTTAAGAAAAAAGAAAAGAACAAAAAAAAAAATACAAAGAAAAACATAGTTCGTACACAATAACATTAATTCATTATAATTAAACTGTAACGTTCGTAAAGTATTTTTGTTTACCACTTCGTTCATTTTTCTTCTTGTCTTTGTTTTTTTATACACACTAAAAACATTTTTGTTTTCATTGAGAAAATAAATATTAATATTAAATCTGAAATATTATCTCGTTTGTTTAACTTTTTATCACTGTGTCCACCAATGATCGTCATCTGGAGTCTTCCATTTTGGCTCCGAATTTCGACTTTACGATTACGTTATCTTTCACAAACATCGTGTCCCTTTCACATCAAGCATTCCACTATTTAGTTTATACAATCCATATGTGCTAGATTATTGGCAAATTGGCTTGCCTAGTAAGTTTATAGGCCTCTTTTTACTGTATTTCTCATTGTTCATTTCAGAACGTTTCCTTTTTCAGTTTTCTGCTTTATCTTCTTAACGATTATGGAACATTTTTATAAACTAACAAATCCCTCACTACTCCTCTTCCTCTCAGTTTAATTATGAAGATTTCGATTTCCATGCAGTGCTTAAGAACAGTATAGCTCGTATAGGTCCACTTGAAATCTATCGAATTGATCGCTGCTCGAGTTAAGTGTTGAAGTTAGTTTTCCCTGGGAGACCTGGCTCGAGTGGTCACCTGTGACCGCGAATTGTCTCGTTCATATCGTACAGGACTTGTGCGATGGTCCTGGACGATTCCACATTGCTCAACGCTACACCGGCTAAATGCGGCTCGTACGCTCGAAGATGTCTGTAAGAAATGCAATAATTAAAATAATAAAACAATTTACAGAAGAAAACATGAATTTCAAATTATATTTGAGAAGTAATTAAAACTTTAAATTTAAATTATTTTTAAAATATTCATGCGTAAAGGGTTTTTTAATTTTAAATCATTTTATCAATTTCGCGATACATACCTCCTACCGTGCGCGGAATATATGACTAGGTTTCTGAGAATAAGAGCTGCCGTCAAGCGAATACTTTTCGTAACAGGTCCCTCATTGTCATCCTGTGAAAAAAAAAGAAATCATTAGTTTTAATTTAACTCTAAATAACTAAGGCATTTTATAACAAATTTACATTCTAAAAAATCACGATAGTTGATTACTTCTTTTGATATAAAATGCCCTAAATATTAAACATTTTTATAAACAAGGCAAAAAAATGAAAATCTAAAATGGTATTTGCGTGTAATGAAATTTTAATTATGATAAGTTAAACTTGTGTAAAACACAGAATAAATTTGTAGACAAAAAATAAAATGAAACACTATAAAAAGCAATATCGTGCAAACATTGTGTGTAAATAAATGTAGCTAAAACGAACTATGTGCATTAGTTACAAAAGCATGCTAAAATAATAGTTGAATATGTAAACGAGCTTGTGTACATGTTTTTAACTTTTAATTAGGAATATGGAAATTAAACTATTACCCTTGTATAAGTGTAATAGTCAATGTAAAAAAGTAATGTGTGAACGGTTTGATTATACACAATAACTAAAAAATTAAGCACTAGGATTGAAAATGGAAGGATAAATCATGCCAAGGACACGAAAAGTATGTATTTTACTGACAGGTACCAAGTTTTATTTACTCTGCTCAAAAAAATTAAAATTCAAATGTCTTAAAATTAGAATTAATTTTTATTTTAATTCCAATTCTTTAATTGTTAGTTTTAAGTGATCGCGTCTCGTGTTCTTTTTCAAAGATTCTTGCAATAATATACGAAAGTTTTACTCAATTAAATGAATCATATTTATAAAATAATAAAAATTATATTTTTAGTTGTCAGTAAAATAGAATTTTAGTTACTTTCACATATAAAAAAGGCACATCAAGGAATATCGATTGAAATAAAAATAAAAATAAAAATAAAAAAAAAATCGAGAAATAAAAATTCATTTGAAAGCATAAAACACGTGGCAGCGCGTACAAGAGCTGCTTAACTAATGCGAGGCGAACAACGCAATTGCATTGCACTTTTTTGACTTTCTAACTCGTCGTTACCTGTTCCGGCGGAGGATTTTGCCCGGGTCTGGGGGAAGAGGAGCTAGTGGTGGCCACAGCGGGCTTGGATGGCCTTTGCTGCTTTGCCGAGGAGAACAAGAAATTCGATTGTTAAGTTAGAGATATGTTGAATTGTTTTTTTCATAGATCAAAGCTAATAGGATCTCATTATAAGATACGTCTTTCATTTCGCCTATTTTAAGGAGATTATCTTTCAAGACCGTTCTCTGAATAGAAAAATTCCATTGAAAACCATAGTTATTGTATCCATACAAATTGTAAGTGCTTGTTAAAGATTTTCTAAGTCAAAATCAGAATTTTGTTGACATATTATTTTTGTTTTCTTTATTAATATTTAAAACTATCAAATGTTTTCAATTGATTTTGTTAAAGTAATAGATGAAAGATAATTAGTTTTATTAACTTACCATCAATTCCTTAGGATTAACAAATTCTAAAGCGTGCCTCTTTATGGCATGGAACGCAGCATTAGGTGCGTAACCTGGATGATGCGTTGATGTGGGAGCTGCAGTAGTTGTAACTTCCGTTTTACCTGATAAGGTCAACTGCTTTCTTCTAATTATCATTATCTATAAATCAAAAATCATAATTTATGTAAATTCTTTTACAAAAAATCTTGCAGAAGAAAATTTTAATAGGAAGACGTCCATTTATGAAACGTAAAAAATAATTAGAAAATACACTTACTTCATCGCAGCAGTGCCTGTCAAATAAATGTGTCATCAAAGAAAATCTTCGCCTTTTTAAAGCATCACAACTCGCCCAGAGACATAGACTTTCTTCGTTTCCAGTTGGGCAGTGAGCTTCACAAACGTGTAAATACACTTTCCTTGCAGTTTTAAATTGTCTAAAAATGTAAAACATTTTATTTTCACTTATTCAATTGATATTAGTATGCTTTCATTAATTAACTGAGCCTTACCTCAGACAACCTCTCCATTCGCAGAGGAATGCGTTGGGATCAATTTTAATGGTAATAGTCTTTTGACCGTTACTATTCGTCGTTGTTGTTGGCGTTGTTGTTGGTGTTTGTGCTCTCGTCGTGCTTACCGTTGTCGATGTTTCCTGATTCGATTTATTACTATTAGCTGTATTGCTGGCACCGTTAGAATTTTCGGACTCCGTAGACGTCGTCGTCGTTATTTTAACATCCTTAACATCTTTCACAAGTTGTGGTGCTGGAGACTGAGGTGGTTTCGCTGCTATAGCAACTGACTGAGTAGAGGCAGCTTGCTGAGGTGTGGTCGGTCTTGTAGGCGGTGGTGTTGAAGCCGGTGTTGGGGTGACCACACGGCAAGGTACAGATGTTCCTGCTGCGGTTTGTGTTTGAACAACCGTTATCGTATTTTGACTGATTTGCTTTTGTGGAGTTTGTGGTTGCGTTTGTATTTGAGACTGAGTTTGTTGTTGTTGTTGCACTTGCGATTGTTGTATCTGTTGAGCCATAGCACTATTTACTACAATAGACGCTTGTGTAATTGTCCCTGATGTCGGAATCAGCGGAGGTGGAATGCTACCCATTGCTGGGCTTTGCAGAAGCGGTCTTTGCACCTATAATAGTAATAATTGATTTGAGTAATTAATTTTTTTTAAATTAAATTCTAAATTATAGAAAATATATAACATCAAGTTTGAATTACCTGTGTAACAACAACTTGTTGTCCTTGTGGTGTAACCGCTACCATTTTCTGTGTTTGAGGTTGTGCAGCAGCTTGAGGTTGCAGAATGATAATTGTTTTCGTATTTGTACCTTGCTGTTGAGCAACTAGTACAGTTTGGGCCTGTCCTTGCACTAACGCCGCTTGAGGTTGAGCTAGGACGTAATTTTGACCAGGTACGCCTCCGGAAATAACGTAATGTGTTTGACCACTTGGGCCTTGCTGCACCTGAAGTACTTGCGGCTGCATCTGTGGTTGCCGACCTTTTATAGCCGAGGCTGGAATCGTTACAATTTGATTGTTGGACGAAATTGCCTGCTGTACCATAATTTGTCGAGGCGCTGCAACTATCAGGCCCTGTTGTAGCTGCTGCTGAAGTTGCTGCTGTGTTATAGCGATTTGATGCGTCTGAGGTTGATGCTGTTGAGTTTGCGCCTGCTGCTGAACTTGAACTTGTGTATGAGATTGGACTTGGGCTTGAACTTGCTGCTGAATATGTTGTTGTTGCTCTTGAGTAATAGCGATTTGATTCACAGCAACTTGATTAACTGCAGCGAC
Source organism: Ormyrus thymus (assembly GCA_035582935.1). Taxonomy (NCBI): domain Eukaryota; kingdom Metazoa; phylum Arthropoda; class Insecta; order Hymenoptera; family Ormyridae; genus Ormyrus; species Ormyrus thymus. The sequence continues at coordinate 4,678,690 of JAWWEM010000001.1, forward strand.
TGCTACGCGAGGTTCTTCTTTAACAACTACTTCTTCCTTTATCACCGGTTTCACCTCCTCTTTTACACAAGCAGAATCTTCTAAGTCAATTTCGTCTTCAATGATATCAGCTGCAAGAGCTGCATACAAATTTGCAGCAGTCGAAGATACTGTCACTTTCTCTTCTTTTTCATCATCTGGTTCCTCGGACTTGATACTCGAAATAGTTGTGGAATCTACTACAGCAGGATCAGGCGAGCTTGTTCCATTTGAATATTTGAGTTTTTTGGCATCAACTGATTCCTCCACATCACTGTTACTTCGCTTTATGCCTATACAAGCTGGAGCTTCTATCAGCGCATCCTCAGAAACTTCTGATTTAATCTTGACGTCCGTTGGTGACTCTTTCAACACCTATTTTTGAGATACAGATTTGAATTAATAGAAGATTTTTATATACGTTTAACATTATTTAATACGTTCTAAGAAATATGAATCACTTAAAACGGCTTATAAGTCTTAGTTCATTAAAGAGTAATAAATTTGTTTACCTTTCTGATCCAACATTAAAAAAATGATTCATGATATTGCGAACGCATTATTAAAAATTATATTAATGTGAATAGCCCATTCACCAGTTACGTACCCTTACCTTCTTAATGTGGTTTTCCACCAAGTCTTTCTTTCCCAAAATGCCATTCATTACCGGTTCTTTGTCTACTTTTCTTTCAAGTAAATCTGCGAGCATCATACTTTGTAGTGGTTTTTCTTTGGAGCCAACGCTTGACGAATCTTTCGATGAACCATCATCTTGAGCATCAATGTCTAAGTTACTCGGAGCTCCATTTAACAAAATTCCTTCGAAACTGGTTAAAGAATTTTCTTCTTCGGCGCCAACGCCTGAACAGTCTCGACTACCTCCGATACCACTCGAAGAAGCAAGTGAGTTGTTTGTCGAGTCGGAATCTTCTACTATCGGAGTGCAGGCATTTAGTAGTTGCTGCTGATTGGCTTTATTTGTGGAGCCGGCAGTGCCAACACCTTGTTGATTGGGTCGAGTGACTCGCATTATTCCTGTTACGTGGTTCAATTCAGTATTTGCAGATGTAGTTATACTAGCAACGGCCGCCTGCGTTTGTTGGATAGAAGGTCCATTATCCGTTTCCATAGGCTCAGGCTGAAAAATAGATATCGTTTATTTTAATAATCTTTTAATAATAAATTACTCCCATAAAGTTTGAAAATATAAGTTAAGAATGGGAAGTTTAAGATAGAAAAATACGATGCTTTTACCAACCTTGTCATAATTATTAGTCATAATAACTTTAGCTCCATTAAGCCTCTGCATCTTTTTTACACCGACGATTGTCGTCTTCGTTTTAGCAATAGCGGGCTTATTGGCTGAAGCGCCTGGTGTTGTTGGCTGTAGTACAATTTGCTGTTGTTGCAGTTGCTGCTGGCGTTGCTGTTGTTGTTGTTGTTGACGTTGAGCGACCTAAGTTATGGGTTTTTAATTATTATTTGTTCACAAAATATATAAATCAAAGAACACGCAAATTATAAAAATAATATATTCTTATTTACATGTTTTTATATTTTTTTTTGTATCATGCCATTGTTAGTTCTTATTCAAACGACTATCAGTGCCAATGTTACTAAAAAACTAAATTAATTTTACTAAGGAAAAATGAAAGTTTATAACATTTTTTATATACAGAATTAAAAAAATAAGTATGATAACTTTCAAGATTCCTATAATAAAGATCTAACTAATTTAAATCAACAAATATATTAAAATCTATTGTATTTAGTAATTACTACAATACAACATTTTTCACACTGTGTTGTCAAATTCAAACCATGCTTTTTATTATTAATATAAATGGCAGAAAAGGCATTCTGAAAATCAAACGAAAACCAAACAATAAACAACAAAAGTAAATTAAAAGTCTCACAAGTAATGGGGCACTCCTATAATTATTCATTTTTTAGAATTTCTAAATTTAAAAGTTTCTTATTTGGCCGTACTAGTACTTTAATTGAAATAAAATGCTGCGTGACTTTTACGCGTAATTCAACGTAAAATACTTAATTACTAAATATTTTCTGAAGATAAAAAACTATTAATTATCTAAATACTTTTGTATTTAAAAAATTGTCAAACATAGCTTAAACGTTATAAAATAACTCTCAATCATTAACTAAAAGATAGTACATTTTTTTTGAAAAACAAATTGATGAAAACGAAGAATCAAATTATCCCGAGAATAAACGAACTCTAAAAGTGTAAAAAATAAAAGGTACAAATTACAAAAGTAAAATTTTCAATATATGTATATATCGTATACAATTTTACTTCTAATAGGACTAAAATATAATAGATAGATCCAATCAAGAGTTAAGTTTGACTAATAATTAATTACACGCAAAAAAACACGAGTAAGTACCTGGTTTGTTATTAGTTGGTTGGCACTGATGTTGGATACCACGCCAGTGGCGTTTGTTACTGTCGATACGGCGGACACACAAGGAGTAGAAGAAGTTGCAGCGGCGCCTTGCATGCAGTCGCCGCTGACTGTTACCTTGGTAGCCAGTAGGCTTTTTATGATGGAACTCGAGGTTGCGCCACCTCTGCCGTCATCCTTAACGATAACCTGCACCTGCTGCACCTGCTGACCAGCCTGTGCTGCTTGAGCGCTGCTTGATAGAAGCGCCTGGCTCAGATGGGGATGTGAGACCGATACCTATTGAATTGCATTTTTTAGCTTGTTAAATGTTTAAAAATTTCTTTCCAGATAGTAAGGCGTAGTAGAAGTACTAAATTTTTTATTGCTATGCTATAGCATACTTAAAATTGACATTCTTCTAGTTATATTGAAGAAAGTGTAAGTAAATTAATTTATCAGCAAGGTGAAAGATTGCTTTTGTATTGTATGTTATTTTAACGTTTTTGAATGAATGTATATAAGTGATATGTGTGAAATGTTTCATACTATGTAGTTAAAAAAAGTATCGAAATTTATTATACTAAATTTGAAGAATTCACGTAAGGTAAATATATTTAAGAATAAATTAAATGTAAAGTTGATAATATTTAACTTAATTGACAGTCTGAAGAAACTTGATACAAAAATATAAAAAAATTATGAAGTGTGCAGAATTATGGCAGTGTTAAATATTACTTCTTACTCATAAATAAAATTAATAATACTTCTATTACAAATGCCGACACCAATGAAAATTAGGGAAGTCATGTTAAAAGGTGAGCAATGGTCCACGAGTTCTCTTCATGTCTATATGTAAATAAAAATAACTAAACGAAAATAGCAGCAATGAATAAACGGCTCTCTCAATTGTAATTTATATTCATTATAAAATAGAAGAAATTTTTTTTTCTATACCATTATACTACTTATTTATAATAGATGATTAATAAATGTTTACTACAAGTAATACAATACATAATCTTGAGCGGTATAATAATTTTTATGAATGCGTAAAGTAAAAATTGTTTTTGTTATTGAAAATTACGTTTTGTATGAAAATTATGAGAAGCTATTAAGATTTTTATAGTATTAAATATTAATTTATGTTTCATTCGCAACATATAAAGCAAGTTTAATATTGGCAACTTAAAGTAGCATCTACTACTAATTATGAAATTGTTTATAAATTCTATCGATTAGCAATAAGAGCTGAAATAATCTGAAATTTTTTAAGTAGCGCATCCAGAAAAAATTTATGTTCATGCCGAACGCCCTGTTACCAAGAAGAAGCGAGTAAAGGCGAGAAAATTGCAAGAATGAAAAAAACGAGATATATTAAAAATATCTAAGTACAAGAGCAACAATAGAGAGAGTATCATAAAAATATCCACATATATAATCGATATTGCAAAAAATGAATTGTCATTTTATCAGAGACTCGGAGAGAACCCACCTGACTCTTGGGCTCGATTGGGACGTTGCACGTAACCGGGCTCGGGGTTTTTAATGGACTATTGGGAATGGCTGGTAGGGGTTTCGGCGGGGCGGACAATTGGGCTTTGAGGATGGGGGAAGACGGCGACGCTTGGGTCACCGTGCTATCGTTACGCTGTTGTAGTTGTTGTAGTTGTTGCACCTTAGCTTGAGTTGCGCTATTACTGCCACCGACGACACTAACGACCGTGTTGGATGTTGCTCCACCCGGCTGGCTAGTGCTCGTGGTCGCTGCAGTCTGGCCTGGATACGTCACCGGGCCTGGATTAGCGCGCACTCGAATCCCCTCGTAGTATAAGGTACCCGTATTTTCACCTTTTATCGGATTAGGCCCAATTGAGCCCCCGAAGACAGACCTATGAATGATAAAGGAATTAATTAGAAATAAAATTATTGTATTTAAAGTTCTAAAATGGTTTCAAAAAGTTTTATTAATAAATAAAAATACACGAATTGTTATCAGTTCCAAAATCGAATTAAATTATAAATGTAACTGCAATTACAGTCACTATAACATGATTGCAGCTATGACAAGCGTAATTGCTTCTTCTTTGATACCAAATTGAAGTATGGAAAAATTCAAGCGGTAGCAGCTACAATTTTAATTTAAATTAATTTAATTTAAATTTTTATCAATTTAATTTTAATTTAATTCCAAACTTCTTTGCACGTATTATAATGAAAATATGGTAAAAATTAATTTCTTTTGCAAATATAAATACTAATAATTTTTAAACACATATTAATAAAACAGATAAACTTTATCTTACCTGACACATCGCGGAAAATGAAGTGGAGCGATGACGCCTCTTCTTCCAATTTTTGTGCAACAACCAAGATATTTTTTATACAATTCTTCTTGCTCGATTTTCACACCCGGGGATAATTCAAAATTAGCACGTAACCAACCAAGAGCAAACTGTTCATTCTCTTGAATGATTTGTTGGTGAGCGTGTTGTTGTTGCAGAGAGTTTGCTGCTGCTTCTGCAATCATTAATTTTTCTACATAAAATTTTTTAGTGTATTGTTTGTAAAAAATTTTATACATAAAAAACATGGCTTTACAATCTTGTATAAAAAAAAAAATTATATATTACGCATTTTGAAAAAACAAACTTTATCTGAATTTTGAAAAGAACAGTATGTTCTAGTTCTATTTTTCATTTTACTAAAAATTTAATGACTAATATTTTTTTGAGTTTGAGTTATACAAATTTTATTTATTAAAAGGAAATTTTTTCTTTAATTTTAAAATTGAGGATCACCATGTCATTTTCAGACTTTTCAACATCTACTTACTCGCTGCGGCGCTCTTCGGCGTGCTAGGCCTAGATCCACCACCCCCGGAGATGGCCTTTGTCGAGGTGGGCGGCGCCGGCGACGACTGCACCTGCTGTGCTTGTTGCGTGTGCGTTTGGTTGACCGTAACAGCATTGACCTGCGTGACCGCAACTGGCGCGGCGATCGTCTGCTGCTGAGTCTGCGTCTGTACCTGTTGCGTCTGCAGCGGCGAGTGGCTGCTTACTATGAGCGGCGTCGTAACGTTACCGCTGCTCGCTGGTATGACGACAGTGCCTCCAGACACGTTGACGCTCGTGGCCATTGGTGCGCCGGGCGCTCCCGGTCCGTGATGCACCACCGTGGTTGCGCTGTTGATCGGCGACTGTTGCGTCGAAGGAGACGATGTCACCTGTGTCGGTGCCGGCGATTGGCTTTGCGCTTGTTGCTGCTGCTGGGCTGCGGGAAGTGAGGAGACTGTCTCAACGACTCGCATCAATATGCAAGCTTTGGGTCCGTAGCTTTGTGCCTCGACAGTTACTAAAGCGACGAGGGTATCGATGGCGCCACGCACTCGGGCTACGCTTGTACACGGACGCTCGCCGAGAGACGTCAGGGCGTATAAGCACTCGAGCGTGTACACCAAAAGAGCGATATCACTAAGGGCTAGGAACCTAAAATTTAAAAGAATCGGTGTAGAGACTTGTAACTGTAGGATATGAATATGTTATTGTGTGTAATGACGAGGTTAATTCGATTTTATCTATCTATGACATACTCTTGTATATAAAAAATGACAAATACTTTATTTGCTTTAAGGAAACGGATATGTACGTTGGTAAAAACATGATAAACGCTCAAAGTAAAAAAAAAATCAAGTCATGCAATGTTGTTGCTGCGATAATGATTTGATATCTACTTTGCATTTTTAAATCAACCAAGAAAACACTTAGTAAAACCTGATTTCTAAATATCTACAGTTGATGAAACATTAAAAGTTTATATAATAAACATATAAAATAAATTCATAAAAGTTTTATTCTCACCTGCAGATGAGCTCGTAAACACTATCATCCAAACCGAGTGTAACACTTTCCTCGTTCAGATCTTGTTGGCTAATCTTGTTCAGTATCTCCAAACTACTAATCACAATGAACCTATCCTGCGAGTCTATGCCTTTAGTAACGCAAGAGAGAATTATATTGGTGAGCCTTTCGCCAGCCTCTTTTAAGATGATCTCGTTCGCGATGTTGCCGAGGGTGTCGTAGCCCAACTGATGCAGGTTGCTCCATCTCGCTCGCACGCAGAGCAGGACGAAGCGCAGGAAGCTGCGATTGTTGGCAAGCACCGATGCGTTCTCGGGCGTAAAGCTAAGGTTGCGTAGGATCGCGGCTATCTGCAGGACTCGCTGCCCGTAGGGATCCTGAGTGCCAAGAGTCCGGCCCACGCAGAACAGGTCCTTGTCGTCGTCCTCGAACTTGATCGAGTTCTGATTCTGATCCTTGAACGTAGAGCCCGTGGACGACGAGGAAGCCTCGTCGATCAGGTGGGCGGAACCGATTGATACGATGCGTTCTTCGAGGATCTCGATGCCGCTTTCCAGCCTGTCGCAGTCCAGTGAGGCCTGTAAAATTTTTAATGTATTTATGTCTTTAAATTAAATGTAATATAAACTTTAATTTTAGTTCTTAGAAACTGCAATTACGTCATAGTTCATATTTAGAACTATTATAATTTGAAATAAGTTTAATTGAGAATACACATTAATTCTATGAATTTATTAACAAACAGTAAAAATCAGTTTTTAGAGAGCATATTTTATTCCCTGCACTTTGCAAATGAGATTCTCTTATATACCAAACTGAACCTACTTCCCTAAAGTGTGCGTTTACGTGAGAGAATAAAAATAAAATCCAATAGAAAGTAAATTGCATACATTATCGAGTTCCATCGGGCTGGGCGCATCGTCGGGCGCCTGGAGCCTCTGCCTGGCGGCCTTGAGCTCCTGCTTCCTCCTGAGGAGCCGCTTGGCATTGCTGGTCTCGGGCTTCTTGATGAAGATCCTCTCGTCGGTGAGGTCGAGTATCTCCTGGGAGTCGAGGACGTCCGACCAGAAGCTGTTGATCGAGTAGTTGCGCACGCGCGAGTAGCACTCGATGAAGAGCTGCCGCGTGCCCGGCGAATCGAAGACGCCCGCGTGGGCGAGCAGGTGATTGACCAGGCGCGGGTACTTGTCGAGGCGCAGCGTGTGCTTGCCCTCGTTCGACAGGAACGTGCAGACGTTGATCGCGAAGTCCTGCTCGTTCGGCAGCGGCGAGATCAGCGAGAGCGCGAGCTTGTCGTAGTTGGACGGCTTGTAGAGGTCCGACGACAGACCGTTGTACTCGCGCAGCGATTCTGGAAATTAGAGAAGGTGCCGAGGTTAGCTTCGAGTTTTGAGGACGGAGCAGAAGCTCATTTTCTTTTTCAGGAAGTTTTATTATACGCGTTGCGGTTGCCAAGGAGGTATTTCTGGATTATAATCTGTATATCTTTGCTGTACAGAGGATTTATTTATAGATGAAAGAGTACTTCATTCTCTTATCTAACCGAGGGAAGAATCAATGGAGATAGCGAATTTTAATAAAGCTGACCCATCAGAGGGAAGCAGTTCAAGCTTCTGCGCATGTAAGATATTTTTTAATAGAAAAAATTCTTACAACTAATCGTATTTCTGTTTGCAAAGGTAATAATAATAATAAATTAACAATAATAAGCAATCAAAATTTCTCTTCAGACTAAATTAGGAATTCGTTCCTTTTGTAATTAGATTCATTAAGTAAATCATATATTTCATAGCAAAGATTAGATAATTCCCACAAGAAACATCTATTGATCGCAACTCATTGGACAAATGCTCAGCCGTGTCTAACTTTTAACCGAGCAACTTGTCCAGCCGTCGAAACCACCACCCCCCGAGCCCTCCCGAGCAGCCCAGCGGCCCCACCGCGCTCCATAAAAAGTTGTAGCAGAACGAGTCGTGTAACACTGGTTATCGACGTATACGCACGCCGGGCGTTTACCGCTTATCAGTCCTGCACTCGTTGGCGCGATAATAACTTACCCGAGCATTACGCTCGCGAGAAGACACGCAGAGCGCGACGACTCCTCTCTCTCTCTCTCTCTCTCTCTCGGCGCTGCACAAAACGTGTCCCGCAGCTATATTGATTTTGTAATGCGATAATGCGGACGAGGCGAGCGCTCTCGCTCGCTCCCCGGCTGAATAATGCCGCCCGCACGCGCCCCCATGTGCAAATGCGTGTTTACGTCGCGGTTCTCTCTCTCTCTCTCTCTGGGTGCGGAGCTGCTCGCGAAGTAAAGCGACGCGCTCTTTGAGGAGAGCCCTGCACTTTCCGACGCCCGCATTCAGAGCCGAGCTCTGCGAAGGGAACGATTTGGGAAGGGTTTTTGCGGCGACTCCTTTTTTTTTCTCTCTCTCTCTGCTGTAGAACGTTGGGATGCGCTTTTTGCCCGGGTCGGGGATAAGGTTTACGAATGAGCAGGCGGGTTTTATCGTTTGCGAGCGAGTGTAAGCGTATTCCTTTTAGCAGTTACGTAACGCGCGCGCGCGTAAAAATACACGAGCCCGTTATGAAAAGCTTCCGCTTTATCTGCGTCGTAAATTTCGTCCGAGTTTTCATCATTCCCAACAAAAGCGCTCCGCAATTCCAAGCGCGCGAAACTCCAAAAGACCGTCGCCCCGAGCTATCCCCAACGAAAGCCGAGTCTTCCTCCGCGATCGCCTCGCTCTCCCCGCTGTCCGGCCTCGGATCCTTCCACGGCCGTCGTGAAAAAAAGAGCGGCGCGCTCGGCCGCCGTCGAAAAGTGCGAGCATCGACTCGTTACGCGGGCAGGCGAGCGAGCTCCGAGCGGGGCAAATGAGCCGTGGAGCCGTGGGTGGCGGTACGCTGCCCGAGGGAGTGCATCGAGTGCCGAGTGGCGGTAATGAGTCTCGCGACGATTGGGGTGTCTTGTTTTTTCTTTTTTTTCGAGCACCGCTGTTGCTAAGCGCCGGTGTAATTGAACTGATTTTGGAATCGATCGAGGCGGATGGACGGCTATTTTGAGGGACCGTTGGAGACTGACTGACCGGGAAGTATAGTTTCGGGTGTTTTAATTTAATGACTGGGTGGAGTCGGACATTGAATTCTAAGTTAATTCGTTGGATTCGTTGTTAATTCGGTTTTGGAATTTAATTTTTGTCCCAATTTTCATGGACACTTTTAGCTTTGGCAAAAACCAACTGCCGAATAATTCGAAGCACCTCGAAACGCGCGTCTTTCTCCCTCTGCAAAAAAAGTCACAAGCTCTCACAAAGAGACTCTTTCAAAACGCAGTCCCAGAATCGGACGAGGAGCTCAGACACAGAGAGACCCGGTGGAGAGAGCCGCGCCGAGACCGAAAAGCCAGGCGGAGATAAAAGCCGAGCAGCGAAAGCAACAGAGAAAGCTCTATCTCGCGCGAACGCTTATCGATTGCGGCTTTCCTCGAGAGGGGGAGGGGGGAGGAGGAGGGTGAGCCGCATAGCTCCGTCTCCGTTACAGCTGGGCTCGTCCGACTCTTTTCGCACTTGCTGACGCGACGACTGCCTTCTCTCCTCTCCTACGTCGCTATATCGATCTCGCGGTCGAGCCCCCTCCCCCTCACCCACCCGCGAAGGCTCGCGCGCGCCGCCGTGGAAGGAAGTCATCGCGGTAGCGCGCTTTCTTTATCTTTTCACGCGAGCGCTCGAGGTATATCCTACTTTCGGCCGCGGGAGGTGAGCCATTGTTGTGGCGCCGCCGCCGCCGACGACGGCGACGCGACGGTGGTTCAACCGGCGCTACCGACGTACACTCTTGGCTTGGCTTTCTTTGCCTTGGATGAAGGGGGGAGGGGGGGGGGTGCTCGTAACGAAGCAGACGTAATATAGTTAGCGAATAATATAGACTTCATTAAAAATGAAGTTTTCAATGAAGCCAAGTTAAGGTTTGATTATATCTACTGATTCTGATCAAATCGAGTAACCAAAATGTCAGAGCGCATGAAGTTCTGCGTGAAGCCGGCAGAGTTGACGGAGATTGTGAGCCTTGGGGTCGAAAACAAGTTACGGAAGGATTGATCCACATCGAAGTAGCTTACTCCGCGAAAGCCAAGCAACTATTAAATCCATATCTTGTAGATTAATTACTTGAGAACTGCTGGAAAACCATATCATTCGCAAACATAATTTAAATCTTTTTACTCTGTTAATACTAATAAATACACAAGCAGCAGTTCGTTTACCAGCAGATGTTGCGTCAAAGTCGAAAAAAAAAAAACAATCACAATTCCCAATCAGCGCCACCTGCCAAACGGCCGAGAAAAATAAGTGAAAACAACAAAAAGCAACGATCCCTCTTCCCCCCTTAACGAGGCCATTCACCCATATTTCGAAAACGCGCGAAAACGTAAGTGGCAAAGCCGCCCCTCGAAGCTCCCCGACGAGACCACTCTCCGCAAGCGGGCCCTCCGTCCCGCGCATCAATCAGCCGGCAGCTCAGCGGAAAAGCCTATCCAGGCTCCCGGGAAAGCCGAGTTACAACGGAGCCCACCCCCTCCCCGCCCCCTCGCAGGCGCCAGTAGCGACGGTAGCCGCGCGTTGGCGCCTGCGTTTAGCACGCATCTGTCGCGCGCGCGCGCGCACACAAATAGCGGCGCGGCTCTCGGGGGATATCTTCCTCGAGGCGGAAGGGAGGCCCGATTGATCCGCGAGGCGCATGCGCCAAGCTTATATACGCCCATGTTATCTCGGGCGCCGTGCATAATGCACATCTTTCCCAGGCCTGGCGGAGCGCAGGTTCGTTGATCCGCGCCGCGCCGCGCGAATTTTCGGCGAGGGAGGCAG
>JAWWEM010000001.1:4694293-4714794 GCA_035582935.1 Ormyrus thymus
TCAAAGTTTTTCATTGTACATTTCTAAGAATATTCAAAGCAGGCATAAAGCCATTATTGTGACGTAAAAGTGTTATCCTGGCAATACACTGGTCTATTCTGCGTTTCAGCACGTCTTGCGGAAGTAGATAGGCGAGTGCATTAGATCTTCTTGAGTATATTTCTATGGTGCTATCTCTGCATTGATGGCGATAAATTTAAATTACTGGAATGTTTTCATATGAGTTTAATAATATTCGAATAGTATACCGGGGCAAAATTGTAAGTAAATTTAAATGTTGGCTTGTTTTATACTATCATCGGCAATCTGATATTCAGGTAATACGTTTAATAATTAAGACTAAGATTGAAAATTTTGTAAACAAATAATTAAGAGTAGTTTTCACTTGAATACAGCCAAAATAAATACAAGATTTGCAGTCAATGTTAAATTATAAACGAAATGATATAGGAATTACTTTTATTTGTCATCTCTACACTTTTAAAATATATCTATTATTAGTTACTCAATCACGTTTAGATTACTATATACGCATTTGAGCTTAATTCTAAATATTAAAATAATAATAATGCCATCAATATACTTGTTTGTATCAGTGTGCTTCCAACATCCGATACATCTAGAATGCATGTATGAATAAGAATGAGAAGGAAGAGAACGAAGAAGGAAAGAGAAAGTAACGCATCCGGGCAAAGCGGAAAAGCCAAATCACCGTTAGTTTTTCTAAGCAACCGTATTTAAGAAATTATGAAAGCGAAGTCGGTAGGGTTAGTTACTTGATATAAAAATAGGGAAAGTTTGTTAAAAATAGTGTGTTAAAACAATAAAAACGTATTAAAAAAAATTATTTAAAATTTTTAAATATTACTTTTAATTTTTTAAGATGATGTTTCATTCAAAGGAATCTTATGGTGCTCTTTGGAAAATCCATTTACTCGGGAGAATATAAATTAGCTTCTCGGGAATCTCCAAAATTTTTCGCTAAAAATAAGACGTAATCTATTTCATTGATCTTATAGCTACAATTTTAACGTGCAGAAACTTTATATACAATTAAAGTAAAGGTTCTAATATTAGAATATATCTTGTAAAAAAATTACAAGATTGTTGAATTAAAAGTCTGTGAAAATCTCCTCTTTCAGTGGTTCAACTATTGACTGTGAAAAGCAATTTTGCGTAAAATTTTCCTTTTCTAATCGGGATATGCGATATCACGTTACAAATTCGAACCCGAAGGAACGCCATCTACAGTACGATCTTGCACTTCCACCCGCACCCAGCCGAAAAAAAACACTTTCGAAAGAAAGAATACGCCGTTCTAGCTCCAAGCTCCAAGGCGCGGAAGTGGAGTAGCGCTTATGCCTTCGGTGAAGTATAAACCAGAATAGGCTCGAATTCAGAACAAAACGACGCCTCGAAAAAAGGATGTCACTTAGTCCACAAGTAAATAACGGTATACTACTGTGCTGGTGCGTATGCTTTTGACGTGTCGTCCTCTCTCTCTCTCTCTCATTTTTCGCGACGCCACCGAGAGGGGAAAATCTCTCGCTCTCACGCTTGGTTTTCCCGTGCTTTGGGCAGGCTGCGTGCGTCGAGTCGCGTGGAGAGATAGCAGCGAAATCCCCAAACAATAATGCCAGGGTAAGTTCTAACCGTGGCGCAATCGACGCCCCATTCATGTAGTGATGCAAGACGTGATGCTCGTCCGCTTATCGGACGCGAAAAAATGTAAACAACATTGAGAGAGACGGAGCGAGTCTACTGTGTTATGTGCGCCTTTTTTCTCCCTCTCTGCTCTGCTCTCCTCTAGCTCTTGGGAGTCCGTGTGTGCTGCTATACTACAGCTCTTCTGTCACTTTCGACCGCGCGTTGGAGCTTCCTTTTTTGGAGACGGTTCGCACGACTTTCGCGCGGAGTCTCGGCCCTTTTTTCTTTGACACGCGGAAGCTGTCAGTCGCTCTCGTAGGACTGGTCAGCTGTTCCTTGCTTCTGTCAAGTGACAATTGGGCTCTGCACCTTCAGCGTTCGGCCACACGTTCCTTTTTTTTAATTGCGAGATGGGCTGAGAGAGTTTACAAGTCTGACTTTAAATGACTTTTCGTCGCGAGTTATTTTAATTGAGTATTCTTTGTGTTTGAATGAGCAAATGCTGTGAAGAAAGGCTGCAAAGTGGTTCGTTGTACCTTGCGTACTACTTGAGCCTTTGTAGAGTAATTGTTGCATAATTTTTTATTGTTTTAACTTTGGGTTTTGATCTGTGTCACTTGACTGCAATTGAAACAATTTTTTATATCTGTAGGAGTGGTCAAGGAAAGAATTGTAGATAGAAGTTAAAATGCAATTTATTTTAAAATGGTAATTTTTTAATGGTAATATTTTAATTGACAATTTTTAATAGTTGAACTTCCTTATGTTAATGGTTGTCGTACGGAAAATATTTAAATATTCATTACAAAATTTAAACTAATTTAATTACTGTTCTTTGTTTGTTTCTAGATGTCGAGTTCCAACAGAAATGCAACCGCTCAAAGATCTGCGGTGATCGATTATGATCGTCAGTTCCAAGAGGATTTGGAGCGTGCACAGGCTCTAAGTTTGGAAAGTTTGGCTCTAGAAAAATTTAGACTCCAAAAGCAACAGAAACAATATGGCAACAACTGTACTCAGGAAAGTTATTCCAATCAGAGTACAAGTAGTTCACGAACTACTCCTGTGCCCACAAATAGTGGTAACAGCTCGGAAGCTGATGGATCTGTCAATGAAAAGTAAGGCAGAAAAATTTTAGGAGATAATTAATTTTCAAAAAATTCATATTCAGTTTTTTTAAATATGAAATTTTTAAACTTTTAGTAAGTTTGAATTGAGAAGTAGACCTAGGCCTGGTAGTACTTCAAGACAATCTAGGAATGGAATGATTGTACAAATTCAACCACCACCTATTCCAACTCGCAGAAATTCAACGACAAATCAAAGTCAAGCAGCTGACTTAATCAATTTCACAAGTCCTGTTAAGCAAGATAGTTTATCAGAGTACTGTTGTGCTCCTCCTCCATTGCCTTCGTACGTAGAGATGTACTTATATCAAACAATGAAAATTATAGTTATAAATTAAAAGACGTGTTTATAAGAAAATTTTAATAATTAAAAAATTTGCAATTTATTAATTGATATAATATTCCATAAAATTCAATAAAGATTTTTAATTTTTGTTTCAGAAAAACAATAACTGAACCAAAATGGGAAAATCATCCTGCCTTATTGCGAAAAAATTCTCGGGTTTCAAGAAGCAATAGTTCAGCAGCTGCATATCAAACTACAGACTTTAGATATAATTCAACAGCACCAGCTCCAGGGCCTAAATGTGTAACTGCGCCATGTTCACCAGGAACTGGAATCAATTCAGTTTTACCAAGAACTGGAATAAGTAATAATGTACCTGATGTTGTTCCACAGGTAAAAACTTTTTAAAATAATAAGTAAATAAATTAACTTGACTTACATATCTTATGCCGGGAAACGTTTATACTAATATAACGATATTAATGCAAATCATTAAAACTAATTTTTGAAAAATTCGTGTTCTCTTAGATCTTAAAGCAATTATAAATCATGTTTTTTTTAAAGAATATGAAATTATTTTAGATCTTCAATCTTAAATATTTAAAATATTTAACAAACTTATTTTACACTTCCAGCCTGCCTGGAATCCGTACACTTTTACTTATCAAACTTATATTCTTCAGGTATTTTAGCAGCCCTTTGTGCGAATAGTTTTTAGAATTTTTTGCGAATAGGCCTATCATCCATTAGATCCACATTAACATTAATCACTCTCCGACCTTGTGATCAAAATTTCAAAATCGTCATATCATAATATATTCATAACGGCTGCTTGGCCACTGATTAAACATTCATAATCTTGCAGCTTTTTTAAACTAAAACATAGCTTTTTAAATTTTCGAAATATTTTATACCACAAGCCTATTTATAATAGCATGTAGCGTTATGATATAACACTAAAAATATAGATAATAATTTAAAATTTTTTGTCAGAATAATTATTTTTACTTTTATCTTATTGTTTTTAATTTAATAATTATTGATATATTTTTTTAAACTCCTTTTTCTCCTTTTTCACTATGTTACCGATTTTATCCTTTGTGTAAGAAGATTTTTCGAGTGATTTTGCTATTTTTTGAGAAAAAAGTTTTATACTTAATGATTTTTTTACTTCCGCAGATTCCACCCTTGCCAGTGAATTACCGACCAGCTATTGCTCCTCCTCCAGTGAATAATATTCCACAACTTACATATCCTGTGGACGATGGTCAGCTGAACGTTTTAAAAGTAATTGAGAAAAAGCAGAATAGTAATCTCATAGATCTTAGTACTTTCGAGCATCTTGAGGATAAAACGAACGTGAGAGTAAGCGTCCTTGAAGCGTTCGATCCCCTTCTTGTTAAGACTGAAGAACCTAAGGAAGTTATTTCTACCAAAGGTTCTAACGATGGTAAATTTATAACTATTTATAACTGATTTAATTTTATTATTCCAAACTTCTTTATTATTATTTAAAACTTTACAGATACAGATTCACAAATGGAAGGATCTGTATATGATCCATTCGATCCTTTTGATTACATGTACAGCACAAGTGAAACCGTAAATTCTGACCCGGTGTATGCAGCTGTCGATAAATCCACAAAATCACCTGCTGTTTCTCCAGCAGCTCCCCCGCCACTCCCTCCTAGAAATTCTTCTGCTTGGAATACTATTGAAAGAAGGAAAACGTCCTTAGATCGAAGAGTAAGCGAAAACGAACTCATAATCTTTTAAGTAAAATATTTCAGAGGATAAATTTTAAATTGTTAAAAACATTTTTTTTAGCAAAAACGGCAAACCAGATTGTACGAAAATGTTACCGTAGTTAAAACCAGGGCCTCTTTACACGATTGTGATTTGTTAGCTTTTCATAAGATAATCAAAGATGTTAGAGGTTTGTACGATGATATTTGTAAAACTCATTTGGATAACTTTAATTTTAATATATAACAATTTAATCTATCTTTTTTAGCAAATTTTCCGTTTAACGACCCTAGTACAAATGTAGGTCACATTATTAGTCCAATGATGGAAAGTTCATATCCAGAAAATACCAGTATAAAACTAATAGTACACTCAAAAATGCAAAGCGAAGAAAAAGACAGCATGCCGTCCATATCATTTACATGTGACGGTTCGTATTTCATGCAATTATATTTACAAACTAATCACTTCCCATGTTACATCATAAAAATGAGCTTATTATTTTTTTTATTTTGTTTCCAAACAAAACAATAATTATCATACTTTCATAAACTAGTATTCAATTGAAAAATTAATTATGTCAATTCATCTTTTTTATAGTTACCTGCAGCGTCGAACATGTGATATTAAATATTTCGTGTACACTAGAAGACGAAAATACGGTTAATGTTGAAAAGTATTGTCTCAGAGTTTGGGGCTTGGCGGAATATTTAGCTCCAAATACAGTTCTCGCACAGTATGAATACGTCCATCAGTGTATTAAATTAGAAAAAGATATTGAACTAGCAATTGAGACAAAGGATCAAATGAAAAGATCTATCGCTAGAACTGTACGTTTTTTTCACATTTTATAATATTTTAAAAATTTGTATTCGAGTATTATTATACATTTTTAATATCTTTTTTTGCAAAGCTTCAAGATGATAATCGAGATCAGTGCCTTATGCTTGAAGACATTTTGCCGAATGAGCCACTTCAACCAATTTCTTACGATACTCTTCTCATTTTACTGGGTAACTATAATAAAAAAATCTTTTCTTAAATAAAAATTGTTCGAAAAATAATTGGATTTTAGAATGCAATTTTTAACTAAATTAATTTTTTTTTTTTTTTAGAAACTGTTGAAAAAGAAATGGAACGAGTCGAATCTACGGCTGCACAATTAGCAACTGGTAGTCACGGTTCCAGTCTTCTTCCACAGTTACAACCGCGAGGTGTTGTACAAGCCGTCAAAGCTGTTTGTGCCCTGATGGGAAATGTCGAGACGTTTGAAATCACCGAAGCCGTCGACAATTTCGTAAACGCTTGCTGCAAATTTTTGCCTCAAATGCATACGACGAATATCGAATGCAAGAAACCCGAGATTTTACACGAAGATGGTGATTATTCAGTAGTGACTTTAAGAACGAAATTCCCTGACGTAATATCATCGCATTGCAATAAAATCAGAGATGCGGTACAAGATCTTGTCGAAACTTATTGTCATGCTTTTAGAGTAGATTTTCAATTAAGTAGCCGAGGAGAATATCCTACAAGTAAGATTTTAAAATTTTTTATTGCGTGCTTTCTTTTATTTATTTTATTATTTTATGCTTTTAACTAATTTTAATTTTAACTTTTGCTCGTAATACTTCTAAAAGTGAACATTAAATTTTTTCCAGATACTTTAATATCTTCGCAAGTGATAGACACAGTTTTAGTACGGGTTGGCGCTTTACATAGATTACCTAGTTCTTGGAAGCATGACGATTATATTGTGGCTGCTCAAATCTTTCATGGTACAAGACCAGTCGGGAATCCTGTATTGTCAGAACCAATGACTGCTGGTCACTCAAATTTTTATCCTAAAATTTTGTTTAATTCATGGTATGATAGTGTTATCAAGGATTATTATAATAAAAAAAATATATTAATCTAAAGTAAAATAATAATTATAAAAATATAAATAGGTTGGAATTCAGAGGCATAAGCGTTTGTCAAGTTCCAAGAGAAGCTCGATTGGTGCTGGTTATTTATGGTCGAACGCAGCAGCCAGTTGATCATGAAGCGAATTCTTCACAAGGAGCTATGGAAAAAGAGGAATTGGGTTGGGGAGCTATACAATTTTTTGACTACGATGGGTAAAGTTTATTAGATATTATTTAAAATACTGATTAAAATTCTAGGCAATTATGAAAATAATAGTTATTAATTTTTACAGTGTAATGAGTCAAGGAAGTTTCTTCTTATCGTTATGGCCAGCAGTTGCAGATAAAAGATTAGGTCCTGCTCCAGCACCAGGAATTCATCCTCATGGAGATACACATCCAATTATTGGCTTGGAACTTCCTGATTACGGTGGAAAAGTTCTATTTCCTACAGAACTTCGAGATCACAATATAGAATCTCTTGATTTTAATTCGCTCGACCAAAATACTCAAGAACTGCTTTTGTATATTACAGAACAAGATACTTTTTCCAGGTACCCCTAAATTATAATTTAAAGTATTCCTAATTTATAAACTATTATTTTAATTATAATGCCTATTTTATCTCGTAGACCACCAGTCGATGAACGAGAAATTTTGTGGGAAAAAAGACATTATCTACACGAAAAACCAGAAGCTTTACCAAAAGTTCTTTTAGCAGCTCATAGTTGGGATTGGGCTTGTTTACCTGATTTGCATGCTTCACTTCGGGTTTGGAGTCCACTTCCACCAGTTCAAGCTCTTCAACTACTATTGCCATGGTACAGTGAATCTTTTAATTTTTGTTTACTTACCTTTCATAATAAAATCATCCCAAATAATAAAATGTTCTACATAATTTCCAGTTTCCCAGATATCAAAGTTAGAGAAATGGCTGTTAACTGTATACAAGAACTTACTAATGACGAATTAGTTGATTATCTGCCTCAATTACTCCAAGCATTAAAGCATGAAACCTATGAGGCATCGGCACTTGCAAGGTTTTTGTTGGAAAGAGCTTTAACATCGCCGCGCGTTGCTCATCACATTTATTGGTTATTAAATCAAGCCTTACCCGGTCAAAGCCCTCAGGTATGTTTTATTATTATTATTGAAACAAAAATTTAGTAAAGAAGAAAAGTATTTATAAATAAATAAAATGATTTGTTTGCCTTTAGAATTCTTCCGAAGGTACTTTACAAGATGGCAAGAGCTTAAGCTTCGCGCGATATCATCGAAGATTACAGTTAATGCTTCGTGCTTTATTAGCCGTTATTGGTGAGGCTTTACGGAATAGCTTCCTTGCACAACAGTTTCTCGTTAAAGTTAGTAAAATTTTTATGGATTTTTGGTTCTTTTTTAAATAAGATATAATTGAATACATTTTTTTATTATTTAGAATCTACACGAAGTTGCTGAAAATATTAAAACAACCAAAGAATCCTTAAGGCTTGAGACATTAAAGGTCGGCTTGCAAAATATTAATGGTCAATTAGTCGAAGATGAGGGAACATGCCTACCGTTGTCTCCAAGTCGACAAGTCGCTGGAATTAACGTTCCAACTTGTTCCTACTTTCCTTCTTTCACGTTACCTCTTAAAATAAACTTTATTGGAATCGATAATGATATAAGCCCTGCCATTTTTAAGGTTTGTACAAGTTTAATAGTATTTTTGAAATTCATTCGAATAAATCATTTGATGATATTATAAATGTTCATGAAAATTTTGTCATCCTTTTTATGAACCGTTATTAACCACAAGTAGTAGTAATTAGAAAGAGTTATTATCTTTTTATAAAAAATTATAATAGATTGTGCGAATTAGCAACATTTTTCAAGTTTATTATTAATGTCGTTAAAAATGAATATATTTATAAAAGTTTAAATTCTATGTTGCTTTTAAAAATCGAAACAGGTTGGGGATGATTTGCAGCAAGACATGCTAACTATACAAATGGTACGAATAATGGATAAGTTATGGTTAAAGGAAGGTCTTGACCTTAAAATGGTTACCTTTTCTTGCGTGCCAACTGGATACAAACGGGGCATGATTGAAATGGTAACGAATGCGGAAACTCTTAGAAAAATCCAAGTAGAATTCGGCCTCACTGGTTCTTTCAAAGATCGTCCGATTGCCGAGTGGTTAGCTAAGCACAATCCTTCAGAATTAGAATACGAACGTGCGGTAGAAAATTTTACGGCCTCGTGTGCTGGATATAGTGTAGCTACCTACATTCTCGGTATTTGTGATAGACATAACGATAATATCATGTTGAAAAACTCGGGGCACCTGTTCCATATTGACTTTGGCAAGTTCTTGGGAGATGCTCAAATGTTCGGTAATTTTAAAAGGTAAGGTATTTTTTAATTTTATGTAAATTTGCGTAGATCCAAAATGTATTTTTTTAAAACAAATTTTTTAATTTTTAGGGATCGAACCCCGTTTGTCTTAACTTCCGACATGGCTTATGTAATTAATGGAGGCGATAAACCTTCGGCTAAATTTCATCATTTTGTGGAATTATGCTGTCAGGCATTTAATATCGTTAGAAAACACGGCAACTTAATTCTACATCTTTTTGGTCTTGTAAGTTTTTTTATTTCTGTTACAATTTAAGCTTAATAATTATATTTATATTACATAAAAAATTTTCGGTACATTAAAAAAATTAATATTATGTGCTTCCAAAATACATGCCATAAAATTAAAGTTATAAATTAATTTCCTGGTAAGTGCTTCACCACAATAATAGAGATAACAGAAATACAATAGAGATGTTCGACCGCAACAACGGGAAAAGAGTTATCACTGCCTTTTTTTTATCTCAACGCGTGGACCACAATCGCTAAGCAGTTGTTGTTCCTCAGTTAACTTATCCTTCGTGCTCTGCGTGGTCAGGAGTGCACATACGAAGAGCTGCATTACAGAGAAGATTTTGCAAGCTAAATTATTACTAGCAAAAATTATTTTTGTCAGTAGAATAGAAATATTTTTATTTAATATTTTAATTTCATCAATCGTTTCTTATTAGTGATTTAATATCAAATAATATGAAATGCCTTAAAAAAATAAAGGGAAGCAAAATATTTAAAAATGTTTTTTTTGTAAATTTAAAAAGAATAAAATAAAAGTATTTATACAACTAGTGATGTGATAAAATACTTTATAATTTATCACCAAAAATCTACCTGAATACTTGCAAAATCTTATGTTAACATCGGTGAACATTTAACAAAATTCCAGTTTATAGAAAAGTGCTTTTCTAAGTGAAAAAACCGTTTAAAATTGTGCAATGGCATCATCATCGATAAACTCCTTCGCGCGACCAAAAAAATTATCGAATCCTCGTCTAGAATCAACTATGAGAGCCCGAATGAATGAATACACGAATTCACAGATGACCTCTTCGGGAATACCTGGAGTAACTATGGATGCTGTGAGTTATGTTCAACGAGCACTCCTGCCCGGACAAACGAATCCTGAGGCTGCAGCGACATTCGCTCGAATGATCGAAAGCTCATTGAAAAGCTGGTTTACGCAATTCAACTTTTTCCTTCACAATTTGGCGCAGCTGAGGTTCAGCGGAGAGCACAACGACGGCGAGCTGTTGTCTTTCATACCGCGAACTTACACGTAAGTTTTTATCATTAAATTGCAAATATTTATTTCACACTAAGTTCAGTCATTAATTTAGGACTTACAAAATTGAAAAAATTAAAAAGTTTACTTTATATTACATTTTATAAATAAAGGGTTTTAAGCTAATATGTAAGTAGAAAATATTAATATAATAATTTATCGTTTAGAATGCAACAAGAAGGCCAATTGACCAGTGTTCAAGTCCACGGCTACCAAAAGAGATATGATCCAGAAAAGTATTACATGTATATTCTGAAGATTCAGAGGAAAGGACAGACTGACCCTACTTACCTCTTCAGATCATACAAGGAATTCTGTGAATTTTATCAAAAACTCTGTATACATTTTCCTCTTGCCAAAGTTGCCAGGTAATAATTTCTCTATCATAATAATTTTCCTTTCAAAGTGAAGAGTTATTTTTTCTATTTGCCATTTTTCATAGTCGTAAACTAACAAAATAAATGAAAAATTTGTTTAATAAGTCAATAGTTTATTCATACAAATTTTATTATTAAAGCTATTAAAGTATAAAAACAGGTTAAAATATAAATTATCAATAAAGTTAAATATATCAATAATTTATTTTTCTGTAGTCTTCATATCAGTAGAACTTATTTTATTCATTTCTCCTTTGTCAATTGACGAATTTTCGGATCTTCCATTGCCATTGATTGGTATAGTTGATGCAACTGATCTATTCTCTGTTTCATTTTCAAATTCCAATTGTGGTTGTTTTCCATTTTTTGCATTGCTCCAGTAACTTAACTGGTCGAAAGTACGGTAAAAGCCTTCTCCTTGTGAGGAATACTTAGAATTCTTGTCAACGTCGAATTTTTCCTTACCGCAAATTGCACCCATGGTTTACCTAATACATTATAAATTAATAATTAATCATTTTTAGACTTTTCGAAATTATCAATTAGTTTTAAAATATTTTTTACTAACAATATTTTTTAAATTTATTGTTATTGTTTTAATCTAATTTACTTTACAACATTCAAAAAGATAAAAGGTAGTAATGATCGCTTTTTGATAATGAATTAGCGATTAATATACTGCTGCTATAAGATTTTATTTATGTAAATATGTTTATATATAATTTTGACTCAATTTTTTATAATTTTTTAACAAATATAACAGAAGTAATCAATTCTTTTTAAAAAATTTCTGTTGCACATTAAACGTTCCGCATTTTAATGATTTTGATATTAACAAAAATAAATCTTATGACATTTTAATATATTCTTGGGTAAAAACTATTGTTTTCTATAAATTTAAAATTTTTCAAAAAGTAATTCTCAAAATGTAAATGAATTTGAATACATTATTTATAAATAAAAAATTAGAATATTAAATAATTTCTTGTTGGTTGAAAATAAATTACACGAGTATTAGTAGGAAGACCGTTTGCAAATAAACATTTAAATGTTAAGCAACGTAACATAATATAATTAATATAATAGAATAAACATTTATACCGTTTTCTAAAAAAACTTCAAATTTTTTTATTTTAAAAAGACGACTCGTCGCTTTTTCACGAAGTAAATAATTTTCATCATTTTCCACGTTTTAAATTTTAATATTCTAATTTTTAAATTATTATCACATTGTGGTACAATAATTATACACATTTATTTGAATATAAAAAATATTCATAAAGATTAGATCTTAAATTTTTACATTGTCAAAATTAAAACGATTTCCTTAACTACTTTTTACACCGGTGTTTAAAACTGCAAAAATCACTTGAGTATTATGTTTTTAATTTGAGTATATATTTTATTAAGAAACAATTCAAATTTTACATTTGTAACTGAAGTTATAAATTAATTAACTTTTAGTACTAGATTTCGAAGCCTGTCAAGTAAATCGCATACTTTGTCTCGTGATTTCTTGAATTTTTTTATCTAATCAGATAGAAGTATCTTATCACGCATACCTATAAATGAAATAATTATCATTTAAAAAACTTTCGATCAATTTGCACTTTTTTGTCAATCAAATGATTGTTTAAAAATGAAATTGAATAAATAATCATGCAAATTATATTCTTTACAGTTTGCCTAGTGGGATGAGTGTTGGTCGCTCAAATATTAAACAAGTAGCCGACAAAAGACGCGCGGATATTGAAAAGTTCCTTTTGAGTCTATTCAAAATGGCTCCTGAAATTTCGCAAAGTGATTTAGTATACACATTTTTCCATCCGCTTTTGCGAGATCAACAAAATGCTGACATTCATCTTCGCAAAGTAAAAGGTGATTGCATTTATAATAATAAATTTGCCAGTATAGGTAATGCTTTTAATTTAATAAATAAATACATATAACTGCTTAATAAACTTTTAGTTTACTGATAAATTACTAATCTAATGCTTTTTTTAGTTGGAAATTGGTGGGCTGAGAAAAAAATTAGGGAAAATGTTCAGAGTGGTCAAATAAAATTGTCTCTTAATTATACCCGCGGAACTTTTTCCGTCATGGTTTATCACGCTAGAGGATTAGTTAAAGTCGCCAACGGTCAAGAGCCTAATACTTACGTGAAGGTTTACTTGAAGCCAGATCCAACGAAAGCAACAAAGCGCAAGACCAAAGTTGTTAAAAAGAACTGTCATCCGTCATTCATGGAAATGGTATGTATATCGCGTTTTACTATGAGATCATGTAAATGAATCATTAAGCGTTGATTCATGGATTTGCATACAATTAAAACGTCCTTAAAGATACTTGAAATGTCTGTACTTACAAATATCCTCTTTTGTTTGACTATTGTCAGATGTTTGAAATGATAAAATTTACACTTGAAATTTTACATTTATAGTTGGAGTATCGAATGCCATTAGATGTTATCCAAGATAGAACGCTGGAAGCGACAATTTGGAACCATGACACACTACAAGAGAACGAATTTTTAGGTGGAATTCGTTTGCCACTGAATCGGATAGAATTAACGTCCGAAATAGTTGAATGGTTTCCGCTGGGCGGGATAAGTAGATAAATAAGAGAAGGCAATTTTTTTTTTTAATAAGGCTGTGGAGAGATTTTGAAGATGAAGATGAGCGTCCGAGAGATCTTTTTTAACGGAATTAATCGATACGCACAAAAGCTGAGATACGAGAATCAACGAATATTCACACGAATCATATATACAAAAGGAAACTTTATTTTGAATTGTGCTAATTTTTGATGTTTTTACTCACTTGTTTTTTTCACATTTTATATATACAACTGAAAGCTTGCAAGCTTTTTAATCGCTTAATCAAATTTTATAATCATGATTTTTACAAGAAATGCTTGCTACAAAAAGAAACTTCACGCGTTTATGAATGAGATGAATTTGCAAACTCGAGTCTAATTAATTTATTTAATATACTTGATTTCTTTTTATACAATATTATTATTGATAAAAATTGTACATAGATTTTATTAATGAATTTTACACTGCTGTATTAGCGGTAGAATAAATAATCTAATATTAAGGCTGCGATTACAAGTCCAAAACGCGATATTTCTTATTATTTTTAAACTATTTTAAAAATATTGTCTGACAGTATCCACTACACGATACCAAAATATTCTTGCGTTTTATGCAAACTAGCCTTTACTTTTAATCACAAAAGTATGTATTATTAATAAACTTTAATTTAACCGTCTAAATTTATAGTACCATGTGCAAATGTGGTGCGAAGTTTGTAGTTGTTTTAATCAGAATTCTCATTTAGTGCTTTATTAAGAAGGACTGCATTATTCTTAAATATAAGTAAAGGATTATGTTTATATGTCATTTGATTTCATTGGTACATTTGAATAATGAATAAATTTAATACTTTGTATGTTTTTTAATTGTTCTATTTAATTTCCTAAAATATTTCCATGATTCCTGCAGTATCCATTTTATGCTAATGTTGCAATGACTATTAACAATGTGTAAATCAAATTAAACCTCATAAATTTTCATTAAAAATCAAGTAATTTACATAGGTTACTTTAGAAAGTAGGAATGGTAATTACATACATAGATTGTAAAACAGAGATTTTATAGTTTACTCTTTCAAAAGGTTACCAATGATGGTAATGAAACAGTTTATCGATCTAAGCACAATATACTCAGTGGGTATAGCACGCAAGTTTTATGTTTTAATCTGCAGTCGGGTTTCGATCTGTTACCTCTCTGATCCGATCTGCTTACTGTTTTACCAAGGAATTCTGTTTTTTCAATTTTTTGACGTTAGGTGGCTATAGGTACCCATTTTGTTACAGCAAACATTTTAAAAATTTATAAAAGAGATTAGTTTAATTAAAATCTTTTTATTTATTATAAATGTATTTATCGAATTCTTTTAACTGTAAGAAGTTGTTTAAATAACCGCAAAAATTCGTTTCATTCAAATGCTGTCAAAGAAGAATGTAAATATTTCTCTATGCGCGCAAAATGCTTCCATAGATCTCTCGGCGGAGCACAATGTGTGCACTCGAATTTCTTAAAAAGTCCGCCTAATTGGCGCTAAGACCTCGACGTCCCGTACAATCTCTCCTCTGCAGAGTAATCGCTTCCGGTCGATCTGCGCGCACCTGAACCTGTCGCCAGAGGTTGAAAACCCCTTTTCAATTCTTACAAGGGTTGCGCACAATGTGCGGGAGATTCTGGAGCGCGTCCTCTGAATGCTGCACTGCCTGATTTAACGAGATTAAATCATCGCATAATGGTGAAAGGGGCTCTTTTGCAAATGGAATTGAATTATCCGAAAGAACTTGTGAACTGTCATTCTTCCGTATTTGTGTTTTTTTTTCTTTCCAATGCAGATGAAACGCGTTGATTTTTTTTTGTAAGAAATTTTCTGCATTGAATATGTGACTATGTCGATAGTTTATACTTGTCTGAATTTTTACAAACAAATCGAAACAATGCACTGTATATATTATGTCTTTCTTTTAAGTATTTAGAATCTAAAAAACTAGTTTATCTAATTAATTAATATCACCTCAAACTTAAAATTTATATCCTACTAATAGTTTCTATTATATTCACAATAACCCACCGCAACGCACTCAATCTTACATGTCCACCCCAAACCCTCCCCCTTAAAACGCGGAGAAAGCTAAGATATACAGAGCCATCGAGTGAATTACTTTCGCATACTTCGAGAGTACGTTCCGCGCCTATAGGCACGCCGAAGAAAGCTCTCGGAAAAGAAAGGAGCCGGAGGAGAGGCAGACTCGCTGCCCTTCGAGGCGGCCGGCCCCGATACTTTCTTATTTCCCCCGCACAAAGACTTTCAATTTCCCTACGCGCAGACGACGAGGAGAGCCTTTGATATTTTCGGCCGAAGGGTCCTCGGGGCTTCTCTCCTCCCCCTCCTCCTCCCCCTCGGCATAATTACGTGAGCCACCCTCCCGCGAATTTTTCAGAGAGAGAGAGAGAGAGAGAGAGAGAGAAAGAGAGAGAGAGACGTAAAAATTAAAAAGCGAGAGCGACGTTAAGATTCTTCGGCTGATTTTCATTACGAGCCGCGGCGGTTCTATTAAAAAGAGGGATCTTACATCCTGTGATTTATTGGCGGAAGTGTTGCCGGGATCCGGGAGGTTTGCGGGCAGAGTCGCTTTGGGGAGTAAGAGCGGTAATTAAAATACTGGGATGATTAGAATACGTGGGCAGGGTTTAATTTTTATGTTCTCGGCTCAGTGTTTGATTTTTATTCGAGGTGACGCATAGCTTGAAGTTGTGGACATTGAAGTGTAATAACATTTAAATTCAAGTGTATTGCAACTATTCTTATATGATTTCATTCCCATCTTAATTGTTCTATATACATTATAATAATACTTTTACGTAATTGGTTAATGTTTTAAAATAAACTGTTTTCCATTCACTAAACCACTCAAATAGAGTAAACCAAATAAAATCCAATTCTAGAGAAAGCAATGATTTTGCATCCACAAGACATCAGCTGCAAAGGATAATCATCCATTTCACGGCAATTCTTCAAAGCGCACCTCCTACGTCTCCATCAATTTCGCACCCTGAAAAACCTCCGGCAACAAAAAGCAAAAGCCCGCCTCTCAGCCACACAAGGAGAAGCGCGCACTCGACACTCGAGAGCAAGCGGATCGAATTCGCGCGACGCAAATCACCGCGCGGAAGCTGCGCTCAATTGGCGGCTCGCCGTCACAAAAGGGTTGAACGAGCGGGGCCGACCCTCCGCGGCGCCGTCGCCGCCTCCTCTCTTCGCCGAACTCCTTCGCCGATTCCGACACGGCTGTCGGCCCGCCGCGATTGAGCCGTCGATTTTACGGCTCGCGGCGATTATTTCGGCCCGCGCTCTCGGGCCCCGGCGAGAGTGGGCCCTTGGGACCGAGCCGGGCCGGAGGACAAATTTTACGGTGGCAATTGCCTCGAGGACTTTGCTCGACTCGTTCGGGAGACCGCGTCTTTCGGGGAGAGTTGGCGGAAAGATCGAGCGTCGTTGGGAATGACTCGTGGTTCTTGAAGCTCGGCTGTTACAATTTTACCGCCGGAGACTTGGAATTTCGAAGCAGATATTTTTCGTTAAATTTCCGCTTATATTATAAAATAAAGAATCCAATTTATTCAGTTTTTTTTCCCCAAGAATATTGATTGTATTATTGATCTGTAAGAAGGTCGAACTATAAAACTAGTTCTCCGCCCTTTTAAGTATAAATAATTACGCTGCCGCATTCTGCCACTGAAATCAAAGCAAAATAATACCCCGCAACCCCCTGCACTGAGCCCAGAAAATTCCGACAACGAGCCCAGCTCCCAAACTCGACTTCCAGCTAAGACTCGCCCCTCGAGAACTCGGCTCTGAAAGAGTTCGGAGGTTCCCGCGCGCCACCCAGGCGGCATAATAATTGACAAACGATCGGGCTCTCGCCTTGAATTCCCGCGCGACACGAGTCGCGCGATGCAAAACATCGAGGAGCGAACAGGGCCCCGCCATTATTCGGCTCGAGGGCCGCGCGCCGATCCATTAAGGGCCCCCGGGCCCATTGTTCGCGCGGAGAAAGTCCGGCTCTCGACAGATGCCGCCTACTATTATAATGCGGACGCGGGAGCGAGGCACCTTTCGCCCGGAGTCATTAATTTCGGAGGCGCGCGGAGGCTGCCGTGCAAATCGCTCGGACGACTGAATCTCTCGCGCGGCGGAGATTTTTCGGGATCGGGCCTCGGACGTCTCCACTTTAGGATTGAGACGTGGCTTTGGAGCGTCGCTGATTGGGAAGGGGAGAATGGGGTGAGTATTTGTCGATTTGAAGGAAAGAATTGTTATTATTGGAAATTGGTATACTTTTTTTAAGGCTTATTATAAGCTACGTTGTAATCCATCGTTGGGCATCGAGTGCCAAGCTTTGAGCACTTTTACCTTTGGAACGATAGATTATTCGTCAAGGTATTGAAAATAAGATGTGAGATTTACTTGGAAAAAAAGAATTAGAAGTTGTTGAATTAATTGCAAGATGTAGTTGAATACCTTATAGCAAATTGAGTAATGATTATTAACAGAAGGTTATCCTTGGAATAGAGAAACCCAGCTTTAAGGGCAAACCTATCAACGAGGGCACTTTTAAATTAGAAGCATCGCGAAACGAAGTGGTCTATCTGAATTTCTCTCGTAATGATCCTGATGATGATGATGACGAAGAAAACATCGAGAGCGAGGAATACGAATTACATATTTTTTAGTTAGTTGCATAAAATTTAACGAACTAAACTAAATACTTTTGAAGTTTGAAATTTTACAATTTTTGGACGATTGAATATCTGAAGAAAATACATTTTTTCCCTAATTCTCAAATTAGTTTCAAACCGTTCAAAATTCATAAATGCTTCACGATGACATTCCCAGATTGACAGTTTCACCGATCTATAACAAACCTTCCGCCGTCGCGTTGCGTCGCCTCAACGGTTTTCCGCCGAAAAAAGAAAAAAAGAAACCCGCTCATCGATTCGACCGAACGGTCAGTACCGTGTCCATTCCATCCCAGCACACTGACCGACAAACTCCCTACCTGCAAGCGGTCCGTTTCCTTCGTTTTATCGCGCGACGCAGCTCCCGACCGACCCCTGAACAAGAAAGGATCGAGTGAAAAAAAAAAAAAAACAGAGAAAAAACTGTCCCCGGGCGCGGCAAAATCGCATGATCTTTTTACGAGGCCGCGTGAAAGGAGAGCAGCGGGATCCCCCTGACTCGCCGGGAAATCGGGGGATCATTATGGGAGCTCGGACCTGCGCGAGCCCGAGTTTCGGGAAAGAGCGCGACGCGCGCGCGCCGACTGACCGCCGCAGATGGCCGATCTTCACGCTGCTCGGGGGCCCCTTTTCGTGACCGGATCGCTCGAGGATCGCGAGCAACTCTTCATTTTTCATTCGGTTAAGCCTTAATTTATCGTCCGCCCGACTTCTTTCCTCCCTCCTCCCCTTTTTCTCTTATGCAGCGGCGTTCCCTTCTTTTTTCTTCTTCTTCCTTTTTTTTTATTTTCCTTCTCCGAGCGGCCTCCCCCCCCCCCTTTTTTCCGTACGGTTCTCGGGAATTTCGGACTTTGTCGTGCGCGCTTTCTTCGGCGCACGGGGCGAGAGGACTCGTTTAAACGCTGATTTTCCCTGGATTGTTAGTCAAAAGGGTGTTTCGAGAATCGACGGTAAATCTTTTTTTTATTCGAGCGACGGGACGCGTCATTTTTTACGAGGCATTTGTGGGATTGTTCGTTCTGAAGTGGTATGTGAATCGCGTACGACGGGTACAAAAGAAACATGTCTATACGGATAAGTGGCGATTTAAAATCGATCGAAGCTACACAAGCTACTCGACACGGAGGTGGATTAAAAAAATCTTTTGGGATTACAAAAAAGTTCAGTTTTAATCACTTTACTATTTAATCGCTACATCATTTTGCTCCCTTTAAACAGCATTTAATTTTCCACTTACAAATTAGCATTTTAACACCTTTTTTCCCGAACAGTAATTCAACCCCTCTAAGTAATTTACAACACCCGCAGAATAAAAAAAGAATCCCTTCCCGGCGCAGCTCACAACAATAAAAGCCGAAATCATAAAAGAAAAAAGAACGACCGGTAGCTCGTCGCCGAGGACGAGGCTCGTAAAGATAACGAATATACTCCGCAGCCGACCGTGGAGAGTTAACGCGGAGCTGCGAGACCCGCATAAAAAACAATGATCCGGGTTACTCCTCGGGCCGGGAAAGGGTGAGAATGGCCTTGAACTTTTCGGGAACGGAGGAGAAGACGGAGACGCGGCCGATTGTGGCGAGGAGTCGAATCGAGGAAATGCTCTTGTTCGGAGCCGCGAAGGTAACTTGGCGCTTAAAAGGGTCGACGGGCTGAATTTTTTTCTTCTATTTTTTGTACGCCGCGTAAGTTATACGGAATTGGAGGAACATTAAATTGCTGATCTCGAAGTCGACAAACACTCGACGCGTTTATTACTTTTTTGTTACGAGAGGAGATTGAATAAAAATAGGTCTCTATTTATTTTTCCAATACACACGAAAATTACAATTTCGTCTTCTCGCTTTGTAACCGAGAGTAAAAACCTCTCGCCTCAAATATGGGAACTCCCCTGTGGAATAATTCCTTTCGATAACGAAAATGTTACTGCGACAAATAAAATTATTATTAACTTATTAAAAACCGACACAAACTGTATTCGCGAGCTTGGCAGAGATCGGCAACTGCAAAACAAACGCCCTGAGTTTCTTCGTTCTGAAAGCGTCGCGCGCGGATGCGCACAAAAGCTCGTGTTTGCAAACTGCGGCTGCTTTCGAGAAAGGCTTTACAGCTGTTCAATCTCATTTGCCTCTTCCGCGCGGCGGCTTTTCCAGGCGAGCGACTCGGCATGAAATTGTTTTCACGAAAGTGAGGGCTTTTCTGGTTCTTAGCGTTTTTTGAATTTATTACGTTTAAGTGGAATCAACTGGTGATTTCAGGTTTTTTATACAATTTGTGCTGTTGAAAGATTGTCCCAAGACAATTGGTCAAAATTGATTCTGATTTCGATTCTTTCTGTAATGTATAAAGATTCAATTGAAATATAATTATTGTTTTAAAAATTTAAGTTTATGTATAAGTCAAAATAA
>JAWWEM010000001.1:4729655-4744351 GCA_035582935.1 Ormyrus thymus
TTTTTTTTTAACTTGATTTTGCAGAAAACTGTATAACGAAAGATGTTTTTTTGTATTTGTAAATTAATGTAAAAGAATCAAGTTTTAACGAATCATTTCAAGTAAAGCACGATATGTTGCTTAATAAACTTAAGTAAAATTTACTTACTGCGCTAGTAAATTTTATATGATTACGTTACTTAACTTTTTAAGCAAAATTTACTTAAAATTTCAGTAAATTTTACTAGCGATTTTTCTCCGTGTATTTAAAACAAATGAAAATTTAAAATCATTTATTAGAAAACAATTTACTGCTTAAATTCTAATTAAAAAGAATTTTAACTAGACCTTAAACAGTAGCCGAAACAAATTATAAATAAATCGACTGCATTGCAAGCCCACAGTGTTCCATCCAATTAATTTTCAAAGCACGCGAAAGCTAAACAACAAAACAAAGCAATCCCTTCCAACTCATTTCACCCTTCCGACCGAGCAAAAAAAGAAAAGAAAAAAAACAAGAAACTCCAGCCGTCCGCGCGCCTCGCACCGTCGGGCAAAAACAAGCCCTCCAACCTCGCCTCCGCCTCCCGGCATCATTCGCTCGTATATACAGAAATCCAATAACCGCGCGTCGACACGGGAAGGAAAGCCCCGCGCCGCGCGCCGCCGCGCATCGTCGTCCCGGCTCACAAAGCCTAACCCACATACGGCGCCTGCTCTCTCGCGCTCTCTCTCTCCCGGCGGGCCGCTCGCGCCGTAAAAAGCGGGCATAAAAGAGAGAAAAAGGAGCCGAGCGCGTGCCGATAAAACGATTCCGCACACACGCGCGCGCGCGCACACGAGAGGAAGAGCGAGCGAGAGCGGGGGGGGGGGACGAGCGGAGGAGAGGCGGCAGCCTGTTGCTGCCGGTCGCGTGGGGCGCGCGTGTGCTGCACACGAGCTGCCGCCGCTGCTGCTGCTGGGCGCTCTTTTATTTTCTCTCCGAGCGAGAGGTTTTTTAGAGGCTAAAAAGCGGAGGAGGGAGAGGAGACTACCGGATAGACGGCGCGTGCCTCGGGTTCGGCCGAGGCGGAGGAGGATTCTCGCTGCGAAGGGACGCGCGGCTATTAATTGATGGAACTTCTCGGAGGTGTATGGATTTAGATTTTTTTTCTTTTTTTTTTTCAGTTGTTTATCGGCGGTTTTTGTTGAAGGTGCTTTAACGAAGCAAATATTATCCGGTTTATCGTTTAAGGGAGTCAAGTAAGATATGCAACTTTTCAGGCTGCATTTAAAATAATTATTTCTGCCAAAGGGCAGAAGATGAATCGTTGATTTGGTGAATATTTTGCTGCTGAAAATTGTGTAAGAGAATTATTATCTGTTTGAGACAAATAAAAATGTCATTATTTAAAAGTATCATAATTTGAAAAACTCAATCCAATCCGAGAAGTCAAAGTATAGTAATAAATTCGACTCGAGGTCTTTGAACTCTCGCCGAAACACATAATAACACATTCCTAATAACACATTCTGCGCAACGACCATTAAGAAAATCGATTAACACTATCAATTCCCGCGTTGCCACCTTATATCTCAAAGACTCCGCTCTCCTTAACTCCGCGGGTCTTTGACCCGCAGCTCGCTTGTCCAAACGAACTCATTCACCTGCCCAACCATCAATCCCCGGGACACGCCGTTAATCCGCAATTACACTCCTCGTCCTCTCGCGAGGCTCGCTCACTCCCGGCCCGCTCCGCCGACACCCTCGCGCCGGAGAGAAGGTCGCCGGATAAAAAGCCGGGCGGTAAAACAGGCCAGGTGACTCGGCGCATAGGTGGGCCCCGCCGACACAATGCGTATCCCTCGAGTTTCGCGAGAGAGAGAGAGAGAGAGAGAGCGCGAGGATGAAGAACGAGCGCCGTTGTCGTCGTCGTGTCCCGGGCGGCACCTCGCTCTCTCTCTCTTCTTTCCGGCGCACCTCGCGCGGCCGCGCGCGTCTGTTTCGCCTCGTCGGCGTCCTTTTTTACGCGCTTGTTTAGATAGACGGCGGGCGAGTGGGCGACGAGTCGCGGGCAAATATTTAACGGGGAAGGAGCTAGATTTTAGGTTGGAACCTTTTGATTGCGGGGGCAAATGTTTGGGTAGGAGTCCACCGAGTAATTAAGAAATTTGAATGGGAGCTCTTGCATATTTTGCTGGATGGCAGTATTATTTTGCCGTCGTTCAAAATTACAAGCGATTAAATAATAGTCAAAAGAATTTCATAAACGTAATTTCTAAACAGAGTTTCAACACGGTTCCCATTATCTTTCCGACTACTACCTCGTGTAAGCGGTATTTCAATAATTCCTAAGCAAATTAAATCTCATCCAAAGCCCGACTATTTAACCGATAAATTAACGCGCCTTTCTACCTCGCTCGCAGCGCCAGAAACGCCAACAAAAGGAGCGAAACTCGGACTTGCAAACGCGAGCCTCTCGACAGACACAACACTCCGCTCTCGGCAAACAAAACGACTTTCCGTATATCCTCGAGCTCCACTCGGCCGTCTTGAATTACCTTTCGTCCTCTATTATGCGAGCAGTCTCGGGCTGCATTTCTTCTTTTTTTTTGTTGTTGTGCGCCGCGGAGAGACAGAAAGAGGGAGAGAGAGAGAGAGAGAGAAAGACACGAGGTGCAGCTGTAGCTTCGCCCACGAGGCGCGCGCGATCGGGTTCGTTTAACCTACTCGCAAATATCGCGCTGTACGCTCGTGTTAGAAGCGAGGCGCAACTCTTTCGCAGCCAGGCGTGACTGCGAGCCGGAGCGGCTAATGGACGGCGGGACGGATATTTACGGAGCTGGAGAGCTGCGACGGGACACGGAGTTCTGAGGCTCTCAGGGAAATGGGTTTACTGGATTTCAAAGGGAAGAATGACGATTTTTATCAAGTGCCTTTGTTATAATAATATAACAATTTACTTTTGGTGATGAAATTGTTATACGATGATCTTTTTACCGAATTTTGTGAGACGCGTTCCAGCTGTGAAAGTTGACCATTCAATCGGAACTACAAACGAATGAACATCTTTGAGATCATCGATGTATTTATCAATAACAAAATACCCTTGACTCTCCACAAAAGCAGATCATCAGACTCCGTCCCCTTAAAACGCAATAAATCACGCGTTTTCCGGCTCCGAGCTCCTTTTAATAAAACCTCGGTGTCCCTCCGTCATTATGTTCTCCCCGAAAAAAAAAAAAAAAAAACTGCAATATTTAGATTTTCCAGCCGAGCGAGTCCCCCGAAGAAGCCGAGAGAAGCGAGGAAAAAGCGTTTGTGCAGCAATGAGTTAAAAAGAGTCCGTCATGCAAAAGCATCACGAATCCCCCGACGTCGGACGGTCCGCCGAGCCCGAAGCCATTCAGAGGGCGAATTCGATCGAGAGCTCTCTCTCTCTCTCTCTCTCTCTCTTCCTCGACTCCGCGCGGCGGCCGCAAATCGAGCGTGTCGCGCGCGCGCGCACCTACATATATACACGTGCACGTTCGCCGACCTGCGCGGGCTCTTGAATTTTCCACGAGGGAGACGCTGGAGAATGTCGCGCGGAGCGATGAATGAAGAGGAGAGAGCCGGAGGAAAGTCACGCGTGGGTGGGTGTGTGCGAGTGCCGGGATTTTCGGAGGGGGATGCGGGACCACACAGGAGCT
The DNA here is from genome assembly GCA_035582935.1 of Ormyrus thymus. Taxonomy (NCBI): domain Eukaryota; kingdom Metazoa; phylum Arthropoda; class Insecta; order Hymenoptera; family Ormyridae; genus Ormyrus; species Ormyrus thymus. Next base: position 4,733,307 of record JAWWEM010000001.1, read on the forward strand.
CGGGAGGTATTTCGTCGATGCCGGGAACCGATCGGAGCTGACGAATGTATTGGCTCGTGGATGAAAGTTTGATTGGGAAGCGAAAGCGTGCTTTCGGGACGTCCGGCTTTATTTTTTTCGGAAACGAATCAGTGCCGATTCGGCCTCGAGTAAACACTAACGTGTCAAAGCTTGTGTAAAGCTCATTAAAAGTGAATAAGACGCCGAGCTCTCGGTATGACTGTTGAGTTTCATGTCTTCTCCGAAGCACCTAATTACGCGCTGTCGGGCGCGCGTAAATTTTAAAGTCCATCAATCAGTATTGTATCAATCGATAAACCCCCATTAATAAAACTTATATACCCCGACAGCGCCGACTACGCTAATCAATTGAATTCCGCGTTTCCCGCGAAACCAAAAAAACAGAAACATAAATTCAATTACATTAATCACCGGATAATCCGCTCCTTATTTACAACCCTACCGTCCCCCCGACAAATTATACGGTCCGCCACACCGAAAAGCGAAGAAGCCTCGATAGAGAGAGAGAGAGAGGAAGGTGCTCGTACAAGCCCGCTCTTATAGAGACGTAACAGCGGTGCCTCGCGCACTCGATCAAAATAATTAAGCGACTCCCGGGCCTTATTAATTCCCCAGGCCGCCGCGACGACGATGCAAGCGCGAGATATAGCCGCGCGCGCGCACACACGCGCACACCTGTCCGGCCGTATGCTAATGGCGGCATAAATCCAGCGGCAGCGGGAATTAAGGAGCCCCGGCTTGTCACGAGCCGATATTTATGGCGAGCCGAGAGCCGGACGATAAAGAAGCGGAGGTGTGTAATTTTCGGAAGGGCTGAATTAGTCCATCGATTCCCGAGCGGAGCGGCCCGGCGGCCGTCGCGCGGGATTGTTTGCCTCTGCCGCTGCCGCCGCGAGGCGACGCGCGAGAGAGGCGAGATCGCGGATCGTCGCTTCGGGCGAACGGCTTGCCTTGCTTTCGACGGAGCGCGCTTTACAAAATCGTCGTTCTCACGCATTTCGAAATTAGTGGGGTGATAAGCGAAGGCACGTCATTACGGCGGCATTTGCCACTTATCGGTGAAGATAAAGGCGGCCTCTTTGTGCGGAGCATAATTTGACTCTTAAAAGTCACTCGGGAAATCTCGTCTGTCTATTTTGTCACAAGTCACAAGCAGGCCGCAACGTTATTTACAAAGTCGGCCAGCAGCCAACTACCGCAGTGATTCAGCCGCGTCGCGTGGAAGCCAATCTTTCTCCGTTCCCTCGGCTCGAAGGCGTCGCGACGCGCACAAGCGAACCTTAAACGCGACCACCCGGCGGAAAGTCGCGACGAAAAGAAAAATTTTCACACAAATGTACCTCACCCGTCCGCCGCCGAAAGGGCGCGCGCACGACGTAAGAACCCCCTCCTCCTCCCGGGCGAGCGCTGCCCTTTCCCGGCCCCAGTCGAGAACCTCTCCGGAGTCGGGTCCGAAATAAAGGTCCGATCGAGCACGCAAGGCGCGCGCGCGCTCGCGCGAGCGAGACGCCGTCGCAGCTGCATTTTTCCACGGGCGGCACGAGGCGCGCGTATTACATGTCGTACCCCTCCCCGAGAAGCGTCCGCCGGTCAAGCCACCCTAATTTCGCCTCTTTTTTCCGGAACGAGGAACGATAGCCGGGGGGAGAGAGAGAGAGAGAGAGCTGAGATACACCGCGAGCGAATTGCCGGATTTATACAATATTATATAAAGATGCAGGAGGCGTTTATGCCGGGCTGTCTTGCCCGCTCGACTCGGGGGAAGGACGAGTATGGATGTTTATTCGGCGATAAGGATTGCTTTTGACGGAGGACCGGGACTCTTGATTGTTCTTTGTCGGGGTGTCGCGAGCAGCTTCCTTCGTCATTTGAGATACGTTCTTCGGTCGGAGCAGAGGGCTTTCAAACTCGAGCGCTCAACAGCCGGATCATCGTCGACGCGCTTAATTCGTCGAAACTCAGCTACATACACACACCTCCGCGCGATCCCGCCAAACGGCCGAGCATCGCTCTCCGCTCGAGGAAGCGTATCGTATCCAGCGAGCCCCCGGCGGCAGCCTCCGCGTCCGAGCTCCCCTTTCCCCGCTCGCCGAGGCAAAGGGGACGTCGCGCGGCTCTCGAAAAAAAAAAAAAAAGCCACGGGGAAAATGGAAACGAGCATCGGCGACGCATCGGAGAGCGGCCGAAACGGAGAAGGGAAATCGACGGGGGTGGAGTAACGGCCTCGGAGAGAGCCAGGCACCCGCCTCGAATTACTCACCGCGCTTCACCCATTCTCGTGCCCCCGGTCCGAGCGGCGAGGGAGGGGGGAGGGGGCGAGGGTGGGCCGCGCGGCGCACATGGCGAGCGCGCAGCCCCGAATTTCGCAATCTCCCGACAGCGGAGGGAGGGCTGGCGGCGGCGGCGGCAGCCGATGCAATGTGTTACTCCTTTGGAAGCGCGGCGATTGGCCCCTGATGGGAAGGATATGTGCGAGAGATTTCGACGTGGACGGGAGAGCGACGGGATTGCGCTCGCTCTCGGCGCCCGACGGCTCTTCGGAGGGAGCTTCGGGCCGCCCGCTTTTGGAAGGATAATTGCTTTTTCCTTGGTTCTAAGTTTCGCCGATTACGCCGACGGGCTGCGCTTAGTTTCTGTTCCGTTGATTCAGGAAATTGGCCGGCCGGCGCGGAGCTCTTTTAGCTGGTATAAATAATTAGTCATTCTGCTTCGGCAAGATGGGTAACGACTGAGTTTGAGATTGCATTTTTATTAAGGAATTCAGTTAAAGCAAGAAAAAACTACAAGATGCAAAAAGGAAGCGTTGAAATCGCCGAAAATCAAGAATCATATCCTTAAATTAAAAAACTAATCCCTCGATTCTCGACAAAACCTTTCCCAACTCCCGGCTATAACCTCCCGCCCGCCGCTCGAATCAATCGAGAACACAATCAACGGGCATAAAGCCGAGGTCCGGCTCTTCCCCCGAGAAAAAAAAAAAAAATAAATAAACAAGATCGACGCGAATTTCCGGCGACTCTATCTTCGATTTCCTAATCCTAATCCAGACGAGGGGTCCGCGTCTCCGCGGCGAGCGTGCGTCCGAGAGTCGCGCAGTCGCCCGTCAGTCGCAGGCCGGCCTCTGCACACATCGGAAGGGGGCGCCTCGAGGATCGGCGCCCGAATTTTTAAAGCGACGCGCGCGCCATTCAATCTCCTCCGCCGAGCGATTGACAGACTCCGTTAAGAGCTGCCCCGCGACGTGTCGCTCGCCTCTCGGCTGCGGACTTTCCCTGCCCTCGCGCCGTTGCCGCGGGAGCTCTTTGCTTCCTTTGCATAAAAGTCGGCCGGGCCGGCCGCTTTTGTGCGCGCGGGGAATCGCGCTAAGCGGCGAGGAGGCTTTTCCCATCGGGGAGATGTATGCGCGCTGCGTTTGATTGAGCGAGAGAGTTTGCTTTTTATTGGCTCGACGCGTTTGTCGCTGCTTTTGATCAGTATGCGGAGTGAATTAGCCGACGCTCTCGAGTAGGGGACGTGGATGGTTTGCGTATCATTTGCGTTTTGTAATATTGCAGCTGTAATTAACTTTTATATTAATTGCAAAACTCAAAGGAGCCTAGATTATTATAGTTTTTTTAAAGCATCCACGCCAGCTAGATTTACAAAATTAAAGCAGACTCAAAATTATTATTTCCCCGCGCCGACCGCTGCCCTGAAAAAAAGCAGCTCCGCAACCCGAAAGCCTCGCCAACTTTTCAGCAAATCAACACCTGGGCAGCGCATAAAGCGGGCAATATTCCTCTTTCAAAGAAGCGGCCTCCGATTATCCCATTGTCGGGGGCCCTCGCAGACTCGTCCGCGAGGACAGAGCGCGCGCGCGCGCGCAGACGCCCGCTCCTCTCCCGTCCTCGAGCCTCTCGCCGGGCGGCGATTAAAAAGAGCAGCCTCGAAAAAAGGGGTCCAAGGCCGCCGCCGCCGCCGTAGCTGCAAGGCGCACGGCTAGAGCGCGACTAGACCAGCTGGTGGCTCTCTATTCGCACGCCACATGCTCCGCGCACGAACGAATTAATGCAGAACGAAAGCATTTTTCTGCCGCGGCACCCTTGCCCGAGCCATTATTATTAGAGCCCGTTCGGAAGTCTATCGGGCCCCGATATAATTAGACGATTGGATAATAAGCGCCGCCGGCACTTCTTCTTCCTCCTTTTTTTTTTCCTGCTCCTCCCTCCTCCTTGCCCCTTTCGTCTGCCGCTGCGCCCTGACTTTTGTGCTTTAAACGCTGCCACGGCTGTACGGGAGAGCGAGGATGCGCGCCCCGTTGCTACCTGCTTTTGTTGCCGGGGAGTCAAGGACGCGAGGAGCTTTTGGGTTACGGTGTGTCTGTTTTTTATTTTTTATTTTTTTTATTTTTTTTCGTTTTCGGGACGCCGAGGAAATCGAACGAGTTGCGGCGAGGTAAAAAATGGAGCTTCTGATTTGGGAGGATATTTTGGGACGACGCTTCGGTGGACTTGTTTTTTGGGACGTCGGGAGGTCAATCGTTGACCCTGGCTTTTGCGTTTCGATTTATTAGTATGATACTTTTAATGTTAATAAAGTTCTGTTACACACTTTTTAAATGCTCGAATACGAGAAACTTTAAACGCATCGTTACTCCTGATATCTTCGCCTAACAGAGAAATCTAATCAATTTTTGTCACTTCACTTTTCCTTAAACACAACAATCAAACTGACTAAAGATCAAAGCCTTAACTCCCAGCTCACCCAAACGTCTCGATAATACTTTTCAACCGATTCACGGCGTTCCTTTATCATCGTACGACCAACAACCGAAAACACAAGAATCGCAGCCTTTCCCGGAAGCTGCGCACAAGAGAGAAGGGCCCCTGGGCCCAAATTCACGCGGCGCGTAATCTAATCTGGCCTCTATTAAGCCCGGGGAAACAAAGTCGCCGGCTATCCGAGGAAAGCGCGGAACCCCAATCTCTAATTACGGAGACAAAAGGGTCCGGCGGCGGAGCCTCTCTTAAAGCGCAAATACGCCGGTCGCCGCCCCGTTATCGATGTTTTTCTCCGGTTTCGCTGACTTTCGACGGGAAAACAACGGGCCGGCCATTGATTCATTGGCTTTGCGCCTTTTGTCGTTCCCTGATTCCGGAGTCGAGAGAAGCGGGACTCGTGGACTTTCGAGGCGCGTAATTGCCGGTCTCGGGAGCTCGGCTTTGTTTTCCTTATTAGAGGAGTCGATGGAACGGTTATTTGAGATTTCATTGATTTTAGTAGGGCGCGCAACGATCTTGAGGTACCGTTGTTGTTTTTTTAATTTTTCGGTTTGTATTACTTTCTATAATTATTTTTAGTAAATACAAAATCGTACGAAAATTCGTTATTCCCGAGCTAAAACACACGTCTGACGACTGAAAACAAGGCAGCACGGGACAAAAAAGCGATGCACCTTCCAAGGAAAACAAAAAAAAAAGAGCCAACGAACGCGCTCGCCCGGCGAAAATCTCGCGGGACAAAGTTCGGAAGAGACGGCGCTCCGTCCGCGAAGAAAGGGCCAGCTGTCAAGCCGCCGACGGCTCCTCTGCTCCCGGATGACGATCGCGATCTCTCGGCTCCGGCTCCGAATTATGTGCTCGAGGGTGCGGGCATACGTATCGATTTAAATAGCGAAAAAATGACCGAAAAAAGTGCCCTGGCCCGCAGAGGCGGCCTATCTGCCATCGTCGATAATTTTTTTCCGCGCGGCCCGCAACGGTCAAAGGATCGCTCAAGCGACGTTTCCTCGATTGTCGCGCGCACTTAATTTTTTTTTTCTTTTCTTTTTTTTTGTTGTCATCGGCGGAAAAAAGTTCCAACCGCCTGGTTTTCGGGCAGATCATATCTTCATTCCTAATTCGTTGACTATTGTCCGACTTTTTTACGCGGATTAGAAAGCTTTTTTTCTGCGAAGAAGTGACGTTTTTTGCAGAGAAGTTCTAACGATAATTGCAGTTGAATAGATTTTAAGTTGTATCTTTCCCGTTTTTTCTGGGCAGGAAATTTTGTTCAATATATAAACTTATATTTTTTATTGACTTCCCCTGTTGGAAGTTTTCATTATTATTTGGCCAATTTCTGGCGAATTGTTCGTTCATTGGCCAAATGTCAATTATTAGTGAAATGGATTAAAAAAGTGGTAAAATTTTCCACAGGGTCAAAGTACATTAAAATGCGGCTTTACCCAAGCCTTATAAATTCATTATTTAGCCTTCCAATACAATCAATCTTCCGATATTTAAAGTACTTATACAAAAAGGGATTAAATCCGTCGGATCCCTCGTCTCCCACATTTAAAATTACCCCGAAACAATGCCAGACGTGAAAATAAACTCTTTAAAACTTCAACATCCGCCTTCGATACGCAACTCCGCGCCAGACTCTACAACAAAAAGCCTTTAATTCCATTCTCCCCTCGTGCTCCCCTCCCCATATTTCTGGAAACCCGCGGCGATTCAAATTTAACGAAGCCCGACGAACTTTTCACCTATTTCCAGAAAGAGGCCCGGCCGGGGGAGCTTTTTTTCGCGCGCGGCGCGCCGACAGGATCCGCTCGCGGCTTTGCGGGACCGCTCCGAGGCGAGAAAAAGCGCGCCACGACGAAGCTCTCGGCTTTCCCGTGATCCGCCGATATATTTACGCGCGGAGAAAAGCCGGGAGGAGGAGGGGCCGCGGCCTCTCGCCCGGCCTTTTGTCCCGCGGAGTATTACGACACGTGTCGTCGTATTTTCGAGCTCGCTCTCCGCGCGCGTTATCGTAATTTTCCGGTTTAACGCGAGTTTATTGTAATGCGCTCTCTCTCTCTCTCGCGAGCCCGAGGCGCTTTTTTGCGTCTGGATTACTTTAATTTCGACTTGACGAATGGGCCCATTGTTCGCGGCTTTGTTGGTCGCTCGCGTGTGGGGCCTTTGGAAGTCGAACTGGTGCTGGAGAAAAAGTGTTTTTCACTACGGCGGCGAAACGATCTATTGATGGTTTTTTAACGATTATAATTTGAAAAAAAGAAGAATTCACCTCTGCTGCTGTAAAGTCTGGATTGATAATTTAAAATAGATCATCGAAATTTCAGACACAAAGGTTATTTTAGATAGTTATTAAAGAACATTCCAGAGAATCTTAACAGTAATCGTTTTTTAATGATATAAAAAAGGCACGCTGAGCCTTTAAGGAGATTTCGTTTACCTGTTTGACACATTTCAACGCAGAGAACATTAGGCGAGGCTAAGTATACAATGAAAGGCCGTTCATGATTTTTCATGATTTGGGAGGATCTGCTTTTACAAATTACCGAGAGCACTTCTGCAATTTGACGCCGACGGCTCGAGAAGTTGCTACCTTACCGACGTTCTCTTGCGCACAGGTATATAAATAAGATCTAAAAGTGCCTTGCTCACTCGAGGCCAGGCCCGACGAAGGCCCCCCCCGAATCGTAAAAAATATATTGAGTCGCCCGAAAGAGTCGTTGAATTCGCATCTACGAAGCGATCCCTACTTAAGGATTTGTGAAAACTCGACCGAAGTCTTTTGGCAAAAGCTTAAAAAGCAACTAGACGGCAAACATTCCCTCAAAAGGCGACGTCTCTCCTCGCACAGGGCCCCCGATGCCGTCGCTTTAGGGCCCTAAAAACAGTCTGCGTGCCCAATCGATCTGGCGACTGATAAATCTCGTGCCAGGTAAGCCTCGGCTTCCTCACCATCTCGGTTAACGCTCCGAAATATTAAAGACGCCTGCCAAGGCACAGTGGTATAATGGTTAATTTACAATGTCCGCCGGGCACTCGAATCGGAGCAGGTTTTGAAACCCCCCCTCTCCCTCCCGGACGACTTGCCGCCTTTTCACATTTTCCACACGTTTTCGAACGACGGCGCGTTCGAAAACTTCCGGACTGTCTCCCCGGCGGAATTATTTTACGAGAATATAAATTTTGGGACTCTGCAGCCTCGATGGCCGTATAATTATTGCATGGCCGTTCGGACGCCAAATCCCGGATTTTTCTTTTTTTTTTCGCCTTTAAAATAGAGGCCTCAAGCCTCCGGTCGGGTTTCGCATTCATCTTGAGGTTACCGAGTTCTAAAATCATTTTTATGGGCCGTCTTTCTTCGCACTGTTGGGGAAATTTTTCCTCTCCCGTTCCCGGGCCTTATACACTTATTTTCTGAGTTTTTAGTTCAGAATTTATTGCAGGGCTCGAAAGTAGGCCGACAATGCTCGGGAGGCCTTTACGTGCCACGCTTTTGCCTCGGAAATTTTTGAGAAAGTGTAACGCGGCTTGCAATTCGCAATCGGAGAACGTCACAAATCCCTTGAATATATACAATGCGGTAGATTAGGTTTTAGTGCAAGGTAATTATAGCGCCGAAAGCGGTTTAACAAACGCACTGCAGGGCAGCGAATTTTATTTTCTGCAAATTTTCATTCGAACATCGTCGTGTCGCGTCGTTGATTTATAATAAAAAAAATCTAAGGCTACGATATAAAAATTTTATAAAGAAATTTCATAAAGCTCGCCTGAAATGCATACTAATAGAAACTTTGCCGCTCAGTTTAAAACAGTTCGAGTTTACCACCAGCTTGAGCGACCGTAAACGGCGGTCACAATATTAGTAAACGGCTTAACCCGGATTATATTTATTACTCTTTCCTCAGATGAGGTATAGTCCGGCAAAACAAAGCGACCTTTCTAATTGCTTTCGCAAACATGGGCGTGTTACTTGTATCGCCTCATCTTTTCCCACTTTCAATTGCTTTGTTCAACGAAGACCCCTGCTTCCGTTTAATATCAAAGAATTCATGGCTGACAATTTCTGCTTCTCGAACTCGAAGCGTCTGCAAACAACAAAATTAGAAAAAAAAAAAAAAAAAAAAATTGATACTCTCCACCAATATAAACCGCCGACGCCTTGATCCCCCGAAATTGCATTAAAAATTCGCGCCTCCCGCGAAGCGCCTCGAGTCCCGCGGAACGCCGGTCGATGCACTCGGCGATCCCGGCAAGTCGATCCCTCATCGAGCGCCAAAGCCCATTGTCCCGCTGCAAAGGCATCGGCAGGTACCTGGCGCGCAACCCTTGTAAACTCTAGAAGGGTTTCTAGTAGCCGCCGCGTATAATGGCCCACCGGCAAGAGAGTCGCACCTTGCAGCCCTTTCTCCCCCGGCGTGTACATCCCGTCCTCTCCCGGGGGCGACGAGAGAGAGAGAGAGAGAGAGAGAGAGAGAGAGAGAATCGCGTCGTCAAAAGGGTTGGCAGGTACTTCTCGGGCGCACCCCGACGGCGCGGGGAAAGCGGGGCGTCCAAGGGTTAAGTATCCCCATAATTGCTAATAATCTCGTCATTGTGGGGCCCCGGGATCGAAGCCCCGCGGAGGCGACGGGATCCGATTTCGATGTATATACACGCCCGCGCGATTCGATTATACGGTCTTTCTTTTTTTTCTTCTTCTTCTTATCCCGGTAGACACGTCGCTTCTAATCAGCTTCGAGGGCCCGGCCTTCCTTTTTTTTTCTCGCGGGGGGGGGGGGTGTCGGTACTGACTAAAAGCTTGATAACAGCACAACCTTTTAGTCGGTTACATTTATTTATTCCAAGCTTCCACCACTCCAGGCCGAACGACCACGAATCGCCTACCTGTCCCGAAAGCCCGAGAGGAGCGATTTAAAAAAACGCATCTTCTTTTTAGCGTCGGCCCGAGCCACTCGAGCGGAGGGGGGCGGGGGGGAGGGGGAGGGAGGACTCGGCGAAGGGCACGCGTTTAGCGCACGCCCCGGGCAGGTGAGGGAGGCGCCGGGAAAACCAGTTCCCTTCCCTCCTTTTCTTTTCGCCGGAAAAAGTGGAAAATTACGTTTCAATTCCGGGCGGTGAGTTATCGGGCGAGAGGCGGGCACGCGGGCTCCTTTCGCCGAAGCCGTTCGATCTCGGGGTCGAGCCTTTCGGGAAAACAGCAATTATCGGCCCCGAAGGGCTCCCCCGAGCTCTGGATTAACGCGTCGTCGCGACGTCGAGCGCGCGCTCCGCTCGCTTCCGAGCGCGGCCTCGCGATCGCGCCATAACGTCGGCTTCGCGCTCCCGCCTCTCGCGCGAGGCCACGCTACGTACGCTCGCCCCGTCGCTTCATCCTGATATCGATTCGATTCTGCAATATTAAGCGGACGTTATAGCTCGAAGCCGCCGCCGCCGCTCTGCTGCTTCGTGCGTCAGCCCTCCGGGCCTCGAAGGAGATAATAACGCGCGCCGACTGCTGCTTCGGCCGAGGAGAAGCGATATCGCGACGAGCGCGAATGGAACTTTTACCGGGAGGCGATTGCGAGAGCGCGGAAGGCGCTGTTGAGACGCTTGTCGGGATCTTGTTGGGGGGGGGGGGGAATTATGGTTGGGTGTGCATTAGATGTCGCTTTGAAAATCGAGAGATAAGATAGTTTTATCGACGATTGCTGCGTTTTCTTTTTACGACTGCTCTCTTCAAAATACAGAGGGTAAGACAATTTTTTACACAACCACCAAAACGAATCACCGGCAATTATTCAAAGGACGTACGCCTGCGCGACGCTTGAAAAAACAAAATACGCAGCGGCCGCTCCAATTTTTCTCCGCTCGTTAATTAATGTTATTGACAATCGCTCGATTATCGCCTTCTCTCTCTCGCATCCTTCCCTCCCGACTCTCCCGAGAGTCGCGAGTGCGCCTCGCGCTTCGGATCACTCGGCAATTACGGCCCCGACAACTTTATTATCCCCCGAGTAGCAGCCCCAGTCCTGGCCGTCCTCGCTGTTATTACGCGAGCATGCGTACGGCTGAAATTATCCGTAACGAGTTATAGCGGACAGTCGGAAGCTCCCTCGATCGATCCGAGATCGGGACGCGTCGTTAATTACAATCCCTCTAATCCCACGGCCAGCTTAGCATATCTAATTATGCGCTTAGGATCTCGTTCGTGTCCTGCGGAAGAGGCCCAAGCTTTGACGCCCGCTTCGGGGGGGGGGGGGGGGGGGGGGGGGGGGGGGGGGG
>JAWWEM010000001.1:4744361-4755389 GCA_035582935.1 Ormyrus thymus
AGGCCCCACATTTGCCGCCCGCTTCTCCCCCCCCCCCGTTTTGCATAAACAATACCGTCCCCCCCGACATTGAGGGCAGTCCTCCTCCTCCTCCTCCGCCGCCGCCGCTCTCGGGGTTGTAAACCTTCCGAAAAGCAAAGCGAGGAACGACACTACAGGGCGGCGGGGGGGAGGGGGAAGAGATCGTTTTACGACACCGAGAGAGTAGGCAGCAGCACCGTCCACCCCGTGCTCTCCTCCGCTCGTATCCCCACCACTCCCGTGCCGGCGGCTCGTCGTGCCAGCCATTGGGAGCCGGCGGTTTTTCCTTTCCACCTCGTGATCGCGCGCGCCCCTCTCCCTGCGGGGTTGCACCCCTAGGCCCGAGCTCTCTCTCTCTCTCTCTCTCTCTCTCTCCCCCGACGCATGCGACGTATATATAGTTCCGACGAGAGAGCAGGAGAGCACACGCAGGCCAGTCATCGCCGTCCGAGCAGGCAAAGAACTCAAAGAAGGCGAGCGGCAGCAGCAACAGCAGCAGCAGCAGCAGCAGTCCTGTGTCGGTGGTAGGGGAAGAGAGAGAGAGACAGAGTGGGAGAGAAGCAGAAGCAACGTCGCGACTCGAGCCGCAGCAGGGGCTTTAGTATTGGGTTAGGTCAGCCCAAGGCAGGACGTGTCTGTCTCCCGTCCTGCGCCCAGACTCTCTCGCAGACTTCACTTCTCCGGCCGCGGACTTAGCTGGCCCGAGTCTGGCTCCGCTTTTCTATTTTACTTTCGGCGTTTTCGTTGCCTTTTGTTTTTGTCTGGTGCGCGCCGCGACTCGGCCCGCCGTCGACGCTCGAGGAGGGAAGAGAATACCGAAGTCTTCAGTGATTGATCAAGTGCCAAGGTATAATTTGACTGCGAGCTTTTTATAAAACAAAAAAAAAAGAAAAAAAAAAACCACCGCAAGTTGTTTGGGGCTTCTGTGAACGGGGGATTGTAATACGGATGCAGTGTCTCAGTGAGCGAGTTCAAGATACTCTAGATGGCTATGTACATGCAGGCGCAAATGAACGCAGGTTCGTCGCACAAATGATGACTATTACTTTTGGCGGGGGAGTGAATCGTAACAGTGCCGCGCGCCGCGACGGGACTCGGACGCGGCCCCGAGGGCCGACGGCTCGCTCGGGCGACTCTTGTTTATCAGTGAAGCCGGCCCGCTGCCGTCGGCGATCGTTAATTGGCTCGCCGTTTGAAAGGATTAAGCCTCGGCGAGGAGCGTTTCGCGGAATCGCGCGCCTCGGTAATGTTGACTCGGAGGATTGTCTTGACGGGCCAAGTGAGACGGACGCGGGTTTTCGAGCGGCTACCTGTTACGATTTCAAGTCAATGTTTTCAATGTATTTTCGAGGCGAGTGCTTGGAGAGAAGTTAAAAGCAAAGTTTTAAAGACGCTCGGAGTACTCGATGCTGCACATTTTTTAGTAGCTTTTAATAATCAAACATTTTTTGCACTTTTTATCTTTTATTCGAGTCGTGTAAGATTTTTAAATGGTAAAAGTCCTCGAGTAGCAAATTTTTTATGAACTTACTGGACGCTACAACACCTAGCATAGAACATTTACCTACCGCCCATTGTTTACAATTCCAAACGTAACTGAACTACATCAGAACCATCAAACTTTAAATTTCCAAACTTGGCCCACTTCTTCCGCAAGCGCGTCAAATTCTACGTGTACCCTCCAATTAAAACCGTGCACTTCCGGCTCTCGAATAAAATTAAAAAAAAAAAAGAACCCGATCGAACCCGAAAAAAAAAACAGCTCGCGTCTTCCGGAAAAAGTTTCGCGTCGGAAGAAGCGGCGAAAAAGCGACGAGCCGTCGACCTCGAAAGCGGCGCGTGGGTGTCGCCTCCTCTCTCCCTCTCCCGTTCCACACACGGTTCGGCACGTGAATGAAATCGCGCGCGCGCGCGGTACATGTGAATGGAAGCGGGAGGAGGAGGAGGAGGCACTCACGTGTATCCCGCCGAGAGGGAAAGTGTGTAGACCGGAGGCCGAAATCTCTCTCGATGCACGGCGCTTCAATTTCTCGCCTTTTTCGTCGCGCGCGGCGCCTTTTTCCGCGGCGCGAGGCGTAGTTGCGCAACGCCCCCCCCGACCCGAGTTACCGAATATTTACTGTTCTCGCTTTTCGGCGCACATTTCTCAGCCAGCTCGCCTTTTTAGGCTCGCCACTTAGACGCTTTCCAATCCCTTGACGCCCAAGCCCAAATTGTCATGTAGCGCTCGCACGTTAGAAAGCAAAAGAAAGGGAAAATCAGCCGGCGACAACTAACGAATCTTTCTCTCCACACAGCAGGACTATTAGCAATGAAGACCGAAGCAGCAGTGGAGAAGCACCACCAGCAGCTCGCTCACGTAGGCATGCTCCCGGCGCAGACGCTCGCCTCTAACAACAACAACGCGGCCTTCCTGCCGGCGCTGAACGCGGCCGCGGCGGCCGCCTCCATCTCGCCGCTCACCTCGCTGCAGTTCATCGCCGCCTCCCAGATGCTCGGCATCCCCATGTCCCTCAGCAACCCGGCGCTCTACCACCAGCAGCTCTTCGCGGCCAAGTGGGCCCCGCCGTCCCCCAACTCGCCGCCGATCGCCCAGGCGCCGCTCTCGCCGGCCCTCAGCACCCAGAGCTCCGCCAGCGCCCGCAAGACCCCCACCGGCCACCTCGCCAACAACAACAATAACAACAACAACATCAACAACATCAACAACAACGTTAGCAGCAGCGGCGACAGGATGCTGAGCAAGAAGGCCGCCCCGAGCAACACGAAGAAGGCCAAGCTCATGGCCAAGGCGGGCAAGGAGCTCAGCGAGTCCACCAGTCCCACGAGCTCCGTCAGCCCCGACGCCCCCAAGGACAGCAAGGACAAGATCTTCACCTGCAACGTCTGCTCCAGGAGCTTCGGCTACAAGCACGTGCTGCAGAACCACGAGAGAACCCACACCGGCGAGAAGCCCTTCAAGTGCCCGGAGTGCCACAAGAGGTGAGCATCCGAAGCTGCTTCTCGCGCGAGAACTCCGCTTCTCCCGACTCGCCCCGTACTAACGAGCCTTTCTCCCCCAGATTCACCCGCGACCACCACCTCAAGACGCACATGCGCCTGCACACCGGCGAGAAGCCCTACCACTGCAGCCACTGCGACCGCCAGTTCGTGCAAGTGGCGAACCTGCGCCGCCACCTCCGCGTCCACACCGGCGAGCGCCCCTACGCCTGCGAGCTCTGCTCGGCCAAGTTCAGCGACAGCAACCAGCTCAAGGCCCACCTGCTCATCCACAAGAACGAGAAGCCCTTCCAGTGCGACCACTGCCACGCGCGCTTCCGACGCAGGCACCACTTGGTCCACCACAAGTGCAACCACGGCTCCACCACCATGCTGCCCAGCACCCTCGTCACCGCCCAGCTCGGCTCGCCCGTCGCCGACGAGCTCGAGGACGAGGTCGACGTCGACGTCGACATCGACATGGACGAGCTCGCCCGGGCCCGCGCCCAGCGCCAGCAGCGCCAGCAGCACCAGCAGAGCCTCCTCGCCAAGAACCCGCCCCTCAGACACCTGCCCTCGCCCTCGGCCGTCCCCCTCAACCTCTCCAGCGCGCAGTCCGCCGAGCTGCCCGAGCAGACCGAGCCCGAGGACCTCAGCATGTCCTCCAGCCGGCTCCGCCAGGGCTTCTCCCGCTCGCACAGCAGCGGCGGCGGCTCCCCCATGACCCACTCGCCCAGCAGCGACAACGGCCACGAGGACGAGGACGAGCTCGACGACGAGGACGCCGACGACCTGGACGTCGCGCAGACCAACCCCAGCCAGCTGTTCGCCCCGGACGCCCGTCGCCTCAGGTGAACGAGCGCCCGAGCCCGCCTGCACGACCGCCTCCTCCGAGCGGCCGAGGACTGCTCGAGGACGATGCTCGCCCTGCCCGCGATCAGGCTTGCCTTCTGAGCCACTCCGAAGGCCAAGGCTGTTCTTCCGCGAAATACTCCCCGCGCGGAGGCGACATATACGCAGACGCGCGCGCGTCCGCGTGGATATTCGCCTGCCGCCCCGCTCGACTACTTTGCGGAAGAAGAGCGGATCGCTGCCCAAGCCGGGCATCGCTCGAGGAAGGAAGCACCGAGTGCTTGTCAGTCCCGGCGGCGAAGGAGGGAGAGGAGGCGATCGACGGACGCCGCTGGAGTGCGTATCTCAGGGAGCCGCGGCGGCCCGCCTTTGCGCCGCGATTAAACTTAGGTCTGATGTATATAGGATGAATATATACGGTGCTCGACTGAACGCCCAATCTGTATATATAGTTATTCATAAATTTATATATATATATATAAATAAATATATATATTTGCGCGCGCGCGGAACGATATGCAAAATGATTATTAATCGAATGGAGTAAAGCCGAAGATGCTTAGTCACGGACACCGAGGCCGCAACCGAGCCCCGGATTTTCATTTGCGCCGCGACGAGCGACGCGAGCGGTGATTCGTTCACTGATTGATTTATTATTAGTTACTAGTTAATTAGTTAGTTATTATTAAAAGGAGAATTATTGGATATTATTTTTTATTATTCGCAGAGCTCCCGAGAAAGTCGACCGCTTACTGATTGTTTTTTTAATAATTTATTTGACGTTAAACGCCGCGGTCGCGGCCGATTGATTATATTAATTTGTACAAAAAAGAAAATACTAGCGACGGTTGGTCGGCGGAGGTTAAATCAAAAGCTAAGTGAATTGGCGCCGCGACCGCGGCAGCGACCTATTATGATTCAATCAGCGACTTTTGAACAAAGACTTGTTACGATTAATTGATTTAAATACACGATCGACGTTTTTCAAGCAGTTTATTTTCGTTTTTATTATCATCATATGATTTTTTTGTTCCTTTTTATTTCATTTCCTTCCCTCATTTTTCGTTCTCACCCCCCCCCCCCACCCCCGCACCCAAGGCTAAGTAACAAACGAAACAGCGGCAAAAAGCGACGCGCCTCGCTCGCCCTTCCGACGAACCGGCCGCTTTTCCGCCAAAAAGCCCGAAAAGAGGCCATCCGGGGCCCCGACCGCCCGGGCTTGATTTATATCGCGCCATGCAAATGCCCCCGAGAGCCGAGGTCACGTCTCGAGTCGAGTCGGGCCCCCCCCCCGCCCCATTCATCCTCGCTCCGCTCTGGCGCAACTCTCCGTGGCGGGCACAATGGGGCCCTCAAATTGCTCTCGTTTCGGAGTCCGCCTTTTGACTTACATCTTGCTCTCTCGCTTTTGATTTCCGAGCCTCGCCGGGCCCCCGAGTCCTTGTTTTCGCCGCTCCGAGGAGAGAAAGAGAGACACTTTTCACGGGGAAGATATATGCGCCCTGCCTTTCACGGCTGCTTCTCTTTTGCGGGGCTGCGTTTTCTTTCGATGATTATTTACATTTTTCGGGGATTCCCGTGAACTTCAGCTCCTTCGATGTACTTCTCTAACTCGCCCGCCGCGGGCTAAGTTTCAAATTGCAGCGATGTTCCCCGCGTTTTAACTTCCCAATCGTACGGATCTCGCTTCGCCCTGGAGCGTCGTAATAACTGCCGTTTCTCAGCTCCCATTTGAATCAATCTTCGACCGCTCGCCTCCCCGGCGAGCGCTCGCAAAGTACGCGGCAGATCGGGACGATCCAGTTTCCCCGATCCCGCGCCGCGAACCTCGCCCGGCGTGTTTACGTGAAAATCGGTTAAAAAGCATATCCGGTGCACATCGGCGCACACCCCCTTTGTCAGCCGCCTTTATTCCCGCTCTCCGTCCGCGCACGGAACGGTAAAAACTCGCAGAGCAGTTTTACCGTACGACGAGCGGCGCGCGCAAAAAAAAAAAGAGCCCCGAGAGCACGTCGACAAGAAAATCGGAGCGCCGCCTCGTTCTTGCCTCGCGTAACCCCCCCCCCTCCCTTTGTGCGCATCATCCCCCTTTTCTCGAATAATTACGCGTTTCCGCTTCTTTCTGCGCTCGCGCGCGAGCGGACGAGACGCGCCTCTTTTTCTTTCGTTTTTTTTTTTATCGGCCGCGAGGAAACTCCGCGGCGACCGGGCCCGAGATGTTTATGTATCGGAGCCGCGCTCCGAGAGAAAGGAAAAGTGGAAGAGGAGCTCGGGGAAAATCCGCCACAATGGCGCAACACGTACGCGAGCGGCGCTCTCCTTTTCCTTTCTCTCTCTCCCTGTCTCTCCCTCTCCGTTTCTTTTTGTTACACTTTCTATTTCCAAGAGTTCGCGAGGATAGGAGCTTCTTTCTCCGTCGCTTTCTCTTTATCTGGCCCTCCGTCCGGTGCTTCGATCTCCTTTTCCGCGCTCTTTCAACGTCGTTGCCCCGAAGTCCGATACTTTTTCTTCGCTTTGTACTCGCCCCCTCCCCCTCTCCACCGGTGAAGTTTCGGTATAACGATTCGCTCGAACGATCGTTATCGATTTCTTTCTTATCAGCGTCCCTGCAGCCTCCCTGTAAATTTACAGCTGGGCACAAGTTTCGTAATTGAATTACGCAAGAGTGCAGCTTAAGCTATTCATCCGCCAAAGACCGGAATTAGCTCTCCCTCGCCCGTCTCTCGGCCGTGCGCACAATGCAAAAACGCATCCGAAATCCTCGAAAACATCGGCGTCGAGCCTCCTCGAAAGAGAAAAATGAGGCCAGCCGTCCAGAAGGAAAACAAGGCGCAGCCGAGGAATCCCCTCGATTTTTCACGAGCGAAAGCTCGAAAAAATTTCCCCAAAACAGCCAAAAAAAAAGAGAAAGGAGAGAAGAAGAAGGAAGGAAAGCCTCCCCGGCGCTTTCCGCCTCCTCCCCCCTGTCTCTCTCTCTCTCCCTTCACGCTCCATCGGACTCGATCAAGATCCTCCCGAGGTGGAGATCCTTAAGCCCGTCGCCCCGTCGATATTTAAAGAGAACAACGGCGCGACGCTTCATTTCCTCCCTATGCCGATGTACTCTGTTTATCCTGCCGGCTATTGATCCCCGACACGGTCAGGCCCCCGGAATTATGCCCTCCTCTTTATGCGCGCGCGTGTCTTCTTATCCCTTTTGTTGCGCGGGCTGCTTGCAACTGCAGCGAGCCCTCCTTCTTCGGGTGGGGGATGGATATTGGAAAGTGCTTAGGCTACTTGGAATAATATACTTGCCGAGTGGATGAACGAGAGAGAGAGAGGATTCTCCTCCTCGGGGGCACACAGGCTGCTGCGCTTCTCGAGGTGCGCCCTTTGTCGGGCCACACACGAAGAGGCGCCGGTTATCGGAAAGACGGAGGGCGATGCGCTGACCTTTGCTTTATTTAGCGATAGGATATGCATCTATTGAGTTTTTCGAAATTTATTCGCTCGACGTTTTTGTCTCGTTGTTAGGTTTTGTTTTTAGCGCAACGAGAATGTATTAAAGAGATTTGTAGAAAAATCCGTGAATCGCATTACCGCATCGTCGGCGGCCGAGGATCCAGTTGACGACCCGAGACCCGGCCCCGAGGAATCTCGATTCCCACAGTTCTTTTGCATATCGTCGCCGCAAATGTATGTAAACGTATAGAGAGAGAAACCGCCCCAACGGCCACGGTATCATTGTTCCTAGAAAAAAGACAGATCAAACAGCCCGTCGTTCGAGGCCTCACCCCGGCAAAAAGGCAACACCACATTATACATACCAGAGCAAACCGACAGGAAAAAAACAAAAAAAAAAAAAGAAAAAAAGAAACGAGACAAAACAAAAAACTCACCTCATACAACACTCCATACAATACGAACGGCAGGCGAGGAGGCGCGCGAGGAGCGGCGCTCCGCGATAATAAGCCGGGGCGCTCTTCTCCCCGCGCTCGGCGTCTCCTCCCTTCTCTTCTTCACACGTACGAGGATGGAAACATTGGCGCGGAGGGAAAGACGTCGCCCGAGAGGCGAGAACGAGAGCGCGAGAATTCGCGCCCGTCGAGGCCGGCTCGCGTTTCCCTGGCCTTGACTCCGGAGGACACCTGTGAACCCGCCCTCTTTTGTCCGGTTTTTGCCGACGGTTCGCGCGGGGGGGGGGTTAGTTTTTTGCGAGGATCGACCGCGTCCTTTGGCAGTGAAGGACGCATCCGTTCTTTTTCTCTTTCGCAAATTTTCGCCGCACTTTTAACGATTCTTCGCTCTCGTTCCGCCCTCGATGTTGCGCGCTTTCCACCGCGACAAGCCGAAAGCTCAGATTTCGTTAAAGGCTGCTTTGATCGGATTAAATTCAACAATTAGGTGCAAGCATACAGAAAGCAAAGATACTAGAATCGGTTTAAGTTCCTGATGCTCAATTTCAACTGCGAAGGTAAGACCGATCGAATTTTTTGAAGCGCTTACATAGCCAGGCTCGCTAATATATACGTAAAACAAAACTGAATTACCGAAGAAACATTGACTTTTCCTACAATAATGAAACACGGATCCTATATCGTATCCTATCGTAGAAAGTAAATTAAGGAAAATTTCGTTCTTAAGATTTATGCACTTCGATATTCGTTTATGCCGTTGCAATATATATATATATATATATCGACTCATTTGACTTATCGATAAGTGTCATTGTTGTCCCGTGTAAAGAAGAATAATCGCGCGAATGCTGCATTCACACTTTTGATATTTACGTATTAATCTAAAAAAAAAAGTATATAAGAGTAATTTAAATATAAACGAACGAATTATAATTAATGAAGAATTCGTCGGTTATATTATAAATTAAATTAGCCGACAAAAAATGTTCGTATTTTTCTTGTATATGAAGGGAAACTTGTATCATAGGCAAAAAACACAATCGATATTGATATATGATTATTTATATGATAATGTGCGAAGAAACTCGAGTGATACGAGAATATTTTCTCGTTAATCAATATAAGCGCAGTGTGGAGATAATCCTGTATTTTTAAAAGAAGAGCAAACTATTCGGGGCGCAACTATAAATCGTACGGATTAAAAGTGTAGCTGTTTCTAGATTTTAAACGAGTTTTTCTACACCGCCGATCCCCCGAGAAAGTCCTAAAGGAAGAAACTGCGAATCTGCGCGCAAAAGGCGTTAACTAAACCTCGAGGATTCGAGCACTTTGCACTCTTCTTGCACTTTGACCTCGGCGTGGGAGCCGCGAGGGCATCGTCATTTCGAAGCGCCTCGAGCTGCTCGAATCCTCGTCGCGCAACGAGACAAACGGTACAAATTCAGACCTTATATATGTAACTATATCGTACGCCTATTTAAGAGTAAGATGATGATTATAGCACGGTTTCGTATAAAAAGTTAATGATCTAAAACTAGCAGGTGATTGATAATCTCGCTACAAACTCAAGCAACCTCGCGCGTCGATAGTTGGCGCCGTCGTCGGCAATCCTTTTCTCAAAAATCAAAAAAAAAAGAAAAACAAAAAACAACACACAATTCCATTTCGGCTCAACCGGCGTACTTTCGAGAGAGAAGAAAAGCGTACGGCGTCAGATTTTAGAAAGAATAACAAAGAAAAACTGTGTATACTCGCAAATCAAAAGATATAAACTATTTTACCTACCTATGCATAAGAAAAAACTGTGTTAAAGATATATAACGGTTTCCTTATTTTAATACCAAAGTGATATATATTTCGTGCGCGGCAGAACAGCTGTAAGAAAAAAAAATAAGAAAAAAAAGAAACTTATCGACAATACCGTGAAAGGGTGTATAAAATGAAAAATTCAGGTAAACAAATGTATATCGAGACTTTCCGCGGCGGCTCTACAATTGTATACTATAATGAAAACTGACACTACCTCACCAGACACCTAAATATATCTCAACCACAAGACTGATTTTGCATAGTATTCCTATAGATAAGAGTCTAAATAAAGAAACCCGGAGAGAAAAAAAAAAGAAGGGGACGGAGGGCAATCGGGATTGATAAATCTGCGGATCCACGTACAAAAGATGTGCTAATTTTGTAATTTATCAGGACGTGCGAGCGGCGAATAATGAATACGATATCAGGGAGGCTCTCGGCGAGAAGCTGCGTCGCTGCCGGGAGGAGAAGAGCTGCGCTGCCATCGAGCCTAAATCGTTAATGATTGATAAGCGAGAGCGAAACGGAGTGCGCATTGTGTATGTAAGAGCACCGCGATTTTCGATTGTAGAAGCGCAAGGAGGCGATTGTATTATATTATGTACCGGGAGATTTCTCGCAATGTGTCAAGTGTTTTAATCGGTGAATGGATGTTCCGTTGGTGAATTTTCAGCGAAACCCGGCTGGTTTTGTCGAATTATTTTTATTATTAAAGGTGACTGTTTAATCGTTTATTCGTGTCTACTTTTATTTCCTATACCCAGTCCTCAGATATATGTAGATATGATTTATCTGTAATGTGATAACTTAGTGATACTGTTTGTACAAGTTTAAGTTTGATGCATTTCTTTTATATTATAATAGTAATACGTTCAAATCAAAGATCTAAAAATAATTTTCTTATTCAGCACTCGATCATTACTGCCAAAACAAGGTTTCAAAAATAAACATCAAAAGGAACGCGAAGAACAGCCTTGCATTAAATGTGAATCAATCTCATTTTCTCCTTTATCCAAAGGCCAAAAGCGCAAAAGATGTGCCATCAAGCATTTCGACGTAAACTCTCTCTGCGCGAAGGATAATTTGCCTCCAACACCTTTACGATACAACCGCTTCCAAAAGCCTTTTTTCCCCCGAAGCAGCGCAAAATCAAGTTCGCAAATTCCCGAGCGACAAAAAAAAAAAAAAATCAAAAGGAAGAAGAACCCATCAACCAGCCCCGAAATCCACCGAACAAACGCTCGGAACCCTCGGCGAGATCTCCGGAAAAAGTCGAGCAAAGCCCACATCCGCGCGATCGACAAAACATCGGAGCTCTCCGCTCGCGGCGAGAGAGAGAGAGAGAGAGAGAGAGAGTGAGCGTACACCTCCCTCTCTCTCTCCCGTCCGCCGAGCGACGCACAATACGCGTCGCGCACGCGACTGCGTGCCGCGCGAAAGAGGGGGCGCGTGGCGCGCGCGCCGCAGATTT
>JAWWEM010000001.1:4769972-4789137 GCA_035582935.1 Ormyrus thymus
AATTATATAAATTACATAAATTATATAAATTGGAAATTATTTAAACATTAAATAATAATTCAAATAATCTTTTTTAATACAAAAAAAAACTAATAATTATTTGGCCCGGTTAGCCTCATGACCGTAGTTTTCTTGAGATATTGGATGGACATCAAACTCAAAATCAGAAGACAATGAAATCGCTTGAGAAATCCCGAACATGTATCCGGAGAACATAAAGGGCACGGAGGTTGCTAGGTTGAATACTGGCCGAGTATTGCTTGAGTGCTGATCCAATAATGGCTAGATAATCGGGTCAGACACGTCCTTGTGCTTCATGGACTCGGCTGGGCAAACTCAAAGGTTAATTAAAAAATTATCAAATGTCATATCAGTTCTTGCAATTTTATAGGTTCCTTGATGAATTTTAGAATTGAATTTTCAGATAAATTTCTCAAAGCATAACTAAGTAAAGAATAAAAAATATTTTATTTTATGAATTGGTAAATCAAACAAAATTATTTTGATTTATTATCATTTTAAATAAATTATATATAATAATTCGCCAAAAAAGGTAAATAATTTTAAATAACGCGTTAGAAGGAAATGTTATTAAAGTAAATAAAAGGATAATGAAAAATAACGATATCATTAGACTTACACCCTGCTATATAATTTTATTTTGCAAAATTTTTAAACGACAATTGCTTTTATTTATAAAATAGAATTTTCCGTAAAAATAGTTTACATTTAGTAAAACCTTTGCAATCATATTTATGAACAATTATTGAATTTAGCCACATTAATTTTATTAGTACATGTTTTCAAGTTAAAGAAAAATGAATACTTAAAAAGTTAATTATTAGTTACAAAATATAATTCAACAATTTATTGTGTTCACAATTTTCAGATAGTATATCCCATTGGTGTATTATATTCGCGTAAATGTTTAATTTTTATTACTTTTTTAAACGTAATCATTCATTTTTATTTGAATAATTCATTCTCACCATTATCATCCGATTTTGATTTTATTGAAAAATGTTTTTCTTAAAAGTTTAAATTAGTTTTTGTATTTCATTACTTTTTATAATCTTTTTTATTTATTTGATACAAATAAAATATAAAAAGCTTGTTCCACAAAACACCTCGCTTATAACATTATTTGGAGGTAAAAAAACCTAATTAAACTGGATTGAATGTTTCATTCGAGCCAAAGTCGAAGATAATTTACTTTTTATACAATATAAATGCTGATGTTTACAACATTGACTGATTTTACGAAACACTTAATACATTGATGAATGCATAAAAAATAAATCAAAAAATAAAATACAAAATTATGTGCACTGTGATTTTATATTTTATGAAAGAAAATCAAAACGGAAAAATTAAGCACATAACCACAAACGTTAAAAAATATCTTTACCGTTAAAAAATATCTTTTCCTTAAGACTGTACGAATATTTTACATATGACATTGATGACGTTATAACATAATTATTAAAATAGCAAAATATATTTGAGATTACTTCTTTACAAAGTTTGTCGCCTGACTTGTTTTCACTTTCTTGCACAACCTTTGTATACACTGAAAACACATATTCACTACATACTCACTTTCTTTCTTTCTTTTCAGATCGAGAATTAATAATTATTAAATCATTAGAATTAACTGATATTATGTCTATGTACAAGGATATATCAATCAATTCACGAAAAATTAAAAGGTTACAGTGTAGTTGTCAACTTGACTTAAAAATTCAATTAAAAATATGTATCTACCGTCGAATTTCAACGAAAGACCTAAATAAAAATTTCGAGTGACCGTCATTAATCCTAAATACATACGCCACTTACAACATAGAATGATCTTAAACAAATATTTCTAGAGAGATTAACATCGTTCAGTACAAAAAGTTTCCAACGGTAGATGGGCATACGATTAAAAAAAAAAACGTAAAATAATTATTATAGTGAGAGTCGAATAAAAATAAATTAGTTTTGCTGAATTCATCGCAACGCCGGACACTTGTTTTGGACGTGTGAAGACCGCATGATTAGAAATTATAAAGTACGGAGGTCGTTGAAAGTCAGCAGGGACTTTGAACTAATTCTATCGCATGCTGCAGTGCATCGGCGACATTTTCATAAACAGGTACACCTTCGCGCGTCGCCATGTCTGACAAGTATATTCTACCTCTATTGTAGTCTTTTACTGCTTGCTCTGTGAGCTGAAAAACAACATTTTATGCATCAGCATTGCGGGTGTTCATTTTTAAACTTACAACGGTTCGAGGATATATTGCTTAAATAAGAAAAGATTGATTACCTTTTCGCCAGACACGGTAATACCCTCGGAAAGAGGTTGAACACAGAGGACGAGTTTAGCACGCAATCCGATTAAGTGAGCGGCCATTGCCATCATTGCGATACCGCGTGTGTGACTTGGTACGACCAACATTATCAATCGCGAATTCTTCATGCGCTGCAACTCCAGAGGTAATACTCGAGCATTGAGCTCGTTTGTACTTGGACGATGAAGTGTTAAGCCCATAGACCTAAAACATGAATCACAATTTATTATGTTTATTTCAATCCTGTTTCAGGCACTTAATTGATGAGCAAATTTCTCGAGTACAACACTATCGATGAGTAAAAAGTAATAAACTCACTCGATCAATGGCACTGCTGACAATTCTAACCAAACTAAGTCCTTGCCCACTAAACCGATATACAAGTCCCTCTTCTCAGAGTCCGCTATAATGGAATTGGTCCAGTCTAAAAGAAGATACGCAGCATTTCAATAAAACGCAAAATGTTCAAAGTAAAATCTAGGTCTGCGATGTATCTCGAACTTTTCTGCGCGTGCTTTGTAATAAAATAAAAAATTAAAGCTCAAAAAAAGCCTCACAACAAAATGCACAGCTTCAAGCGTTATTCCAATATCGAGGAATGATTACTAATTCAACATTATTCTCTGATACGTCCAATAAAGAGTTTGTTGGATGCAATTATTTCTTTACACAGCTGAAAGCTATCTATGTACACAAAATTTAGACATAATAAAAAACACCGATAGCGAGCTAATCTTTTATCCAAATTAAAAAAAAAAAAAAACTGAGCTGTTCTTTGTTTTTGAAATTTTTCTTTGAACGAAATACCTAGAAAACGATTAAAAGGATGTACGAAAGCTCTGCGCAGAAACTTTGAGGCCTTCCTATAAAATATACGCCAAGCTGAAATCTCACTTTCGCAGGTGACTCCGTTATTCTTGACGCGCCACGACCACTCGTTGGCTATCGCGCAGAATTGCTCGAAATCGATGCGCTGCTCCCGAGCATCGCCGTTGCTCGATAGGTTCTCTATCAGTGCCTTCTCGTGGCCGTCTGGAATAGGAGAGAGAAGCTTCGTTATCGTTTGCGCCTCGTAAGGAAATTGAACAATAATGATTTGATTCTTAATTAATAATGTTCAAAAAATTTAGCGAGCTCATAATGGCAAAAAGATTAGATTTATAGAAATTCCGTTGCTTTTTGTACAATCGGTGCTTGAAGTTGGTTGATTAAATCTAATGCGAAATGATAAAGTTAGAACAAAATGGATTGAAATAATTCCATTCTTTCTCTTACAATTAGATTCTTACGAATAAGATCAAAATCGGTGAAAACTTACCGGCTTTACTTATAACGTTGCGCAGGTCGGAAACCGTCAAGTTGCACTTTCCATTGCTTTGCAATACGATTAGAGCCTGCATAATGTATAAATTATAAATTCATCGTTAGCGTAAGAACGCCAAAGATAATTGAAAAAGCGGTAACGAAATTTTGTTGACTGAATATTTACCTCCGCTAAACTTATCGTTCCCGTGTCATTTGTGTCTAGAGATTTGAATGCTTCCCTCAACTTTCTGGAAGGAAGATAAAACAATTCGTTGATTACTTGAAATTAGCAAAAAAATTCCACGATCTCTCTCTCTCTCTCTCTCTCTCTCTGTGTAACGGCCGCGTAGAAGGTCAAGACTTACGTGACGTTAATTCCTTGTTGACCGAATGAGATTCTAAATGGCCTGATTCCATCCTCGCTATGCAAATCTTGAACGTTGGCTGAATTACGAACGATCTTTAAAAGAAAACAGAACATCAATATTTGTTAAGCATTTCAGAAAATTGTATGTATTTACAAGAAGGTATAATAGAACCGCGCAATATATATTTTAGTGCTCTTTTTTTTTAAAAATAAGAGCCTTTAAAGATTCTGCTCCATTTTTAAATTTAAGAACTGTTTAAAAAAGTATTATGCTTCAAAACAATTTACTGTTCTTCTTTCTATTATCTATTCATTTTCTAAGGAAAAGAATTCCGTAAAAAACTAGCATTAAACTGTACTTAATTGCACATAAACGAAGCTTGCAATCGAAACCCAGTCCTATTAAAAAAAAACACAAAATATTACCAAAGTAGTACAAAATACGATCAATTCACCTTGGACGTACAATTGAGCGCGGCGCTAATGTTGTCGAAAATCGGTATCCTCTGCCTCTCCATGAGGTACTGCAGCACCAGCAATCCGTTCATCAGCTCGTAATACTCGCTGCAACGACGAAAAATAAGACAATCGCCGAATTAGCCGCCGGCGAGTTCGCGCGAGCGACGGATTCGCGCGCCCCTTGGCTCGCGGCGCTCGGGAGGAAGCTCCCGGGACGCGCGTCGGGCCGCCGAGCTTCCGGTTTTCTATAAACGAGTCTGGCCACAGCGAGTACTGTTTACTTTCGGCGCGGAGAGAGGTTCTACGTACTTCATTACGGACGTTTGGCACAAATCGCCGCTTTTCCCTCTGGGGATGCCTTCGCAAATTGAAACGCGCTTTGATAATGAAATTTTAATGATTCATTCCGCGCAGTTAAGGCACTTGGCTAAATTTAGACTCATCTCGTCGCCGGGGGCGCTGCCGCGTCCGTTGATGCTTATTCGCGCGAGAGCGATACGATTTTTGTTATTTTCAATGATAATTTTATTGCGCGCTTCCGCGAGGAATTGAAAATTGCTTTATTACCGCTTAATGTGCGCTCTTATCGATTTGCTCGTAAATTTTCTCACAGCGGCGCGCGCGGATTCATCGCTCCATTTGCAGTTTCTTTACAAGGGTATAAAATTTTAATTAATGTCGCTACAAGTAAATTAGCTCTTTGACGCTCGCTGCGAGATACGTAATATCATTTTTCTTTTTGTTAACTTTACGAGATTCAAGATTTGATCTTGATCATTGCAGCCTGTAAAATTCTCATTCACCGGCGTGCTAAATTCGCCGCAAATCAAATTGGATGCTAAGATCCACTTGTGCAAACAGATAATATTTGCGCTCTGTCTCATATCCAGATTCACCCAATTACATCCGAGCGAAGTCTCGCTCTCGACAAGTTTAAATCTCGCCGCGAATGAAATCAACTTCGCGCAAGCCAATTCCACGCGGAAATCTCAATCTCGAAATTGAAGTGAATCTCCTCGAAAATCTAATAAAACCCCGATAAGAAGAAACGGCCTTTCTTCCCCGTCTAATTAAAAAAAAAAAAAAAAAAAGAACGACGCCCAAGACCACCGAGCGATCCCCCGAATATAACGCATCCATATACGCACTGGTTGGTGAGGGTCTCCCCGAGGATGCTCTGTCCCTGGCTGTACGGATGGATGACGACGACGAGGGAGTCGCGCCGGGTCGCCGCGAGCTCCGCCGCCTCGATGATGCCGGCGGTGTTGCGCGTCCGGTCGTCCATGACGAAGAAGAGCACCCTGGCCGTCTCCTTCGCCTCGTACTCCTGGGCGATGAGCTCCGGGCACCAGTGCGATACTTGCTGGAGGAGGCGAGGGGCGAGGTTAGAAGCTGGAGGGTGGAGTTGGAGGGCCGCGATCTTTCGCGGTTTAATCGGGGCTTAATGTCGAGGGCTTTTGAAGCGCTGACATTTAATTTCTCGAGAAGCATTGTAATTTTGAAAATTTCCGTCGTCGATGAAAAGTACGATTAAAAAACGATTTAATCGGTATACTTGCCGAACGCGACGTTCGAACTGAAACAGTCGAGGCATTGCTTCTCAAAAGTTCAGTCGCAATTAGCGGCGAGTTAGTAAACAAGTTGACTCGGCGATAAAAAAAAAAAAAAAAAAGCGCCACCGAGACAGCATTGATGTCGCCGAGCGTCCGCCTTCCGATTTTCCGATGAAAATAAACGGCTCTGTCGACCCTGCACCGAGTCGGCGTTGAAAGAGATTTTTATCGCGTGACGTCATCGGCGACGGTTTGATGCCCTCGCCGAGCGGCGCGCTTTTGCCGTCGATATTTACAAAAAGAGGAAAAAAATAAAGAAACAGAGCGGATAGCGAAGTAAAAGAAAAATCATTGAGAGGGAAGGACTGGATCGGCGAAGGTAATGTCGCGCGCGGCTATCGATTTGACTGCGTAAATAAGCCGAAGGTCGCGCTTATTTTCGGACTGAAAAAAAGTCTTTTTGTTTATCCGCGGCGGCGCGGTTTGGTAAATCGGCACTCGAAAGTCTGCCCTGTTCTATTTCACCGCTTCGACGGGCCGAACGCGCGGCAAAGTTTTACAGACAGCCGCTAGCAGAAGAATCCAGGGCCTTTGGGCAATTAGCTCTTGAAGAAAATTGACTTCGAGCAACGAGCCTCCGCGCGACGCGCGGTAAAGAAAAAAAGACAATTACGCGTCTCACTCACGGGGTTGTAATAGGTGATGCCGAGGCTCTGCAGCGTCGGGATGGCGGTGTCGGTCCTCCAGGTGGTCGGGTTGCACGATCCCCCCAGGAACACCTCGTACGACATCCTCTCTGCGCCGCGACGAAGCGAGAAAAGAAAAGAAACAGAGAGAGGGGTTTTGCGGTTAGTGCGGCTGGTCGAGAGTTTCGAGCTGCTTTCTGACGATGTCTCACGCGTAAACTTTACATTTGACATTGCCATTATTATGTGTAGGAACGTACTTGAGCCAGCCTTGCCAGTGTCCTTTCCATCACAGTGTAACGAGCTCATAGGAACAGATACTCTGAAAAAAGAAAGAGAGAAGAGAGACGGATCAGAAGTGGTCGATCGGAGGTAGAATCGCGGATAGGGGAGTACAATAGTGCGATTGTGGAGCTTAGGAGGTGGAGAGGTGAAGCGAAATGATGATGTAATTAGAAGGTGAACGAGCGGTAAACATGGAGTTGAGAGCTTCATTGATTTTGATTTCAGAGAGCAGATTGCAAGAGATAAAGTTTCCTTATTAAATATAAAATTGCAATAAATGTATTGTGAAGATATAATAATTATAGTTGAGATTTGTAGATCGGTCACTTTTGTCATCCAATTTGCGGCTTTTCTTTTATAGTTACTAATTTTTTTAACAAAATTCATAATTTTAAACTACAAATATCACTCGTAAGTATAATGCATGCAGTGCTAAATACAGTAATTTTTGTTAACTTCGAAACCCTCTTACTTCACTTGGATTTCCGTAGGGGAATGCTCTAATAATTAAACCAAGTAAAAGAACGCAATGGAGGTCAGTTTAAGCTCGTAAAAAAGAGACTCTTTTCTATTTTTCAGCGATTAACATTCCACCGGAAGACCGCGCGTTCGCGGCTCCGTCGTTTACTAGGGCATTCACCTGCTGTTAAAAAAGAAGTGTACCTTGAAATTCATACGGCGCGGGGCTTTTAAAATTTAAAGAAGGCAAAGAGATCGCTGATCGAATGCCAATCGATTGGGGGCGATTTTGATAAGGACTCGGCGCTGTAAAAGTTTCAATGTGATAAATGGAAGTTTCAGAATTATTTCTCGAATAATTGCCGGCCGACAGGTGAGGCGCAACGATCAATTTGGTGATCATGATAAAGTTTTGCTTATCCTTATACCGAAGATCTGAAAATTTTACATCAATTGTTTGATTAAAAAGTTAACAAAAACTGTGACTGCAATCGGTAAATCTACAAAAATTTATTCTCTACGTAATTAAAAGATATTAAAGGAGAAAAAGAAAGAGAGAATTTAGAAGTTTAATTTCACACCAAAAAATGTTTAATCTCCAAAACGCATAGTTTCGAAAAGTAATGCTAAGAATTAACGTAGACGAGAGATTAAATCACTCGCGTCTTAGTTCCCTATGAAAGCTCGTATTAATCAATCTAGCAGGCGTATCGTATCATTATTAATTTTCAATTTACAACGCCGAATTAGCACCGATTATCGCCTCAAACCGATCTCTCGAAGTCGCAGAACTCGAAGATCTAAAATACGCCCCGTCGGCGCGCGGCTAAAGCGCGTTCCACAATCAATTCTATACAGCAACCTGAAATATTTCGAAATTAGTTTATAGCGGGCAGAGAGACGTCTGCCGAAAGACGCCCGAAGATGCGAGGCTGTCGCGGCGCGGCCAAGTTTTAGATGGATCGCTCCTAATTTTACTCCAGTCGCGGTTCAACGACTAGCTTTCATTACTTTATTTTGAAGCATTCTTTCGCTAAATCGAGAGAAAAGTTGCGCCAAGCGTCGCGTTCTCATAATGTACGACGAGCATTTTTTGGTGCGAGAAAGAAAACGAAAGTACTAAATCCATCGAGTTTGATGGAGTCGCGTGACTGCTGTTTTATTGCGCTTGGCAGTCACGTTACGTAATGGAAAGTCTTGGATTAAAGGTTTGAAGTGGGAAACTAAGCACTTTTGACAACTGCATATTTACTCTCGCGCATCGAATTACTGTCAACGTAATAAAGTATACAAAAAACAGCAAAATCAGCTACAGAAAGAAAAAAACAGTACTCACACAAGCATAAAACATAAACAATTCGGCACATCATGCAACTACCCAACAATCATCAGCGAGGATTTGATATTTATAAGTAAGTGATATAAATCGAAAGTGTACTGCTCTAAAAACTATATATATATACGCAGAAGCCCAAAAACAAACAAAAAACAGCCACTTGTGTACGAAAAAAAAAAAAAAAAAGAAAGCTCTATCTCAATAAATTAGAAAGAATTCGAAAACGTACTTTCGAATATCAAATCCTTTCACGGGGATAAAAA
This sequence comes from Ormyrus thymus, assembly GCA_035582935.1. Taxonomy (NCBI): domain Eukaryota; kingdom Metazoa; phylum Arthropoda; class Insecta; order Hymenoptera; family Ormyridae; genus Ormyrus; species Ormyrus thymus. The sequence goes on from JAWWEM010000001.1 coordinate 4,779,022, forward strand.
ACAGTCCACGCTTGAACATGGTCGAGTGACACTTCGCTCATGTTTGGTGCACCGACGCTCCCCGCCTGCAACAGAGAGAGAACGAGAGCGAGCCCGCTCGGATGAGAGGAGCAATGCGTTCGATCGGCGGCGGAACTGCCTCGGGGACCGTCTGCGGGCGTCGCGAGGGGCGTCTGAAAGCCGAGGTCGACGCGGTTTTGTCAGGAGGGAATAAGACTGGGTGCTCGCATCTCCGGGGCTCGATTGCTGCGGAGGCATTGTTATACTTTAGTAGGAGGCGGACGAACGGTGGTTAGTCTTATTCCTTTCTAGCAAAAGTGCGCTCGTTAAAGGGCGATTTAAAGCGTGGAATATATTTTGGCTTATTTACAAAAGGAAGAAGTTTCGTCTTATGTACATAGAAATAAATTTTATCGGATACCATTTTCTCCGAGAACTGTATCGGAATAGCAGTGATAATGCTTTCCGCACTCAACTATTTTCAGCTTCCAACAATAGATACACTATAAATCTTCTCGCTTTATCTTATCAATGTGCGCGATGTAGATACCTAAACTAATTTACTTGCCCTCTCTCTTTTTGTTGGAGAAAAAAAGAGACCACCGATAGAGTTCTATTCGCTATGACAAGTACTTCGTATCTTTGCCGACAAATAACAACTTTTTTTTTTAGGAAAGATTAGGATGTAAATATGCGAATAGAACGTCAAAAATCGATAGGCTTTTTTTATTTGTAAGTTAATTTATGCATTAAATTATCTGGACAATAAACATTGGAAAAGGTTCCACTGAGAAAAGTAGTAAAAACGAATACAAGTTACTGTTAGTTACATACAGAATAGAGGAAAGTAATTTACTGTTTCAATCACGAAAATCAATTAGAATTCGGATGTATTTATTAAGCTTTACAAAATGTTTTTTGCATATTTATATTGAAGAGGGATAAATTGTTTTTATACTAAATATCATAGTGAAAAAATTACTTTTTCTATATGTTTCGAAAATTTTAATATAGTTTTATAAATAGTTCGGCAAACTTTACGATATTTTTGAGAAACTATTTATACTGATGAGACAGACGTCTTCTATTTAAAGTTGTATAAAATACACCGATAATAATTTAAGAACTAATTGAACATCAACGTATTTAGGCCCCCGTTGGCAAAAATTAATCCGTCTTAGATTCAAGACTCTTTCTAAAATCCAAGCTAATCCGCCAAAAGATGTATGCTAACCAGATGCACATAAATTGCCTGCACGCAGAGGATTAAAATCCTCGATAAACTCAGCATTAACGTAAAAATTAATGAATAATAATTTTAAGAAACCTCATGAATAACGCAAATTACGGCGCGATTAACGGAACGAGCGACGCGCACGCGCCTCGGCGAAATTGAGCCTCCCGACGCGAGAGTATCGCGTTTTCTTGTTTATCTCTTTAGAAACTCCAATTACCCTCCCTCCCGAGCAGCTCGAGAGTCGCCTCGTCGAGCCAGCTTGAACCCGGCCCGGAAACTTTTGCCATTAAAGTTTCAAGACCGAGCGGGGAGGGGGGGGGGAATGGAAAAATGCGCGCCGCGTCTGACGAACGACAATTCAAGGAGAGCAGAAAAAAAAAATAAACAAACGCAAAGGCTTACCCCTGCTTGTACAGACACGCCAGCTCGGCGGCGAATATGAAGAACTCTTTGAACATTTTGCCGGTCTCTTTGTTGATCTGCAGCGGGGACTCCGTGATGTGCGGCATCTCAGGCGGCCCGGGTCTGCCGGTGGCACGATTTTCCGCGGGTCTGTAAAAAGAAAGGAGAGCGCAGGAGCGCGCACGTGAGTCGAGCCGCGAGAAGCCTCCCTCGCGCGCTTTCTGGGTTTATAAATAGATTCGCGAAGAACTTTTGCACGCTATTTTCTAGGGATGAATGGACAGTAATTTTTCTCTCTCTCTCTCTCTCTCTCTCTCCGTCTCTGACGTCCGGGCGAATATGCCGGCGGAGCTTTTTTGCTGCTCTTTGTCCGAGAGACTTTTCGGGGGGGCTTCGGTTTTGCGCGGAAAAGAACGAGGTTATTAAATTTAATCGTTTGATTTAAACGAGCGCGAAAGGAAATTCAGTCGCGTTCTCGCCTCGTTCGCGCCGAGAACAAAGAAGTAAACTTCACGCCTGAATCGGCGATTCTTGTACGTATTCTAATTATCGGCAATTTATAGTCTGCCGTGAAAAGAAATTACGACGCGTTTTTTGAACAGTGGCTAAAAACTTGATTCTACAAGGACTCGTTCGATGCACATTCGGGCTAGAATTTCAGAAGCAAACACACTGAGCGAAGGATCTTTGATGGAAATTTAATCGAAGCGCTTAATCCTCGAGCGATTCAATTTGCTCAATAAATAAATAATAAAGCGCAGATTACGCATCGTCCCTCGTCCGCGCAAACCAATAAATTTTAAAATCGAATAAACTTAATGAATAATAAAAGAGGCGCTTTGAGTCGTAAGCATCGAGCGATCCATTATGCACGCGACTTTTATTATTTGAGAATTAAATGTAATCAAAGCGTATTATCAAGAAAGCCCGACGAAGCGGGGCGGAAGCAAATTGCAGCCTCCGAAGGCGAGAGAATCGCAAGACGAGAGCCATAAATTGCGATAATCGGCCACTCGCGAGCAAAGTGTCGAGCGAAGTACTTTTTTCGAAAGGCGACCTATCGATCGTACGTTTTCGAGCGATTACCCGAAGGTCGACGAAAATAATGAAATCGAGAGCGCCTGTCAACACTAAAAATACAAGGCGAACCGTTATATTTCGAACGATGAAGTAACCGCCGCGGCGGCGGATCCGCGAGTCAAAAATCGATGAGAGAGAATTATAAAAGGAGAACGAGAGAGAGAGAGAGAGAGAGAGCGGAATAGGCCGCGGACTGACATCATTATTAGAAAGTATCCCGCGGCCGCGAGGCGGGGAAAATCGATACGCCGCTGCAGTTTCCGTGATTCGGAGAAATTTTCAATTTTACCGCCGGTTGAATTTCATGTTTATTGTGGCTTGAAATTGAATGGCTTATCTTTGCGAGGCGCAAAGATAAATCTGCTATAAAACGTTGCATTAGAATTTGTAAAGACAGAATGGAATTAAGACGATGAATTCGAGAAAAATAAATTTTGCATTTTTACTTTAAACGAGTGTATTAATTTACATAATCGATTTGAGAATACTTCTGAGAGCTCGTTTTTTCCGAAATAAATATGTAAGGAGCATAATAACAAAACTCTTTCAGCACTCTTTTAACATCTGCTAATGTTATAGGAACTTTTGTAATATTTGAAAAAAGTTTAGATTGCACGAATTGATTTAGATTAATTTGAATATAAGCTTCAGATTAAATGCTTTAACAGCCAACAACGTCATTGAGATCCATCAAGTCGGTTGATAAGGAAGCAGAGGAGCAGAGCGATAAAAGAAACTTCTTAACTCGCGGATGACTCGAGCGAGTTGAAAAAAAAAAGAGAGACACCGCGGGGAATTGCATTATTATCGCTGCGAAAATTATTGCTAATTATTTCTGACATCGATGAGGGAATTTCTTCAAAATAGAATAAACGACGAGGAAGCTTTCTACAACTTTCCTTCCCAGAACGTAAAACGGCTGGTGATCTCTACAGGAAATTAATACAAGTAATACAGGTTTACTTGACATATCCTAATTATGAACAAAGGCAGCGAAGTGGTAAATAGACTCCGACGATTTTAGAAATAAGACAAAGTGCACGAGAAAAAATAAAGTCTGCGGCTTCTATTGAAATTTTTTCCGCTCTTCCGAAGTCCGCGAAAGCGTACAGTTTTTTCATCGTTCTTCCCAAAGGCATTTCCTACTCAAACGATCGACGGCCGTTTATACTTTTTGCTAAATGTATTCGCAGGAAATAACGCGGCTCGAAAAATTTCCGCCGATGATTCGAGCTGATGCAACGACTTTGAGCTTTTTCAACGATTTTTCAATAAATTCACCGCTTCTCAAATAATCGTCGAGCGCTTGAAAGCAGAGCGAGAAGCTCAAGACGAATGCACGCAGAAAACTAGCGGCGCTGCAAAACGCAAAAAGCGCAAACCTCGCAGCGGGCGAAAAGCTTTCTTTACACCGGGAATGAGATGTACATCAAAGCGAAAAATTCTACATGCATTGGGTTTTAAAACAAGCGATCGTTAATAAACATTCGCGGAAGCGTTTGTCGTGCGCGAAAACAGCATTTTGGAATTACAAATGGATTTTGAACGTACTTCCGTCATCGATTCGTATTTAGCATCCGTTCTCACGTCCATGATTCGGTGCTTTAACAACAATAACGCTGCTCTTCAAAGGAGCTGCATCTCAATGGAAGTCTGCTGCTGATTTCTGCGTAGGAAGTAAGAATTTTAAAATTATTACGAGCGCGCGGAAAGAGGCGTCGATAAAAAAAAAAATTGTTGTGAATGGTTTAAAATAAAAGTCATCGAAAACGAATCTTTACAAAAGCAATGACAAAATATCGTTTTGATATAAAAACAAATATAGAAGCCCTTGGCACAAAAGTCAAAACTTTGCGGGCTTTATAAATTATTTGAGAAAACTATTACTTTGAAATAATAAAGCAAGAAGATTAAAGTCGATTTCACTGATGGCTCGGCGAAGGAAATGCAAAGGTGAAAAATAGCAGAGTCCCTCAATGCCAAAATTACTTTCACTTTTGTAGGGGATGGGATGGCTAAAATTAGATTTTAACTTGATTTACGATGTGGTAAAGTAAACTTTCTTAAGTAAGAGGGTGATGAAAAAATTCTGCTGAAATAATCTACTCCCCGTGAAAAACATAAAACCGAATCAATAAGTTTTCTTTTGGAGCTCTATTATGGACATGCAAAAACATAATTTTGAGACCAATAATGGAAAAATTAATTTCCTCCAAAAGGAACTTTTTACTGCTACTTTTAATGAACAGTTGAAAATGATTGCACAGTCATTTTTAGAAGAAAATCTTGGGTGTACTTATTTTACAGTTTCGCATGATTAATGTACTTATTAACAGAAATTCACAACAATTGGTTTCCAGAAATGATTAAAGAGTAATAAAATGATGCATCGCTACAAGTGCCTGTCCATTTTTTGAATTACAAATGCTACTTCCAAAGCAATCATCGAACCCACTGACATAATACTTCTGAATGCACTTTAAATACTTGAACATGATCCAGTAATGCAACACTTACAACTCAACAACATAAATTTCAACAGAAGAATCAATAGAGTAAGCGTTGAAAAGATAATCAGTGAAAGACCTACTCACAGTGTTACCTCATAAAATGTTAAATTAAAACAGAATGAGAACGTGTAAGCTTAGTTTAAAATGGGAGTACTTTTATAAAAAGTAAAATTATTTATTGAATGTAGTATAAAAGGTTGTTAAAAACAATTTTGGATTTAATATTCTCTTTAATAAAAATTTATTATAATTTTTAAACAAAACATAATAAATTAAATAGTTACAAAATAAAATACAAATTCTAATCTATTGGCTAACAAAACAAGAAAAAAAAATCTCTTTTAAAGTCGAAAAATTCAACAAAGATTCGAATAAAAAAAAGTCTATCTTTAAGGAAAACCTTTAGACATTCATACACAACTGGAAAATTTACAATTTAAACTCTTTCTGTAATGGAGCATCGCTTCATAAATATTCCCACAACACAACTATTCCTGGTCAACAATGCCACACTCCGTCAGAGCACATCCATCACTACTAATCTGCCAATGTTCACCAAAACTTTTCCGCAGATTCTCCAAAACAAATTTATAAAATATCCTTCCACCTACACTGCAAAGAACCAGCTAGGTGGCACAGCCTTGGTGCACCTGACTTTTCCTCTAGTCAACAATCACTGCTCATGAGAGAGCTGACACCACAGAGCAGCAGCACGTACAGAGTCTCAGCATCGACTAACCACCCGGCACCACAGGCAGACAGTTAGACTCGACCTGCTCTGGCTCTCTCTCTCTCTCTCTCTCTCTCTTTCCTTCTGTCTCTCTCTCTCCACAGGCCTGGCCAGGGTCATCGTATTCCAGAAACCGCTGTATCAAGGCCCAGGGGGGCATCCACCGGAGCCATGCCTCCTCGCTATCACACTCTCTTCCCTCTCTCTACTCCATCCCTACTCCACTCTGGCTCTCTTTTTGCTCCAAAGCAAGGCAGAGAGAGAGAGAGAGAGTGAAAAGGCAGAGAGCAGGAGCAAGAGAGAGACAGCCTCGCGTACTCCCGCTATTGCTCATACTTATTTATACACCGTTATATTTAAAATGAGAGAAAGAGCGCGCGCGCGCGCGCTGCCCGCTTACTTGTTATATATCGCCGAGCGCTCGGCTCCGAAACGTATTAGAGGCAGACAGCCCGACAAAGCGGCGAGCGAATTTCCTACCCTCCCTGGCTGGCTTTTTCCTCTCCGTCGATCTCGGAAGAGCTACCGGATCTAAGCGCGATAGCCTTCGAAGCTCGCTTCCACTGCAGCTGCACACCTGCTAAAGCCGCGCGCGGCAGGTGAAATTATGTAAGTTCGCGCGAAATCAGAAATACCTCTGGCTCGAGCGCGATCTCCAACGCTGCGCAGAAGCTATCGCAATGACACGGTCCAGGTAGGCAAAGCGCCTAGCAGACAAAGGCGGCGTGCATCGGCCAGATGTAAACACTCGCGGCGCATATATATTTTTAGCCCGATCAAAACAAAAGACCTGACAGCGTTCCTCGCGCGCGCACAGACTACCTAACCTAATAACCGCTTTCCCCGACTCCACTGGCGCCCGACTCTGTTATTACTTGCGACTCTCTCCTAGGCGACGACGGATCGATAACGCCGCGAGCTCGCGCATTAGAAAGCAAAAAAAGAAGAGAGGAACACTCGCCTAATGATACAACAGTTTAACAGAACGAATCGGCCTCTTGCGGCAAAGGTCAGTGCTCGTCAGCTGCAGAAGCCGTAAATTCGAGGGCTGCTAGGGCGCTCGGATTGCCATCCCCGCATGAGCTACTGCTGCGGACGAACCTCGTGGCGCGGCACATTCTCCGACTCGTTGCGCGAGCGTCTCCGCCGGGACTGAGCGGGAGACCGCTGCGCTCTCTTCTCTCTCTCTATCTCTCTCTCTCTCTCCGACAAACACACGGCGCGCTCGCGCCACCGAGCGCCGTATAGGGGAATGACGTAAACCTCCAACAATGAGGCGTGATGTCACACGAGCAGCGTCTCTCTCTCTCTCTCGCGCACCGGCGAGTTCTGGTTTCGTGGCGCGCGGTATCTCCTGGCAGATAAAAAGACTAACTCGGCTCTTTTTTATTTCTCTCTCTCTTTTTTTTTTTGCCTTTCCCGCGTCGTCGACTGCACAAGTACGCAGATTCGCACTTGCCCGAGAGCGGGTTTATCGTGTTTTTGTCGACGAGGGCTCGCAAGAGAGCCAGCTTATGTATCGCGGCGACTGCTGCAGCCGTACGTAGTGCGGTTTATCGCTGCAATACAATATGCTTTCGGGCATTTTTTCCGGCGGCCCGCCGAGTCCTGATGTGGCTTTCTTTTTGTTTTTTTTCCAGAACTCCGTGGGAAAGTTTCGAAGAATCTTTATCTGCCTGGCTCGTTTTATTACCGAGGTTTTACTATCATCGTATAATCGAGAGACTATCTGGCTCGGAGAGGAGTATAAATAATCCTTGTTCTGACACTTGCCTGCACACGGCTGCGTCGAGTATTTGTTTTGAAATTGGAGGCAGAACTGATGTACTGCGCAGGTAACGTTTCACATCATTACTGTATACTTGATTAAAAGAAAGTCGAATTATTCGAATCTATAAAAATGTAAAAACTCCCTCGAAACCGAAACATGAGTCCGCGTCCAAGTGCAATTGCGAAATGAATAATCAAATCAGAGCTCTAATAAAACTTCATACCACAAGCACGTAACGCTAATTACAAGCTACAAAGGCAATCCGAGCGGAATGTAACTTGGCGCTGCATTAATGCCGCTTCCATCGCCGCCACGTGCAGCTCCCAGCCGCGCTGTATATATATATATATATACGCGTACGCGCATAAACGCGCGCATTACGTCCAGTTTAAAACACCATTCGCCTCGACGCCGACTGTGAATTATCGCGCGGCGCAAAGCGAGCAGTCGGGCCGCCTTTTAAAAAAAACTGCCTCTCCGACGACGCCGACGACGACCGCTCTCCCGAGCGAATTGCGCGCGACTCTCTTTACGAGCCGCAATAAATCCAGATATCTTCGTGCGCGCCCCGCTAATCTCCCGCGAGACAAAGGACCGAGCTGTTTATCAAGATGTTATGTAAAGCGCCGCGTTTACAAGAAAGCGGCGGATACCACGCGCACCCGGCGACTCTCGACACCGCGCGCGCATATCCTTATCGGCGACGTTTCGGCTGCGACGGGGGGGGGAATAAAAAAGGGGGAGCTAATTGCCGCCGCGGAAGATAAAGCCCGCGGCGAGAAGCGATTTCGAGATTGCGATGTAGGTCTGACCAAACCTGACGCCTACTACTGACTAAATAATAATAACGCACACGTCGACGTCGTAGATTATCCTCGCCGTGCCGCGGGAACAACAACAATCCTCGACGGTCTACTTACCCGCGAGGTGAAACTGGTCCGGGTAGCCGAGCGAGCGACTCGTCGCTCGAGCTCTCGAGCAGGAATGATAGCTGTCGCGAGGCGGCCGTTACTTTTTGTACAAGAGCACGTCGGCGTTCTTCCCGAATTCGAGAGATCTCCGCGATGACTCGCGGCCCGACACCGACCGCCGCCGGGAATCCAGCGCCGCGGCTCCGCGAAATCGCGCCCCGCTTCCGCGTAAAGTCGAGCGTCGGCTCCGCGACCTCTTCGACGGGAGAGCTCGCGATTGCTCGCGCGCGCGCGACCGGCACCTCGCTCCGCGGGGAGAGTACGAAAACATATTTACGCCGCCGCCTCGAGCTGCCGAGAAATGGCGCCGCTAAAAATTACAATTAAACTTACCGACGTACCTGGCGTGCGCGTTCTATTTATAGGCGTGATGTTACAAATTTAAAATACCGAGCCGCGCGGTAACGTTGCGCTATCACTTTTAATTTTTGTAAATTACGCTAATAAATATTGAATCGGCGAGCGAGGCTCTTTCATTTTTATTTTTATTGTACATTATATTTATAAAAAAAAAAAACGATATTTATTGGACGTCCTGACGATCGGCGGAGCGAGTCATCTTTATTGTGACACGAGATTTTGGTTGGCCCAGTTATAGACATATAATGTCTCATTAACGATGACGGGACGGATTTTTAATTTAGAAAGCGGCAATTAGCGAGATGTTTTTGCGCGACTTATACCTTCGGCACTTCCGCGGCGCTGTCGCGTTGAATTTGATAGCGGCGCGAGGGGATAGCTTCGAAATAACTGTACATTTATCGAAAGAATTAAAATAACTCCGATTTCGAGGAGCCGAATGTATTCAGGATTGAAAAAGCGCTCTCCCGTCTTTATATATTTTCAATGATGACTTCAGCATTATGTAAAGCGATTCATTTAATTTTATTTAATTCTCCCGCTCGCTGCGGATTAAAGTTAACAATAAAATTAATCGCTTCGATTGTGATTATTACGCGATTATGATAATTATTTTAATTTATCAGTCGATTCCGCGCTACATAATTCATTTTCTCGCCGACTTCCTATTTATGCCAGTGCCCGCAATCTTATGTGCCTGCATGTTAGAACTTTTATTGTATTTACGCTCGACTGATAATTTAGCTGTGCTTGCAAGTGGATTAAACTAATATTTCCATAAACTGTTAGCACAACGTACGTTAACATTTATAAATAAATTTTGAGAGGAAAAAAAAGGAAATGGCTCAATTCAACTTAACTTTCAGATTACTCAACGATTTCGGCATTCGCGTTTGCGGGTGAAAGTCGCTCTATTCTGTGAGAAAAAATTCCAAATGAAATTTATGTCGCTACGCCCACATTCCTTCGTTTAATTGAGGACAACATTGCTGGCAAGTTTTTTCTTTTACACTAAAACCAGAAAACAATCGATATACCATTTACATTTTCTTGTA
>JAWWEM010000001.1:4791393-4821190 GCA_035582935.1 Ormyrus thymus
GTGCTTTTATTTATTCACCGCCGAAGAATTGGATTTTCATTCGACAAGCATTAAAAGCCGACTCCGATAAAGCAATCCCGATAATAATCAAGAGAGGCCTTAAAGTCAAAAGTTACGACGCAGCCGCTAATTAACATTCAATAACTTCATTTAATGTATCCCATAAGGAATCCGGTAGCGCACTTGTCACTAAGCGCTCGGACAACATGTTTACGGCCTCGAGTGTCGCGCTCGTAAAAAAAAAAGAGAGAGAGAGAGAGAAAAAAAAGAAACAAACTCCCCGCGATACGTCCGTCGCGAGAAGCTCGCCCGGAGCTCCGGCGCGCACGCGGAAATCCTCGCTTTTCGGCCGCGGCGAAGGTCGGCCGCTTTTTACGATTACAAAGCCGGCCGCCGAGGAAACGCCAGAAAAATCGCGCGGTTTATTGACACGCGCGCCCGCGCCTCCGAGTCCAAGGATAACGCGCGCGCCGACGCGTCGCCGTTAATTTCCTCTCCGTCTCTCTCGTCGCTCGGCGGCTTCGGCGGCTTCCAGTTCCCCGCCACGGGGCCGTAACGGCGCTTTTCGCCTCGGGATTGTAATCGCTTTAATGCGAGTCGCTCGGCGCGCGATCGTCACGCGCGACGGACCGATGCGGTGTCCCCCCGGAGTGCTGAGCGGGCTTCTTTTGTCGGCTTTTTGCGCGGAAAGTGCGGATTGGAGCTTGCGCTCTGTGCGATGAGGTGGCTGAATATTGATTTAGATTTTTTTGCCTTCGAAGTAGATTTTTGTGTTGGGTCGAGTTTTTTTTTTTTTGGTAATTCAAGCGCGACCTGAAACTTCGTTGAGCGTTTTTAATTGCAGAATGATTTAAATTAGGCGTCGAGGCGTCGAAGAAATTCTTTTAATTATACAACGCAATGCTTGAAAGCAAAAGATTTTACCTTTGTAGAAAATAAAGAACTAGGAGGAAGCAATAGTTCAAATTAATTTAAATCTGTAAAATAATATTTCTTAATTTATGTTTAATAACTAATACGAATGCTAATTGTTTCGTAAGAAGAGATTAAATTATTGCTCATTTGTGAAACAGAGATGATTCATAATTTTGAGCAATTATGAGTACATCTAATAAGGTTCTTTTATCTAGATAAAAATTTAAGCATTTTATCAACTTTATCAATTCATTAAAAACTTAATAAAATATTGTAAATATCACATGGCTTTATATTTTCTTTAAATATACTAATTTCTTCAATTTTCAAATTTTGATTTTCAAACAAAAGTTTTGAATTTACCGGGCAACGCATAAATCGATACTCGTAACGTAGTCTACGTTGGATTAGGCAGACTTCAGCTAGTCTCATTCGCGTTCGCAGCACTGCAAATCTCCATTTCCAGTTATATATACGTTTGTGTGCAGCCGTATGTTAGAGGAAAAGTTAGTTTGTTGCAGCAATGAATCGGACTAAATAATACATTTTGTACTGTTATCTGTGACGCTGAAATTCCTAATAGCATAATATTGCGCCACAGCTGTAAATCACACCGTGAAAAATGTCTCGACATCGCGACGTCCGCTGCATGAACTACTCGGACGGTAAGCTTCGTCAGATTTTCAGGTTATGTTGCATTATTTACGCCAACTTTTGCATTAAGCAAGATTGCACTATTTTGCAGAATACGACGGCTACGATGATGTTTACGGGCATTCGGTTGAAGATGACTACTGCGTTTCCCCGAGCGGTGAGTATTTAACTCGGGCTCTCACGGCGAATGCGCGCTCGAGTTGTTTAAGCCTTTCGTCATACCTCAGTGAATCCGCTGTGTGATTCACTCACTGATTTATCGTTTGTTAGCCCTTTGACTGTCGAATTTTGTGGTCTGATATTAATCATACTTTTTAATGAATTAGTCGCTTTTTTATTTATATTTTTTTTGTAGATTAGGAGAGTTTCAAACAGTTGCAAAACAATGGGTATGTGGCTATGAACCAAGGTTTTCCAAGTTGTTTAAAAGATTCACTATCAATAAATTTTTTTATATAACAATTCTTTGTAAAAAAAATATTACAAAATATTTTTAAAAGTAATTTTTATTTTATTTTTATTATTTTACTTACAAAACTTGAGCAATAAATGCTTAAAGCTAATTATTTTTAAACTGAATTAATTATGACGAATCTCATAAATATAATCGAAAACCACTCATTTTATACTAACATTTTAATTAGTATTGTATATTATTATTTTTACAGCGGAACAGTTTATGTTTGATCGAAGTAAACAAGCCGATATTTCATCATTTTTCACCGAGCCAGACATAGAAGAAGACAATGAAGAGACAGAAGAAATAGCATCCAGCTATAAACTGCCACAATTATCAGAGCTTGATACAGCCAAATTAATGTCCTGCGTAGAATCAGTTAAAAATGTAATTGGTGAAACATATCCTGAATCAGAATTAAATAAAAAAATTATTGAATTTAATTACAACACAGAAGCAGTTCTCAATTCAATTCTGAGTAATGAAACAAAAAAAAAGAAAACAGGTAGAATATTAATTCTAATACATTGCTTAATTTTTTGAAAATAACTTATTTTTTTCATGAAAATTGTTTGATTGTAGACAAACAGCCAGCAGAAAAAAATGTGACTGATACACAATCAGGTAAGCATTTTTTAATTCTTGTATAAATTGATAAGTAGCAGTAAATCTAATTTAGTATTTTTTTCTTTTCTTTCATGATGATATGCTTCGTTTTATTGGTAAGGTAAGGTTCTAAATTTGATAAGCAGTTTAATAGTAGTAATAATCAATTAACCTCCAATCAACCAAACATTAAAAGAAGTGTGAAAGCTCAAGAATTACAAGAAGAGAAACCATTAAAAGTTGAATCTAGTTTAAGCTCTCCATTAAATTCTCTTGCTGCTTTAAGCACTCATCATTTAAAAATGTCTGAAAAAAAAACGAATTCACCTTCTGGATTTGAAATTCCTAAACTTTCTTTTAAAAGTTCATTACTGCCTTCAAAATCTGAAGAATCGCCTTCTTTTAGTTCTCTTGCTGATTTGACTGCTCATCACTTGAAAAAATCAAGTGAAAATAAGAATGATAGTACAAATAGTTTTGGCTCACCTTCAGGTTTTATTATTCCCAAAATTGGGTCCAAAGATAACAATTCAGATAAACCAAACACACCTACTTTTAATTCTCTTGCAGACTTAACTGCTCATCATTTAAAAATATCCTCTAAAAACATTGATAAAAAAGATGCCAATTCACCTTCTGAATTTAAAACTCCAAAAATGACCTCAAATGATAATAAATCTTTTTCTTTACTTGCTGACTTGACAGCTCACCATTTAAAAATATCTTCTGAAAAGGATGATATTACAAAAAATCTAAACTCATCTTCTCAATTTACTATTCCAAAAATTAACTCAGATGATAAACCTTTATCTTCACTTGCTGATTTATCCAGTCATCATTTGAAAACGGAAATGAAAACTGATTCACCACCTAGCTTTAAAATTCCTAAATTTAATATAAAAACAGAAAAAGACAGTACAGACAGCTCTTTATTAAAACAAAAGAATTCTGTCTTAGAAGATATTTCAAATTTAAATTTAGAAGAAAACTCAGATTGTAGAAAAACCATTAAAAAGAAGCATAATATGGAAGTGGAAGATCCTAAATTAAATAATGACATGTGCATAAAGAAAGAATGTTCAGAAAATAAGCCTAACAGTAACCTATATAATAAATTGTTAGAATCGAAACTCGAAGCGATTAAAAAAGAATGCATATTAAATAGCATAATAAAAACTAGTCCTAAGATATCGCGTAAATTAATCTCTCCTTTTGGTAAAGTATTGTGCAAAAGATACACGAAAAAAGTACCTTATCCGCAAAAAGAAAGAAATCAAATTGTGAAAGAAACTGACACTGTTTTACACTTCGACTTTTCTAGTCTTTCGCCAGATGCAATTGTTTTATCAAAACGGGTGAAACCTATAGAAAGCTAAGCATAATTTACCGAAAAAACTTTTATGAATGTTTTAAAATTCAGCTAATTCATTTTTCCGAAGAAAAAGTCATTAAGCGGAAATTCTATCAAACGGTAGCATAATATTTTAACGAGTTTATTTAATCAAATGTGATGATATTATAATTGTAAAATATTTTAATGATTTTGTTTAATAAGACGTGATATGAATTACGATGGCATAATATTGTATACACATATTATATGTACATAAATACTTTTTATACAAATATTGATTTCTTTAATTAAAAATTAGTTGCTTCTTTGCCCAAGTTGCTTTCGTTTCGAAAAATTTCCATTTCTTATACATTCATTTTAAAAACACCCAAAATAAATAGGTAATTTGTTTTATCAATTATCTTATAATTTTTTAATTATTAGAATTTATTAAATTAAAAATATCATTTTTTAAAATTTTATTATTATATATGAATTTTATTCATATATAATCAATCGATAAAGTTATTTAAAATAAGCTTTTTTTCAACAGCAAATTTAGCATCGAAACCAAAACTGGTGCCACAGATGATGAAACCAATAGTAAAAGTCGTTCCAGCAGCTTCAAAGAGTATAGTAAAGGGCTTCGATGTTAGCACAACAGAAAGTACAGATTTCTTAAAAACTCCTCGTTCACAAAGTCCAAGTTCAGAAAGAAGTACTCCAGATCCCGTTTCCAAAGAAGATATGAATCGCCGGGAAAAGAAGCAAACTACAACGAATTCTTCGGTAAGCTTTGATATTTATTTAGAAATAATTTCATTTAAGTAAATAAAAGTATTAAAGTAAAAAATTTGTTTAATGCAGGAAAAATCGTCACGAAATCAGTCTCCTGAAGATCCTGAACTGCGAGTAAAAACGATCGAGGAAAAGCGAGATGCATTAGCAATTTATAAAAAAAAACGAGAAGGCACTAAAGAGCAATTGCACCTAATTGTTGTAGGTCACGTAGATGCAGGTAAAAGTACTCTTCTGGGTCGGCTACTATGTGACTTAGGACAGGTCTCTTCTAAACTTATTCACAAATATCAGCAGGAAAGTAAAAAAATCGGAAAACAATCGTTTGCTTATGCTTGGGTGCTCGATGAAACCGGTGAAGAAAGGTAGGAATCTTTTTTTTATTTACATTTACATCAGTTTGAATGTTCTGTAAATTTAAGAAACTCATATCATTGCAATTTATAGAGAACGAGGAATCACAATGGACGTTGGTCATTCCAATTTTGAAACGAACACAAAAGCTATTACTCTACTCGACGCTCCCGGACATAGAGATTTTATACCAAATATGATTATGGGAGCGACACAGGCTGATGTAGCTTTGTTGGTGATCGACGCTACAAGAGGTGAATTCGAAACTGGTTTTGATAGTGGTGGACAAACAAGAGAACACGCGTTATTGTTAAGATCTTTAGGTAAAATTTAATAAAATTTTATTTTATTATCAGAATGCAGGTTTGAATAATCAAATAACATTTCAATTTTTTAGGTGTTTCACAGATAGCAGTTGTAGTAAATAAATTGGATACAGTTGATTGGTCTAAGGATAGGTTTAATGAAATTGTTAATAAAATTAGTGTTTTTCTGAAACAAGCAGGGTTCAGAGATGTTACTACATATGTACCGTGCAGTGGGCTTTCAGGTGAAAATATTGTTACAAAACCTCAAGCGGAAAAGCTTTCTAGTTGGTAAGTATCAGTAATTTACTACTATAAAAAATTTAAATACTATTTTAGTTAAGTATTAAATTAATTTTTTTTTTTTATATTTCTTTAGGTATACTGGTCCTACGTTAGTAGAAGTAATAGATAATTTTAAATGTCCAGAACGACCTGTGGATAAACCATTCAGATTTTCAGTTAACGATATATATAAGAACATTGGTTCTGGTTTTAGTGTTTCTGGACACATGGAAACTGGTATGGTTTCAATTGGTGATAAAGTTATTGTTCTACCTCGCAACGAACCTGCCATAGTCAAAGGTAACATATTAACACGACTGATCGTTTTTTAATATAATAATTATGACAATAAGTAATAGGACAAAAATTTTCAATTAGGAATTAACATAGACGAAAGCAGCGTAACCGACGCATTCGCAGGCGACCAGGTATCTCTAATCCTCTCGGGTATCGATCAGCAGAACCTCGCTATCGGTGACATAGTGTGCAGTCCACATAATCCCGTGCCAGTGACGAATCGCTTTCAAGCTCATGTCGTCACCTTTTCCATAAAAGTGCCGCTAACCAACGGAATGCCAGTCGTACTACATCAACAGTCGCTCGTTGAGCCTGCGACCATCAGCAAACTCGTAGCTCAATTAAATCGCGGTACGGGCGAAGTCGTGAAGAAAAAGCCCAGGTGCCTGATTAAAAATTCGAGTGCTATTATTGAGATAACGACACAAAGACCAATCTGCGTCGAGCTGCATAAAGATGTAAAACAGCTAGGTAGAGTTATGCTCAGGATCGACGGTGCGACCATCGCTGCCGGACTCGTTACGAAAATTAAATAGAGAATTTAAATTGGTTTTTTTGTATAGCGAAATAAAATCCTTTTGTGCCCACGAGACTTTTTGAGGCATCAGTTTTCTTGGTAGATCCTGAATTGATCTTGTTCAAGTATACGACACATCATTGAGAAATTTTTTAATTTATTTTATTGGTTTGTTAATCAATATTAAAGGTTCTTCAATTTTTTATACGTTCGTTTAAAAATGAGGAAAATAAAAATGAATAATATTCAGCTTTCTCACAGGCGATCTGGTGGACAAAGATGAAGATATACATATATTTAAATAAAGCTTTTTTTCTAATAACTTTCTCATTATTCATTAATGAAGTAGAGCAGACAAATGTATTGATTGATTTTTCGCGAAAAATAACTACCTAAAGAAACTTTAATAAATAATTTAAAACAAACTGTATATGTACAGTAAGTACTCAACTGTGTGTACAAAAAACTGTAGTCTAATAAAAAGGTCTATTTTTAGTTAAATTAAATTATATAAAAATTGCAGCTGAATTTTTTAATGTTTTGCTCATCATAAAAATATCAAAACTTCCATTTTTTACTACAAGACTGAATACACTGTTATATAATGTGTTTTAAACATTGTATTTAATAAGTTGTTAAATAATAAATTATATAATTTTTTAATTAAAAAACTATAAAAAATATTTAAACCTTTTTCATATATGACAAAAATATATTTTTAAAAGATTAAATTAAAAAAAATTAATTTCATTTTTTTATGTCAATTTAGACATTAAATTGGGCATGAAAGGATTAACTAAAATACTGTTATAGAGATTATAAAGTCTTTTTTTTAATGAAGATTGTACTTTGCAAAATAAAATTTTTTACAAAACTGGAATGAATTAATTTTTGCATAATTATTTAATGTTTAAAATTAATTCATTTAAAACATTGTACAACTTATATTGGTGTTACCTATTAAATAAAGTTACATGTTAGAATAATTCTTACAAAAGTGTATAATATGTATGTTACATTGCACTCAATTAAAAATCAGGTCAGTTTTCACATTTGGCAGCTTCGGCAACCCATACTCATATTAGGAGCATTTCCACGATTTGTTCGAAGAGTTCCTATTCTGGGGCCTCCCGATGAACCACCACTAAAGCTGAAATAAATAAAATCATTTTTATTCATACAATAAAAAATTTTAAATGAAGTTTTGCTTATTTATTTACTTTTATTATAATATTTTATTTCAAATTAATTTAGTAATTTAACATTTATTAAATTCAAACTTCAGTTATTTCATTTTTTAATTACACCTAAAGAAAATTACATACCCTCCAGGACGACCAATTCTAGCAGATCTATCTCTGCTTGGGTAGATTAATGTATCAAAACTGAAAATGTAACAAAATTTGATAAGTTGTTTCAATAAAGATGGCTACAACAGCAATTCAACTCTATATACAAATACACTGCAATGTTGTTTAATAAACGCTCGGAATATATATACATAAGAGCTTTATTATAATATTTACAAATAAAATAATTAATTTCATCATGTATCTGGCTTTAGCCCTTTGTTGTAATAATAATTTATAATACGTCGATAAAATGGAATTTTTTATTTTACAAAAGAAAAATAAATACTTTAGAGAGTAAATAATCAAACAATTAATTTTAATACGTAATTGTTTTAATATTCGTATTGGTTATGTTGCTATTATAGAAATTACTGATAAAACGTAAATACATGCAATTTTATGTCAAGGTAACTGCTGACTAAGCGTTATAAAAACTCTTAGAAATTTACAAATGTAGTAAATATATAAGTAATTTATACTCACAAGTAGAAAACTGCATCGAAAAAAGATCCGAAGAATTGGAAAACACTTCGAAATGGTTTGACAAGAGCTGATTGCGATTGAGAATCTGTCATTTTTAAAGCGAAAGTGGTTTAAACTAACTTAAATGCCAAACTATTATAATTTCTACATCAGAAAATGTAGAACGTGATTCTTCCTGTTTGATAATTGACGATAAACAATAGTAACTTCCTGCAAATGATACGAACCCACGCACGATTTTTGACGTTCGTTGTTCGTGAAAATTTATTAAGCACCAAAGCAGCTGACGTGTGGCAATATTATTGTTTGCTTCCGCATTGCGTATGTTGGCAACAGTAGAGTCGATAAGAGGGAAATTTAAAGTCACTGTCAAGACAAGTATTTTAATTATTTTTAAAATAATAATATGTGAAATAAAATGTTTCCATACGTTAAACTATTAAAAAAAGAAGGTTTTATTAATAATCAATACAGATTTCTATCTATGGAAAATTTATTATTTGTAAAGATTACAAAAATTGTAAGGTTAAGTTAAAGCATAAGCTGATATACTTGTCTAGTCAAAATATACTTTTTAAGTCGATATAAATAAAAATTACTAGATATAACAATGATTCGAGCATGTTCAAAAAAAGTGTCTTTCTCACTCTGTGAAAATTTTAAGTAATTATTTTATTTTTCCTTATGAATAGGCAAAATACTTGCTTCATAAGAATCACAATAACTTTTTTTTCTTATTTATTCCAGTTCAAAGCTGTCAAAGCATACAGTCTGTACAATGCCAAATCCACTTGTTGCAGTTTGTCAGATGACTACTACATCTGATAAGGAAAAAAACTTTCAAACTGTCAGTAATTTAGTTGCAGAAGCAAAACAACGAAATGCTTGTGTAAGTTGTCTCAGTAATTTATAATGTAAGCAATAATTTCTTAACCAGTGATTTTTGTAGATTGCATTTTTCCCTGAAGCATGTGACTATTTGGCGGACAACAAAGCTGATTCTGTGGCGATGGCAGAACCGTTGGATGGCGATACAGTAAAACGCTACAAAGAACTGGCGATAAAAGAAAATATATGGCTATCACTTGGTGGAATTCATGAAGCTGTATGTAATTAAGCTGTATTTATATTGTAATGTTATTCATAATGTCATTATTATTAATGAAAAACAATATTATTTTTATTAGTTACCAGATAAAAAAAAAGCTCAAAATGCTCACATTATTATCAATAATAAAGGAGAGCTTGTTTCAACTTATAGAAAGATCCATCTTTTTGATATGGAAAATAAAGAAACTGGTGTAAGATTAATGGAATCAGATTATATTGAAAAAGGTAATGAAATTGTTCCACCTGTACCATCACCAGCAGGAAATATTGGCTTAAGCATAGTAAGTTTACAATCATGTTTTTCTGTAACTATAATTTACATTTATTACAAATAATTTTTTGTAGTGCTATGACATGCGATTCCCAGAATTATCATTTTGTCTTCGTAATATGGGTGCGCAAATATTAACATTTCCATCAGCTTTTACATACCAAACAGGTGCAGCTCACTGGGAGATATTATTAAGAGCTAGAGCAATAGAAACTCAGTGTTATGTTATTGCTGCAGCGCAAGTAGGAATGCACAATAAAAAAAGAGTTAGCTGGGGTCATTCTATGGTAAATTAAAATTTTTTTAATAAAATAAGCATGATTATTTAAAATTTTATTAAAACTTTTTATTTTTGTAGATAATTGATCCATGGGGAACTGTTATTGCTCAGTGTATGGACAAAGAAGGAATAGCTGTAGCTGAAATAGACTTGAGTATATTGAGTAAAATACGAAAAAACATGCCAAATGAGGAACACAGAAGAAAAGACTTATACCCAGAAATGTGCCCTCTTAATTCTTAAATTTTTTGAACAAATGATTTTTATAAAATAGATATAACTTATATAATTATGTATAGAGGATATTTGCAAAAATATGTAAAAAAAATTATGTTAATTTTTAAAATTTTAGCTTTAGATGTTAATATTTTTGTATAATAAATTTATTATGAAAAGAGACTGTACTTATTGTAATTATAATGCTTTCATTGTAGACATATAAACATTTTTAAAATGATATTTTCTTTTAAGAATTTGTGAAATATTAAATTGTAATTTATAAATTGTTAAATAAATTACAAAGTTCATTAACTTGATTTACTTTGCAAATACATGTTATCACTGTCACCCCTGTTTTTCAAATCAAGTAAATCACTATCAACACCAACTAAAGCCCAGTTATGTTCACATATTTCCAATGCTTCCCACTCAGACTTGAAAGCAGCCTTAGGGTCTGGTGGCATTGACATTGCTGCCCCGGAAACTTGATCCTGCATTAATCTAGATGTGTCAGCAGCATTATTTTCTCCTAAGACTAGAGTATAAATCGACCTCAAACCAAAAACATTGAGAAAATACCATGAGGCTGATGAGACCCAAGCTGCATCTAATGTTACTAATTCTATACCCCGCTGCAACATTGGTTTGAACCGAAGCGTAAGAGGGAATGGTACTTTGGCTGTAGAAGAAAATGAAGATATTGCTTATTAATACAAAATTAATTCTTTGCAAAAAGAATTTAACAATTTATATATGAATATTACTTGTAACAAAACCAGAAAACATCCAGTTTATCCATCCTCCTATAAGAACCATAGGAATAACATTTGTAACATTTCCTTTAAGCATGTCGGTCATCATGCTGGGATCTGTCATAGGGTTTTGTGAAACAGGTGCTCTTCTTTGTGTCTTGAAGTAACCAGTTTCCTCGTTATTGAAGAAGTGTCTTCTAGCGAGGAATGCTGTTTTTGGAATGTATTGTCCATTGTCCCTAAGTAACCTAGAGCGTATCATCACTTGACTAAAAGCATAAATTAATATTAACAAATTGCTTGCCATTCTGTCAGTACAACTAAATAACAAAATAAACATTCTTACCTATCTTGTACTTGATGAAGCTCGACCTTCTTTTGCGAGGAAAGTAAAATCGAAACGTAGTGCCGAATAATTCCCACCAGGAAGGTTATGACAACGATGGGCAAGAAAACCCATCCGCGAATGTTTGGATCCAATAATAATTCGGCCATGGTGGCAGCGATAAAAATTGACTATAAATATTACGGGATTAACAGTTTTTGAAGCAGTTTACTCCATTTTTTACCTCGTACCAAGGTGCACACAACAGTCAACAGACGATATACGTCTGGTGGTGTGGGTGCGTCAGATGCGTGCGCACACTACAAACGTGGACAATATTTTACGTCACGGGGAGGGGGAGAGATGGTGGTAGGAATTGATTTTAAAGATCGAATTTATGTCTTCCCGACATTTGTTTTAAATAGTATACGAGTATGATTAATGATTTATTTAATTTAATTTTTAAAAAACTATCTGATTAATGTAAATAATTGATTTACTTATAAATAAATAATAAATTGAAAATTTTTCTTCTTATTACAATGTCACTTGTTTGCTTATTTAATTTATTTTCATAATTATTACCTGATAACTAAAGAGAAAAGAAGGGAATAGAAAAGTAAAACATATTCTAGAATACAAAAAGTCAATAAAACTTTTTATTGGTAAAAATCTCTTCTTGTAGCGCTTATTTTTATTTTACAATCAATCTGAACAAAACAAATAATTCTTAATGTTCTTCAAGGAAAGGAGCACCGGTATCATAACTGGTAAGAAAAGTGGAATGTACACAGCGTATCTGCAATCACAAACAAAAGACCATTAACCAAAAATGAGCTCTCCGCACCCGCAGTCGAAAACCAAATCTCAGACGACACCTACTTCTGATCATCGGGGAAGTACAGCAGCGCCAGCAGCGACGGATCCGTAAACGCCGCCTCCGAAATGACGAAGGCCTCCTTGCTCGCGAGGAAGCCCCCGATCAGCTCGCCTTTCTCGAGATGCCTCGTGGCGATGTGAATCAGCTGGAGCGCCCGGTTGATCCTGTTGCCGACGGTGTCGGTGATGACGATGTTGCTGATCTCCCGCAGCAGCCGCGCCAGCGACTGCAGGGTCAGCTTGGCCGAGGTCAGCTGCTCGACCGATCTGATTCGCATCAGGTCGTCCAGCTCCCAGTCGCGAGGCGTTATGCCGTTCGTCGGTGCCATCCGCGCGCCCGCTATTTCCTCCTGCAGAGAGAGGAGATGGATATTAATTATCGCTCTGATTCGTTGATTTGTGGCTCCCGCCGATCGCCGTTAATTGATGGGTATGTATTTTTAGAGCGGTTAAGTAATGGATGGCTGGTTTTTCCAATTTAAGTTTCAGACACTTGGAAGGATTTTCATTTATCTCTAGTTGACAATAGATTGATATTTTTAAGATACTAGAAAAATGTAAAAATATTAGAAAAAGCAAGCGACGCTGTATTTATGAAATTGTTTCTTATTCAGTTTTTTTTCTTTAAAAAATGCAGCGTTTATCTTTACAATTTGGAGTAGACTGCTGCCGCTACTTTTTTCATCGACATTTGTGTAATAAGAGCAAAAAGTTTCCCGTTTTACGATGTCAGATTTTCATTACTACGAAAAAAGTACCATTAAAAAGCTACGCACCTTGTCTGGAATACCTATTAACAATCGCAAATGCTGAAGGAACACTCCAACGAGTATCTCTTCGTCAGCTTTAAATACTGCGTTCTCTTTGGTTTCGCTTAAGCAAAATTCTTCGGGCGGATTGACTAATGCTATTCCACCCCACCTGAACAAAGAAACAAACGCAGCTCATCGAGACCGCAAGCCATCTTTTACACTCGGCAAAAGGAAATTCCAATTTCTCACCTCGGCGAGTGGAAAGCTTCGAAATCGAGCTCCTTGTGCAGCCGGCGACCGCTTCTCGTGTAGATGTGCAGGGGTGCGGCGCTGCACGGCACCACGTACGCGACTAGATTTATCGTTGGGTAAAGGCTGACCTGGGAGGCTGCAACAGAGGCAATCGGTAAGGATGTATGCTGAAAATCGTGAAATCGGCCGCTGAGCGCAAAAGCAGCGGAGTGCTGAGTGGATTGATTGTCGCCAATAGATAACGCAAATGATATAATAGTTGCGGCTTGCTCCAGAAAAAAATCTGATAGAATCAGACGGGGAAGAAAAAAATTGACCTGAATTAGTCGATTCTATCCAATTTCTTCAACTGGACGGATGTTTTTTTTTCTTTTTTTTTTTGTTATTAAATGACGGCTTTATTTTCAGCAATTGCGCTTTAGGGTCGCACACGAATTTGCACATTTTTAAGAGAAAATTAGAGATCGAGTATTAAGCAATGACAGTCCTTGTTTCTCAAAATATTTAGATGAAATTTCAAAAACTATTCACTATTTCACTTAAAGCCGACGACGCATAATCAAATTGGCTGTCGTTCAAAATGTCAAAAATTAATGTGACGTACAGTCAATTTGTATCTTACATAATATTAAGCGCTCCTCGTAAACTAGCTAACTAACAATGAGCATAAGCATCGCAGTTTATGTGTACTGCTATAGAAGTAAAGTGCCCTGTAGTTTAAGTATGAAATAACGCTTTCACAGTTAAACCATATCTTAATTGTTATTTCATAAAACGCAGCAGTTTACGAAAAAAAATAACAAGGCTGCAGTATAAAAAAGCGAGCGTCTAACTGTATCGCATTCTTTTTTTCTTTTTTTTTTTCGGTCAACGCAAACATTTTCGCGACGTCAAACTGCATCCGGAAAATGATGATTTCCATTTTAAGCAGTACAAAACCAGCACTGGTTTAGAAAAACAATAAAAACACTCCGCATATCGCGGCGTACCGTTGCGAGTTTAATTTTTGATCGTTCGAGCACGTAACTTCCTTCGAAAGCGGCTGTAAAATTAAAGTCGCATCGCTAATTTTGAATAATGAATACACCTTTTGCCGCATTGATAAGCGAAGCTTTTGCCAGCTTTTAACCAATCCGCGCTGCGGATATACCAACTTCCTACCGAGTTTCTTCTCCAACGGCGTGATGATCTGAGGCAGGACGTCCTCGGTCAGGGCGTAGTGCCTCCCGGCTTTGCTGGCGTCTGGCACCTGCTTTGGTTTGACACCCAGCGGCAGCAGGTAAAGCCACTGCGACTTGACCGAAAAGTTGGCGATCAGCGACAGGTCGTTCAGGAAGGGCTCGAAGTAGTCTTCAATTTGAGAATGATTAAACATTTAGCGTGCAAATGCGGGAGGGCAAACTTTTCTATAGTTGCAAAGAATAATTTTGTCGTAAATATAAGCGAGGTGAAAAATTGTTAGGAACTGTATAAAAAGGAACCAAGCCCGTAAATTTAGTTTTGCTTCCTCCTGGTTTATAACGATTTTAAATTATATGTTGTATCGCAATTATAATATAGTACGTAGTACAGTCATATTTTTATTATTATTATTTTGTTATGATTACTTCAATGCCATCAATATATTTCAAATTACATAAAAAAAAATGAGCTTTCTGTGTACAATAATTAAGGGAGAAAAATAATGATTCAATTAACTTTTAGTTTTTTGAAAAGGTAAAATTTTTATGTATTTAGTAGGAGTTAGTTACATTGTTAAAATAATGCATTAACATATTTCAAATTTGAATCATTGTAAATATAGAAACGATAAATTAGTTTGGAGGAAGCTAATTGCCAATCAATTGGCAGCGCTTTTTTAATGACTTGCGAGAGATAAACAAACTGCCAAGTTATTTTTAACTTTAATTAGTGATTGATATAATAAATATGTACTTTATGCCGATTGAAAAAAATCAAATCTTTAGAATAATTAGTGTCCCAAGCACAAAATTAACATTCAAAAGCCAAACCGAAAACCCGCTTTCTCCCTTACAAATCCGTTCCATTGGCTCCCAGCCAAAACCCCCGAAAAGCAAGCGATTCCCCAACAGCCCTCCTCGCCTTTCAAAAACCACCACGGCGTCCCGAAACCAGTCGAAAAATCCACCCCCGAAGACCGGCCTCCGTTACCTTGGGCGATGCGAGCGAGCTCCCGATCGACGCTGATCTCCTCGGGCTCGGGGTTCACGACGGTGATCAGCACGTCGTAGTGCGGACTGACGGGGAAGCGCCGCCGGTTCTCCACGTCCAGGCTGTACTCCGTCGGCGACTTGAGGGCGTTCTGGGTGAGCGTGAGGGCCGCGTCCCGGTAGACCCACTGGCGGAGGACGCGGGCGATCAGGCCGCCGTCTGGGAAGGGGGAACGAAAAATTATGTATACTTGTGGACGGCTCTCGTTCTGGTTAATTGCGGCGAGAGAGAGAGAGAGATCGCCGCGCTGATAGGGACAGTCAGACGTGTATGTACGGAGGTTCTTGATGACCGGGAAGACGTTCGGCGCGCAGACTGGCTGAGAATGTCGTGCTGGGTGCATGACGCGGAGTGCAATTGCAGGCTATTTAAATAAATGCAGGAAGAGAGAGCCGGGAAATTTTGTGCGGAAGGTTTTTAAAAGAACGTCTTATTGAAAATTAGGGCGAGAAGCATTAGGAGATGCACGAGCACAATGGCAAAATGTACACGACGCAATACTGTAGCTCGAAAAAACCTAACTGCATACTGCGATGGTTTTTCTTCTACGAAGAAACTCATTTGTCGTTTGAAGTTACTGCAAGAAGCAGTTACGTAGAGTTTCATTAGTCTTCAAAAATGCGGTTGGAAAAAGATCTAGAACCGGACGTTAAAGGCAACTTTTTCATCGGCTTCTCGAAAATTAGTACGTTCGATTTTCCCGCAGGCTGCAATCGCTCCAAGTATGAGCATTCTCGCGCAAAGTATTGTTAAACACCGCATTTTCCGGATGTAAAAGTTTCTTTTTCAGATAATAATTACGCGACCTGCGCTCCTTAAGCCTTCCACAAAAAAAAAAAAAAAAAAAAAACGAACAGGGCCTTTTTTCTCATCGATCCAGCAAAGTTGCGCGCGCGAGCGCTTTCGAATTGCGACGCTCGATTTTCAGACCGTCCACACCCACCAGCTTCCGTGGTTATGTACAGCGAGCGTCCAGTGCTGAGGTAAACGTGGTCCCTCCCAAGATCGACCGCCTCCGGAGCCTGGAGTACGAGTATGTCGCCGAAGTCGAGGTCGAAGCCGTGGGCAGCTCGGTCCAGGTCCTTGATGCTCTTGGCTCGGGAGATCGACGTGTTCGCCGTGGAGAAGTGCGATATGCTCACTCGGTAGATTTCTGTCGGAGGAGAGGAGTGATTAGGATACGTTTTCGATTATCCTTGCTTTGGTTAGAGAAGTTTGAGGATCTCGATTGTAAGGACAGTAGTTCATTAATTTTTTGTGAGAAGTGAAGGAATTGTTATCTTAATGATTTAATAAGTGCACTGTTAAAAATCCTACAGCCAAATTAATGGAAACTTTCAAATATTATATTAAATTTCAAAGACATGCATTAAATTTAACTAAAGACCATTTCTTAAAATTAACTTACTTGCATTAATCAATATTAAAATTTCTTATTAAATTTAACAAATGCATTTTACGTTCGGTTACAAATTGTCATTGATTTTTTTTTTTAAATATTTAAATTTAAAATTAAATTTTGAAAATTAAGAAAATGTTTGAATATAAAAACTAGTGCTGCATTGAAGATTTCAGAAATGCGTTTGAATTATTAACCAAGTATTATTATTAAAATTAATAATACTGTGGGAAGCCGAAGAAGGCCAGGCATTTTGTCTAGATGTTGTCCATCAAGACTCGCCAGTTGACCATCGACAACCCTTGTTCCCGACACTTCCGGTACCCACACTCTAAGCGGCTACCTGTGTCTCGGAGCCTCGACTAGTTCACTAGAGAGCAAGGCGAAACCCCTGCTACGCCACCTAGCGAACAGTTCGGTGAGCCGCCCCAAACGCCCAAGGCTCCCCCCAGGGTTGTTGGACAAAATGCTCGATGACACCGTGTAGCCAATTTCAGAGTGAATAACGTAGAAAGTATGTCTATATATTGAATTATGTACATAGATATACTTTGTGTTTATTTACGCCCTGAAATTGGCTACAAGGTGTCATCGAGCATTTTGTCCAACAACCCTGGCTCCCCCACTCCTTCCGTCGACTGCACGTCTATTAACTTTCAATTAAAATTAAGTAACGTTAGTAAAATTAATACACTTGTTCATTAATTTCAATTAAGAAGCAGGACATAAATGTCTTATTAATGTACATATTTGAAAGTACATTAAAAATAATATTTAAAGAGAATTTAAGTTACATCTCCATTAAAATTAAGAAATATAAGGAAAATTCATATACTTTTCCATTAATTTCAATTAATAGTCAACATTTGAAATTTTAGTTACAGATTGATTTTGGAAACCAGTTAATGGCAGTGCTAATCTTAGAATTAATGGAGAAATACTGCAAATGTTCATTTATAGACTGCATTTTAAAATCATTTCATAATTTTATCTTAAATGTGCATTAGATTTTAAATCAATATTCAATAAATCAATAATTATAATATTATTTCATTTTAATGAAAGTATTATATATGGCACAAATATAATTATCTACTTTAGGAAACGAGGTTTTTATTAGCTATTGCGTAAAATTTACGTGTAATGTACTGAAGAGATTAATCTCGTATGATACAAATTATAATAACTATTACGTAAAGTAGTAAAGTAGGAAAACAATTCCACAATACGATTTCAGTGCACACGATATTTTTTTATAATCGATGTCATATCTTAATTTTTTAAAAGGAAATTTTTAAATGTTATCATATAACACAGTTTTTAATTAACGTAGATGCAATGTAGAAGAAATTACATCGCGTGTTCGGACTAAAACTAGTATTTTTAAGTAAACTGATATTACTGAATAATTTATGCTCACCGATACGTAACGGCTCACTCTGCGTAATAAGTCACGTTACAATTTTAAAAGTCCGTCAAATAAATCGTTTCCAACTTGAAAACCTCTTTTTAAACCGCCGTAGGATTGAAGTTATTAAAATTAAAAATACATTAAAACATAATGATGACCATTAAAACTACTACTGGCCCCTATATCATTGACATAATAAAATTACCCAATTATTTTATTTTTTTTAATACATCAAAAATCTCCGCTGCAAATTATACCCGTACAACATTCGGCAGGGCATTTAAACCCAAATTATTCAAAATGACTCTCTCGGTTATTCCGTCGAAACCTACCCAGCAATCCTTAAAAAACAATGTTGACGGAGCCACGCCGCAGCTTTGTCCGTTTCGCCGCTCGTTCCAATTATCCAATTACAATATCGCCCGGGCACAATGAGCCTCGATTTTTCCAACAATCGTTGCATTATTTCGATTGCAAGCCGGCTTCCAGCGTGCGCACTTTGTGTCGCGGCCGCCGGAACAATGAACCGAGCCGACACAAAGGGGCCGCGGAGCGCAAAAGTCCTCCGCGCCCCGGCGTCCCGACGAGTCTCGGAAGGCGGCACAATGCCCGCGCGAGCCCGAAGCCTTACGGTTAGAAAACGTCCGCGGTTTTTTCCCGCTGCGCCTGAGACCCTTTCCTCCCGTTGCTCGGAGGCTTGTACGATTTTTAACGGAAGTTCGAGAGAGGCGCTTT
Organism: Ormyrus thymus; assembly: GCA_035582935.1. Taxonomy (NCBI): domain Eukaryota; kingdom Metazoa; phylum Arthropoda; class Insecta; order Hymenoptera; family Ormyridae; genus Ormyrus; species Ormyrus thymus. The sequence continues at coordinate 4,810,367 of JAWWEM010000001.1, forward strand.
GGTAAATTTGATAAGAGGAAAACGGAAGCAATTCGTGGAATGAGAATTTGCTTGAGAAAAAAGAGACGATTAATTCCATTCGATTTTCCACGGGTCCGAGCGACTTCGGCGATTCATCCTCCTTGCATTTCAGTTCCGTTCCGCCCGAGTAAGCCGAACCCGGATACCTAACTCTTCGTCGCTAAAGCGAAGCGAGCGCGTTATTGATTGAAAGAAAAAAAAAAAAAAAAGAAAAAATTGTAAATCAAAACTCACCGGACTGTCCCGCGTCGGTGAGCCGTCTGAGCAGCTCGACGGCGAAGCGCTCGCAGGCCTCCTCCTCGTGGCAGCCGAGGAGCACCTTCAGCTGGATCTGCAGCTCGAGGTCGTCGAGGCCGTAGATGCCCTGGTAGGGCACCGGCGCCCTCGGCACCGCCGTCGTCTCCCACCAGAGCGGCAGGCCCACGCCGAGGAGCAGCAGGGCGAACGAGATGCTCGCGTACACCCTGCATCTCTCTGTGGGCAGACAAGCAGATCGGGTCGCTAGAGTTTGTTTGGCTTGCTGAGAGGAGTTGGATTCGTCGGGTTTGGGTTGGGTGGACTTGGTCGCGCGTTTGGGAGAAGGCGTCGGGCGATATTCGCATTGTGTTCCTTGAGATGGCTTTTGGCTCGTCGTCGAATATTTTCTTAGCAATTTATAGAATCGACGTATGGAGGTAATAAAAAAGCGACGGTATCTTTTGATCACTGCGTGCATGTCTTCGCGTTCGCGAGAAAATAACAGCCGACGAAATTGCAACAGCGGATTAACGATACAATGGCCTCTAAAACAAATGTTGGGAAAAAATATCGCGCATCCATAAATCAGGGAAGCAAATACGACGCCGGCGCGTCGGTAAACTTTTTCATATCTGTACTGAAAAACATCGCAATTTTTATCGCCCCAACGCCTCGATCCCGCGCACCGGCGGATTTTCCAAAACTTTCCACGCGCCGAAATCTCGCGGATAATCGCGAGAGAACAGCCGCGAGCGACCAATACCAACGCCCGATCGACCGACTCGTGCCCCTCAGTCGGCGGGATAAATCAATCGGCGCTGCTTGCCGCGCCGCGCCGCTTATTACTTTAAATTGACAACTCGCGCACGAGGCGCTCGCCGTCGAGTTACAAAATTCGCGACGCCGCGCGGCGGATTACCGATGTTTATCTGCCGCTGACGGAGCGCGCCGCGAAACGGCTCCTCGCTGCAGAGGCTCCAGATAAATGAGGACGATAACGCGAGCGAGAGAGCGTTTTAATAGAAAGGCTCTTATTTTACTCGGCGCCGTGAAACGCCGCAAAAAACCCGAGCTTTCTCGACTGGGGGAGCGGACGAGCTCCTCGGGATTTGCTCGATGACAGGAGGATCGTTGGGCATTCGCAGCTCGCGCGAAAATAATTGTGCAAAGCGCGCGGCGCGACGTTCATTCCAATTAAGACATTGGGCTGCTTTCTTATATCGGTCATGGCGGAATCACCTGACGGATTGAATGCTCGTATGAGTACTGCCGTTTGCGATCGTTTATTCACGATAGCGTGTAAAATGTCCTTTTAATAATGAAAAGTTGGCGAGAAGAGTTTTTACATATAAATATATTCATTGTACGTCATAGATACACCATTTACAGGTTAACGGGGCAAAAAAATAACTACCCACTTTTGCGTTTGTCCGACAAGCGTGTGTTTCAAAATAAGTAGATAATGAATTGTAATTTTCATAATTATTACGCTATAGGTGTCATTATCGTATGCGCGATGTTTAAGCTTTTTCGAATTCCCTCAAAAAAAAAAGACGCCGAGACCTTCGAAAATTCTACAGCTGGGGATCAAAATAATTGAAGCAATTATACGTTTTTGACTTATTTTAATGGGCGCCTCAATTTAGAACTGCAATATATATTTTCTTCAGCGATAAAAAATCTGCTAACACATTATCATACAGTTTAATTGTCGCGGAAATTTTGGCAGGAAAAGAACATGAATAAACTCAGCTTTTCAAATTCTAAATTTACAAACCCGAGAGCTCGCTTGAAAAGGCACACTTTTTTAACCCGACCAGATCAACTTTTCAGCAAAAACCAGCCCGATCTCCGAACCTTTCGAACCCACCGACCCCCAAAGCCCAGCAACCTCCGAGGACGCAGCCGCGCACTCATATCGCAAAGCTATAAAAACGCCAGCGGCTCTCAAAGGCAATAAAAACCAGGAAGGGGAGCAGCCGCGAAGCACGATCGCGCTCACTTGCCAGTTCGCGTTTTGCAATTCAGCAACGATTCGCGCAGGCACTTATAGATTCCTTGGCAGTGTGGCGCGATAGACGAGAGCCGGGGGAGCTTCCGCCGCGAGCAGTGCGAGCTTTTCTTGGCCGGCGGCAGTGTGAGTGCGATTTTCTCTTTTTCTCGCCTTCCTATTTTTTCCTCTCGCGGGCTTCGCGCGGAGGTGCCGGGGTGATTCGTTTTCGAATCAGCGGCCGCGGTAAGTTGGGAGGTGCGACGCTGGATTTTGAAGGGGGTCGGATTTAAGTTGGTTGAAGAACGACGGGGCTCGGAAGTTTTTTCCTCGAGCTCGAGAGGTTTTTAGCGAAATTTAATGGGGTAACGTCACTTTTAAGATGGAAGTTACTTTCATAAATATTGTAAGCACAGAGAGAAAAAGTTTCAGTGAAAGTAACTATACTGTTTAGAAAACTGAGCACAGACTGCTGAACCCCAAAAAATTCGTGTAATTTTTATTAAATGTTCCTGAAATTTCAGTAAAATTTACTAAAAAGTATGGCAATTCTTTGGGTTTTGTCAGTCTGCGCTTGCATTACCTGAAAGTTAAGTAATTTTTATTGAAATATTTGTAACTCTTACTGAAATATTTCTCTCCGTGCAGAAATCAATTGCCATTGTAATCGAAAGTGAAACCAATTTGACTCATGATTAATCCAAAGTTAATGCTCATATATTAGTTTTGCGAGTAGCTTTTCTACGAACGATAAGAGATTATCAAAAAATGACACTTTCTAATAAAAATAAAATTCGTACATCACGATCGACAGGTTAATAAAAGCTAAAAACTTTGTATTGTTATCTTATTCAACGACCGGTAGAGGAATAAAGCCCGATTTATTACGCACATAAGCTGCTAAGCCCATTTTCCAAATCGGCACATCAAAATTTTATTTGCATCACTCGTAATTGCAGATGGAAATTTATTCCGCGACTATTCGGCTAGGATAAGAGATTACATAAAAGTCATACCACGCGAAAAGAACGGCGCTCCGTCGCCGAATCAACATATCAATTCGAGGCTTCCTAAATTTGACCCAAAAAACTCGGGTTAATTCGGCATTCGCGATCGACAGCCGGCAGTTTCGAGAGAGAAACCCCCCCCCCCGAGTCTAAAAAATCGGGGAGCGAGCTCCCCGCAGCGTGTCTCGAACTCTCGATTTCAAAATCAAACAACAGCTCGTCCGAATATCAATCCCGCGCGAATATTCATGACGCTTCGTCGGGGCCGTAAGAAAAGCGGCTTCCGTCGTCGTCGCCGCTCAGGCCGGAAAATCGGCGCACCGCTAAAATTTTCCCGGACCGCTCTTCTTCCCGATTTTCTAGCGCGGTGAAACTTTTACAAACCGGCTGAGAACTGCATCGATCTGGTATCGAGGTGACGTTTCTCGCGCGCTCCGATCGCGGCTTCTACGCGGAGGACTCGAAGCGAGGCGCGATCGATCGAGGATGAAACGAGCGATGCGACTGACCTTACGAAGATGCTACACTGAGGAAAAAGTTTTGTAAAAATTGCCATACTGCGTAGTAAAGCCGCCACAGACTGTCAAAACCAAAGAATTACCATATTTTATAGGAAAATTTACCAAACAGAATAGTAAAATTTCTTACATATATAGGAAAATTTACTAAACAGTATAGTAAAATTTCTTATAAAGTATAGTCATTTTTTGGGTTTCGATGGTGTGTGGTGGCTTTACTAGCCATTATGGCAATTTTTACAAGATTATTTGTAATTTTTACTATATTTCTTCTCTCGGTGTATTATTGATTTGTAATTGGCTTCTATTTTTAGTTTTGTTAAGAAAATAGTTGTGGCGACGTTTTTCCGCGATCGGCGCGTCTAATTTTTGCAACAATCGCGATACGACAAGCGTATTTTAGATTTTAGATATGCGATCCCACGTCATTAATATATTTGACGGTCGTTTCGCAACAATATACTAGATTCTGCCGACCTAAAAACATACTTGCCACGATTGAACATAAAATATGTAATTAGCAACGCCTGCCGATAACAAACTAGATAAATCTAACATCCGACCTTCAGTTAAATTTTTATTCCGAAGGCGTTTATCGCCAATCTGCAAAATAAAATTCCCGAACCTCCTTTTCAGCCGGTCGAACTTTCGAAACACCTGTAAATTGCGACTGTCGAGTGTAGCAATACTGCGGGAAAATCAATCGAAGAGCCGAAATCCACAGTCGCGCGTCAACCGAATCATCTCCCTTCGTCTCAAGCCTACTCCTCGCGCTCAACTTCGATGGCTTGACTTTAAAACCCAGCATCGACCCAGCCTCCCCAACGATCCTCCCACCCCCGAAAGCTCGGCTCGAGGGAGCCCCTCCAAATAAACCACGCGAGAGGTTCACACGTGCGAGCATCGCCGACCGCCGACGAACGCGACGAGCCGAGTCCGGAGAGGCAAGGACAACGGCCTGCGCCGCTCTCGATCAATCCGATCGATCAATCAATCCGAGCCTCTCGGCGCACGTAATCGGCCCCCGGCCGCTCGAGAAGCTCTCGGCAGAAGGGGCCTCTTTGTGGCCCGCGGGAGGAGGGGGAGGAGGAGGCCGGACGATTTCCTCGGGAGGGAGGGGGGGGGGAGCCGGGCCATAATGGGGTGGGTATTGCCTTCGCGGGGCTCGTCGATTACGCGCGTCCGCGGCGCGGGGCGGGATTTAAAAATAAATTTCGCGCGAGCAGAGTTCGTTCACACCGAGAGAGAGAGAGAGAGAGAGAGCGGCTTAACGTCTCTATGAGCGATGACACATACGTTTTACGGGCATACGTTTCGCGCGTACAGCGCAATCGATCGAGTGCAGCGAGTTCTTTTGGAATTTTCGAGAGGGTCTCGTAACCCTTCTCGACGAACAGACAAATTTCGCCATCGCACGCGGGCTGCACGTAAAACAATTGAATACCAATTTTTTTTCGAGGCATCGAGATCGAACGTCATTCCCATAAAATATGCAATCAGCTCGCGTCGACTGACTTCGCGCTCGAGGCGACTTCGACGCGAAGTAAAGCATAAAAATCCCCGACGAGCCGCGCTCGGCCGTACGTCGCGCGTCGCCTCGCCTCCATGCGCTCGGCCGAGTTCCGATCACCTCTTACGAGCGAGCCGGGTCATTGGCTGGCTTATGCAAAGCGCGCGGATCCGCGAGGGGACATTACCGCGCGGCCGAAGACGGAGCGACTCGGCGCTCGAATTCACGGCTCTCCGTGCGTGCTGTGCGTCGACGCGCGAGGAGCCGAAGGTTAGATCGTAAGCCGCGCTTCCTGCTCGGCGGGGGAGGGGAAGGGGGATCTCGCGGCGTGCCGCTTACGAGCGCCTGGCTTTTTCTGCTCTCGATCGAGGTTAAAAATAGGGGACGATGCGCTTGGCGAGGGTGGGAGGAAAATTACCGAACCGAACGGGAGCTTGGAGTCAGCTGATCTCGGAGGGTGGCAACAGGTGGCTACGACGGCGGAAACGGAGACGCGCGAGGCGGCGGTGCGGTTCTCTTTTTTTTTTCAAAGTGTCGCCGACCGCAAACGTTTTAAAATGAAGTACTTGAGTAAACCGCTTATTGATATGCCACGAGATTCATTGACCATAGAAATGAAGCGTTTTTCCTGCGCGAGCAATATTGAAGGCGATGAGTAAGATCTGCCACGAAAGTGCTGCGCACTTCGTCAGTCGAGTAACACTGGAATACGGTGCGTTAAATTTAGAAAGCAAAATGCTGGTTTGCACAAGCAGGAGAAAAAAATAGTTCGATCGAGAGCGCTTTCTGCGCATCTGACGTAAATTCGCAATTGCTTTCGTTATATTGTAAAGCTAAAGGAGATCGAGATAAGTAGGTTACTCTCGTACTCTCCGCATCTTTCGCGTCTGTAATTACATATATCCTTAAATTTAATCAATAACCCAGTAACCGAAAGCTCGCGGCTCGACGCGCTTCGCCCGGCTGGGCGCAACATTTTTACACCAGCAAAAATAGACGATCAGCCTCGAAAAATAGGAGCTCGAAAGTGCGCAGTTGCGGACCCGTCGGTTTCGCTTAGGTTTCGAAACCCGGCGCACGCCGGCGTCTCGTAGATAAGGCATTTTTAATATTTGTTTAATGCGAACGGCGGCGCAAAGCGGAGTCAATCAATTCCGAAAGCGAGGCGTCTACATAGTTACATATCAATTGGCTATGCATAGGTCTTTCATTCAGTTACGTCAGCAGTACAGCGTAGGAAAAAACCACGTGTTGCAAGTCCCATTGTTTTCGTTAGGAAAGATGAGAGCGAGGGTGGCGAGCGACCGAGAGAGAGAGAGAGAGAGAAAAAAAGCTCGAACGATTTGCGACGTGCAGCTCGTTCGATTCGACAGGACGCGCGACTTCGGATTGTTTATGATTTTTCTGTTTATCCGCGTATTCGGGACAGATGATTTTTTTTTCCTTTTTTTGCTAGAAGCTTCTGGTTTAATTAATAAGCGGGAATAGTGCGTGTTGATCGTTTGATCGGTGTGGGTTACGAGCAGAAGAGGATAATTAGAAGATTCATGCAGTGAAAGTTATAGAGGTAAATGCAGCCTGAATTTATTAGAAATTATTTTTAGATCTCGCGGTATTCAAGATAAATTTTGCCTTTAACGACGCGAAAATATTGATGACTAATTTAACTTGGGATATTTTGGGAACTGAATTATTTACATTAATATAGAAAATTATAAATGCATTCCGTGTAATGTACGAAAAATTGGCTTACAATTAGAGTGCAGTATTAAGCATCAAAGTCAAATTTTACGATCTCGATGAAATTCGACCAAATTCAACCGATTTCGTCCGCTGCAACGAATACCTCGATTTCCCTCTACTTTTGTCCGTGAAATCCTTCATGCAAGCCCGACGCCATCCGTTCCCACGTGCATTCCGAGCCACCAAAGCAAACTCCGTCATTCAAAGGACGCAGCAACCGCATTCCTCCCTCTAAATCCCCCGAAAGCCTCTGAAAAATGTCTCCCGAAGCAAACCTACCCTCCTCGCAGCCCGGCAGCTTATCCCTCCGAAGAATCCGCCCCTCCGGCTCCGCGCTCCGCTCTGAATGAAAAGCCATCGCGCAGCGTGCGCGTTCCTCAATGAGAAAGAGAGAGAGAGAGAGAGAGAGAGAGAGAGAGAGAGAGAGAGAGCGACGAGAAAGAGAGGGAGCGCGCTCGCGCGACGACGACGACTGGCGACTCTTTTCCGCGCGGGAGAAGAGCCCCGGCCGAGAGCCGACGGTTCAAAAGCGGCCGGCGCGCAGTGGCAGTCTCGCGGCGCGACAAAACGGACAACATGCGAATGCCAGTCCGCGCTCTCGGCCGGGAGCTCGCCTCGTCTTACCCCCGCGGCGCGCGGCGCTTTGTCGCATTGTAGGTGAATCGCGGCGCGCCACCCGAGGCGGCCTCGCTCGCGGGCCAGTGCTGCGCGCCTTCGCGCCCGAGACACGACGACGACGACGCTCCGTGGCTGCGACTGGACTCCGGGGATAAGGAGCCGACTTCGAGGATAGAGAGAGAGAGAGAGAGAGAGAGAGAGAGGTGAGGCGTTTTGTGGCGATAATTCGCTTGGGAGGCTCGAGGGTTCGTTCGCTCGGCTCGGAAGTAAGTTGGGCTCCGAGAGGATCGAGGTAACTTTCGCAAATTTTCGATTGCTTCGCTTCTAACGGGTTTTCGTTTGAAAGCTTCGAGATCCCGTCCGGTGTCTCGTGAATTTCGCTGCGATTGCAATCGGCTTGGATTTCTGCGAGACAATTTCGCAATTAAGCTAAACCAATTTCTTTATTTAATCGCTCTTCGATCAATAATTAATCGAGCGCCGCAGACTTTCGTCGCGAAGAATGCGGCGGCGAGTCCTGTTATCAAAAGTTTTAATAGAAAATTTCACGGTAATTAATCCGCCAAGTGTTTTCATCCGCCAATGACGAAGCGCGCTCGCCGACCGGAAATCGGCGCGCGACATTTCTCCGACGAAAACTAAGCTTGCCGATTTCTCGGAAGTAGCGATCGCCGAGCCTGATTTACATCCGACCGCGAGGATCTTTGTTTCGATGAGAGAATCGGGCGTACGGCGTCTGAACACAAACTTCACGACGCTGTAGTTCAATACACCCGTCTGAAGCGCGCGACAATCGAGAGCCTAAAATCGAATGTTTATTACTCCGGAAAACTATAATTACCCCCCCGACGGCCGATGAATCGCTCTAGCTTTAACGCGCTGCGCTTTACAGCAGCGCGCGCACGGCGCGGCAAAGAAGAAAGAAAACGTGCGCGAAAACGTTCGCGCGCGCGGATACGAGCGATCTGGCGGAGCAAGACGAAGATCGGGCCACTGCTTACAAAACAAAAATCTCGGCGCGGCGGGGCTCCGTAACGAGCGCACCTCTCCCCGGAGGAGGAGAACGGCTCTTAATTGGGCGCGCGGCCACGTAATACGGCGGAAGATCCAGATAGAGAACGACGACGTAACATCTCGTAATCGGAAGTAAAGCTGACCCTGAAGCGATTAACGCGCGGAGGAAGAGGATCCCGGGAGGCGAAAATCCGCGGGCTTCGCGCGAGGCGCCGCGGAATTGTGTCCGGCTCCGAGTGTCTTATCCGTTCAACGGCGAAATTCGATTCGCGCGGAACAGCCGCCAATTGTTTTTTCAATTCATAGAAGGCAGAGATTTTGCGATCGGGAGCACTTGGCAGAAAGACCTATTATACTTGCAAAAAGCGCGTCCTTTGGATCCGTCGATCGAAATTAAGCCATTGGCCAAGATCAAGATCACCTTCGCTCGTTAATGCGGACAAAAAAACTGAATGAGATTTTCGCGAACGAGGTCGGAGGCAGCGAAACTGCCGTATCATAAAAGCGACGCACTGGAGAAGCTGTAATTTTTTGCAAAGACGATCATACACAAAGCTATTATTGTATTATTAAAACAGTGGCTCGCACACAAAGTTCCGCGCCGCAGAAGTGCCGCGTCTACGTCGATGTTTTGATTTCCGCGCATCGATACAATGAATCTCCGCCGCGGTAATGGCAGCGGGCATCGAAAGTTTACGCATCGAGAATTCATAGCATCGATAGCGCCAATTAAACGGAGCGCAGGAATTGCCGCTGGTATTTCAGGCGACATTCGGAAAGTTGCTTATGACTTAACGATGCAGCTCGCCTCAATATAAAAGTCTAAGTAATTCTCTAGCTTCAAGTGCGGAATTATTAGTTCGGTAAATAAGTGCAATTAAATCCCGCCGAAGTGAAAAGGAAAATCAGTAGCAGAAACTTTAACAGCCGCTGCAGTCGCAAAACAAAGTGAGACGATTCGACAACCAATTGCTCGCGTAGCCAAACATAAAAACACCGCAGCTAATAATCATCACCGCAATCTTTAAAAAAAAAAAAAAAAAACAAAAAAAAAACGCACTCCATTTACCCAAATTCACTCCCACCGGTCAATAAACCAAGGCCCCCGTTAGAAGAAAAAAAAAACCCCACCAGTCGCGCAACAGTCGAGCCCGACGTCGGAGCTCCCCCCAGAAAAGCGCTCGGGCGGCCGTTCTCGCGCCAACCGCGAAAGCTCCATCGGCGACCTTCGAAGCGCTCGACGAAATCGCGCCGCGTCCGTTCGACATCGACGGCTCTCTGCGCTCGGACGATCGCGAAGGATGCGCTCGCGAATTCAGGGCGCGAGCGCGCCGAGCGCGAACCTTCGCCGACGCCTTGACGACTCGGCCTGGTGAAGTTGCTCGGCAAGGCCGCGCATTCCCGCGGGGCTTTGGGGGCCGATGATGATGCGGTTGGGTCTGTAGGTGGACTTTGAAAACAAAAACGAGTTAAGATGAAACTGTGCTATTAATAATTGTTAGGCAACGTGTTACTCCGATTAACTGTTATTAAATATATTTTTCTATTTATTCTCGCCTTGAATATCATCTTTCGATAAAACTTTTAAAACTATTCAAGGACTATGCAAACAGTACGTCGTTTTGATATAATTAATAGAAGGATGTACAAGAGGTAATTACCTCTGAAAATGACAAGTTCCACTTGAAACTTAGATTAATTCATGACAAAAACCGATCGCGTATCTCCGTAAGAATTTTAGGTTATCAGTCTAAGCAAATAAACGAAATTCATCGTTTCTTTTTCTAAATCTTCAAAATTACTCAATGGCAAGATTACCAAAGTACACTGATTTCTCCGACAGCCACAAGTCGTCAAAACAAAAATGTTATTGTTTATCCCGCTAGAGAAGCACTCGACAGCTCAAGTGTATCGTTCGTACGAGCCTTCAATTGCCATTATCAAATAAACTATGACGCTAGAAATTAGTATTTAACTAACGCTCTCCGAACCGCCAAGGAATCCGACGAAAAAATTTCCATTTTCACGGCCTCAATGCCAAACTCGTTAATTTACAATGAAACCCAACTCCGACGAACTTGCAAGCTGGTCTCTCGCGCTCCTCGCATAAAATTCAAAATTAAAAAAATAAAAAGAAAAAACCAGGCTCCCCGAGTGAAAAGCATA
>JAWWEM010000001.1:4821290-4838963 GCA_035582935.1 Ormyrus thymus
TCTCTCGCGCTCCTCGCATAAAATTCAAAATTAAAAAAATAAAAAGAAAAAACCAGGCTCCCCGAGTGAAAAGCATAGCCCTTCGGCAATTATCGTTCGTCGAAGAATAACCCGGGGATCCCGACGTCGACGACGAGCGCGATAACGTTCCGCTCCCGAACCGCCCGGAACCGGGCCCTGCCCAGGAAGCACCTGCTTTGCCCGCGATTCCGCTCCTCGCGTCGCCAAGGGCGACGACGCCCCGATTACGCGGCGCGGAGGGAATTCAGAGCGATCGGCGCTCGTTGACGTTCCTTGACTCCCGCCGCGCCGTCCTCGGCTCCGTCGGCCGAGTCTCTAATCCATTGTGTTCTGAGGACCTTTCGTCGCTTTTGCAGCGGTGACCGGAGCCTGGGGGATCGACGGAGCACTCAGCCATGGCCACGAAATCCACCGTCGACAGCAGAGGCGCGCGGGACGTCGAGTCCAACGCGAACGGGTGAGTTTGCGCGGGCCGCTCTCCGATTTCACGGGGAGGATAAACGTGTGTCTCTCGACTCTTCCAGGAGCTCCAAGCCGCGGCCCGCGACGGAGCCCAAGGACGCGAGCTGCTGCTCCCTGCTGGGGAACTTCGTCGCCGTGTACTGGAGATCGTGCATCGTCGTGCTCTGGCCGATTCTGCTGCTGCCGCTCATCATTTTCACCGCCCACACGGTTAATTCGCCATTTCTCCTTTTTTCTTTCTCTTTGTTTACTTTCGTTATCGGCCCGGACGTTGCTTTTAAGATGTAAATCTAATTTTCGTCGGCGATCGAGCGCGTGTGTAGTTCGGTCTTATCGCGTCGATTTAATTAGATTGACGAACTTGATAGTTTCAGTCGACGTACACCTCGCGGATTTACGATCGATTTGAGTACTTGGAAGCTGATAAAATGGTTATTTAATTCAGCCGAATCCTAATACCGATTATCAGGAACTCGGTGATTAATGTTAGACAGAATTTTAATCCGTTCGAAGACTGATTACTTTTATTATCGAATCACAATGCCGACGTGCTTCAATACATCTTCAGCGAGTTTCATTTATAGAGCACAAGAACAATTACTTAAAACTAATGAAATGACACTCGAAAAAACCCCATCCAGATGTACCGCTGCCTGTACGTGGTGGCGCTAATGGCGATGTTCTGGGTGACGGAGGTGATACCGCTGCCCATCACCGGCCTCTTCCCGGTCTTCCTCTACCCGCTGATGGGCGTCATGGACACGGCCAAGACCTGCAACTGCTACATGAACGACACGACGATGATGTTCCTCGGCAGCCTGGTGATCGCCGTCGCCATCGAGCACTCGGGACTGCACATGAGGGTGGCCCTCGTCATCATCAAGACCGTCGGCTGCAGCCACCGGAAGTGCGTGCCTTTTCTTTTTTCGAGAGGGATGAATTGACGGTTGAAGGATTGTAAAGCTCGCTTGGATTAACAAGTCGTGCCCCTTCGGGCGGTAATGGCTCGTGGAGCCAATTGCCCTTTTCGTATCTCGGCGTAAGGAAGTACTTGCGCTTCGTATTAAAATTATACATTTGGTTGAAAATAACTGTACTTGGCATTGAGCAGCGACTAACGCACTTGCAGCATTTTTCTTTTTCGTGTACAGAACATCGCGACGGCGCGGCTGAATTATTATTACGTTGATCGATGACGATCGTCGCAGCCTTCGAAACGCTCTTTGCAAACAGGCTCCGTGGATGTTTTTCTCTTCTAGAATTTATTAGGAGAGAGAAGTCCAACTACACGTGTTCCGCGCGGCAATTTTCTCATATCCGTGTAACTGCAGCGTAAGACACGCATTACGTTAACGACATTATACCGCCGAGGTATATTAACAATCGTCTAATTTAAAATATAATTTCTCACGGCCACGTGTAATATCCGTAATTACACTGGCGCAATTCCACCGAGAGCCACATCGAAATTTCTCGCTCCAAAATCTAAGCCCGACTCGTATTTCAGACTGAGCTTGGGCTTGTTCTGCGTGACCATGTTCATATCGATGTGGATCTCCAACACGGCGGCCACGGCCATGATGATCCCGATCGTCGACAAAGTACTGACGGAATTGGAAGCGGTACGTAGTAATTAGCGAGGGGCGCCAAATCCCCCGAGAGAGCGACCGTAACGTCTGCTTTGAATTTTCAGCAAGGACTAGGTAAGATGTTTACCCAAGACGAGGACTCCGACGAGGATTCCGAAAGGTAAGTTCCGCAGCTCCGTAATCCTCCGCCGTCGCGACTAACAACTCCTTAATCGCCAGTACAAAGAGGCCGACGAAGCTGACGATGGCGTACTACTTGGGCGCGGCTTACGCCTCGACGCTGGGCGGGATCGGCACGCTGGTTGGAACCGGTACGAATCTCACCATGAAAGGGATCTACGAAGCGTAAGTATCTCTCTCTCTCTCTCTCTCTCTCTCTCCTCTTGATTGCGCGACAATAGTCCCGCGCGAGCAATTAAAGACTCGTCTTTCTCCTTCGCAGGAGATTCACCAAAAGTCCCGGTATCAACTTCGCCGCCTGGATGGTGTACGCCGTGCCGGCGATGATCGTCATGGGCCTGCTCACCTGGCTGTGGCTGCAGATCATGTACATGGGCCTGTTCAGGTCGAAGAGCAACGACGCGAAGGCGATCGACATCGGCGTGGAGGGGGAGAGGATCGCGACGTCGGTCATCGAGAGCAAGTACAAGGAGCTCGGCCCCATCACCTGGCACGAGTCCTCCGTTGGTTTCTTGTTCGTCAGCATCGTGCTGCTGTGGTTCTTTAGGAAGCCGGATTTCATACCCGGTTGGCCCAGTTACATAACGAATTTGTGAGTTGACACTTTTTTTTTTTATTCCAAGTGTACAGGGGTTGGGTTTACGGGGCGCTGTCGGACTTCGACGAAGATTGTTACAACGGCGAGCTGTAGATTTTGGTATTTATCTTCATCTGGCAGTGGAAGTGTAAAATTTTCTTTTCTCTGTTACTAATTGAATGAAAATTGGTATCCTATCTTGGATTGTCTGCTTCAAACGTTAAAGACGTCAATTTAATTCTTTTTAAAGGGTACTGAACAATCAATTCATGTTTGCATAAGAGTAGCTATAAGTCTTTTAAATTTTTAATATGTTTATACTTTTAAACAGTTAATAATTCATTTTAAACAAAAAGCTAAAATTTTAAAATGAATAAAACTTGTTTACAAAAACATATTAATAACTTTTTATTTATATCTTTTTTTATAAACTTACAATAATAACTTATTAACACATTTGCAAAAATTAAGTTTACGTAGAATTATTAAAATAATAAAAAAAACTAAGCAGTATTCTTAATTACAGTTCTAAATTCATTGTTCAACTATTAAACAGCACATTCAGGAATCCAAAAATCTTTGTTCAAATTAGTGATGATTGACATTTTCTGGTATTATAAACAATTTACATCTGATCACTCTTTCCTTCTTTTTTGTTCCAATTTTTAGTATTGCAAAGTACATCACTGAGTCCACTGATAAGATCTCTGTCAGTCGTTTCTATTGACTGACATCTTCTTTTTTCCACCACTACAGCTAAAAGGACAAATTTATTTCATAAAATTAGTTTAATAAATTTTGCTAATCTACTTGAAACTATGTAGAAATAATGATTATTACCATCCATTAGTTTACAAAATTCTAGCCCTTTAAATACTAACTTTGTTGCTACAGAAGACCTTCGTACTGCTGTATATTGCATTGCAACATTTTTACTAAGAAAAGTTTTCAACATATTAACAAAACTCCTTGTTATACTAAAGTTCTTATCCACACATTGACACAACCTCATGTACTATAATAATTAAAATATTTGAAATATGTTTAGATACAATTATTAATAATTGATCAATAAACTTACCACATCATTTCTTAAAAATAGATTATCTTTTAATGTATCATTGAATTGATTAAAACTTTCTACAGTAGTAAATGGTAATACCAATTGGTATTTTTCATTAAAATCAACATCAGAAATTAACAGAGGATCAGGTTTCTTTTCGAAAAAATAATTTGATGCCTCATCTTGATTTCTTTTAATTTCTGCAACTTCTCTTCGAAGTTCAGAGAGAGCTGTTAATACTGCTGTTTCGAATCCTATAATTTCAACAAAATGATCAAGAATGAACTTTTAAGTTTTGATTTACTTATAACTTATACAATATGATGATACAAATAACCTGTTTTATGATGAAAACTTGTAGAATCTAATTCTGGACACAATAATTCACTAATTGTCTCTGTATTACCATTATAGCTTTGTGATGCTTCATTGTTGATTCTTACATTTTCTAAAAAGTCTTTTGTAGTACTTGGCAAACTAGGAATTAAACGATACCTTAATATTTGTAAAAGTTTATCACCATGTTCATGTGAAATATTACTTTCACATAACCACTTTCTTAACTCTTGTATTTCTTGAGAATGTGAACTTGTTGACTGAATAGAAGTCCCTTCTTTCTGAGTACTAAAACTCGAGTCTTGACTTAACTGTTCTGTATGGTCACTAAAAAATATCTGATGTTTGACATCTTCTTTACTGTCTTCACTCATAATAATTTCAGGCTCAATAATTTCCTTTTCATAATCCATATTTTCTTTTAATGAATTTACATATGCATTGATTGTATCAATAAAATCCTGAGCTTTTTCCAGCTTTTTCCTTTTTCGACTTTCTGCATACATATTTTAATAGCATAAGTTTATTTTTTTTAAATTATATGTATTCTTTTAACTAAGACTACATAGTTAAAATACGAGGCATATTTTGTTTTGAAGTTCACAAGATTTAAGCAATTTTTGATGCAATGTCCAATATATATTAATTGTATTTCTCAAATCGAATAAAGTAACTTTGAGGTTAGCTGCGTCTACCTATCGGAGATGTCCGACTTTATTTGTTTTCTCTTTGCAAAGGTGTACCGTGTACGAATGTCGGAATGTATTATACGTGTCGGTGATATCCAGTGAACATAATTTGAGCTACTAACGTTCCTACAAGCATGGATATCTTTTGGATAGCAAAAAATATTCAGTATCTAAAACTAAGATAGTTTGAAACTTTTTGATACACTTGTTATCTTTTCTATTATTGATCTTTTAGATGAAGCACTTAAACTTTATTAGCGCGATAATATTTCAAATTTAAATTGCAGAATCTAAAGATAATAAAAGTTTAATTAGTAAAATTAAAATTTATTTCATTTTCATGAACGATATTCTAGGTACTTTAATTTCAATTACAACAATAAAATAATTAAAACCTCATGAAAGAAAATACCTAATTATGTCGTTTTTATTTTATTGTAGTTTTGCGAAAATGCATTTTAAACTAAAAAAAATGTTCTTAATTATGTAACTACAACAACAATAACCGTTTGTTATTAGTTAACAGAACAAAATATCTTTTCTTGAAAACAATTCAGCTAATGACTCTTCTTTAAACAAATAAAAAGTGTCAATTGAATTCAACCAATTAATTCGACCTTCTCGATAAAATTTTTCTAGAACCGTCAAGGATTCGACATCAGCGGTAGGCCTGATCATCCTACTTTTCGTCCTTCCATCGCGATTAGACTTCCTGAACGCTTTCAGCAAAGATCCCGCGAAACGTCCCACGAAGCCTTCACCGGGCCTCATCGGCTGGAAGATCATCAATCAGAAGATGCACTGGGGCCTTATTTTTGTTCTCGGCGGCGGCTTCGCCATCGCCGCTGGCAGTCAGACGTCCGGACTGTCCAGTATGCTTGGACACGCGCTCATTGGTCTGAAGAGCATGAGTCCCATCTGGATCTTGCTTATTGTGACTACTTTCGCAGAAACCGCGACTGAGCTCACGTCGAACGTCGCTGTGGCTAATATTATTCTGCCGGTTTTGGCCGAAATGGTAAGCAAAATCGGTCCTCGCTTTATTTCGATTAATTTTGAAATCAGCAGATTTCATTGAAACTTTTTAAAATAGTCCAAATTCCAATGTAAATTCAAATTTTAAACTGAGAAAATGTATTTGGGATTTCTACATAAACTTGGAAAGTTTTGCATAATATTTAAGTAGATTTTAAATAAGCTAAGATAAATTTATCAATTTAATACTAACTAAAATTATCTATTGTTTCAGTCTGTGGCTGTTCAAATTCACCCTCTCTACTTAATGGTACCAGCTACATTGGGTTGTTCTTTTTCATTCCACTTGCCAGTAGGAACACCACCCAATGCTATAGTTTCAGCAGCAGGAAAAATTAAGACTAAGGACTTCATCATTGCTGGAATTGGCCCCACCATTATAACGGCATTAATCACAACAGCTTCCTTTGCAACTTGGGGAGTTTATGCCTTTGACTTGCATGAATTCCCAAGTTGGGCTGTGTAGAATTACATTTTTTTTTGCTTTGACTTGAGCTGTGCCGAAATAGCAAAGAAAATGCCATTTTTTATGATATGACAAAGAATAGAAATATGATGCACTATTTTTATTAATGCAGAAGTTAAAACTTTACAGACGTACAAGATTGAAAAATATTTTTGATACATGTAAAATTAAAAAAATTTTAATTTTTAATCCGTGCATTTGTAGATCAGCAACAACCATTGCTAATTTCTAATTGAAAAGTTTTACTTAAGATTTTAAAACTTTTGTTTATGATATTTACAAGTAGGATTCTACAAATATATAAATAAAATATTTTGCTAATAATCATAAAAAAAAGTTTTAAAAATGTTTAACAACATAAGTATTTGAAAATCATAATTTATAAATACAAAATTATTTGATCTAAAAAATCATTTTAAATAATATTTAAATGATTTATAATCCAATAATTTTAAACATTTATCTTTCTGTGAGATACTAGTAATATTTTTAAGTATAATAATACTAAAAAAATCTTTACTGAAGTATGTTGCTTAAACAGGAATCTATTGATTCATGTATTTGAGTAGTGCCGTCCATGATTATTCCATTGTCAAAGTAAGCAACTACTCATATATTTTAGTACTCTTTTGTACATACAAATGTAGACTGATAATAATTATTGTATAAGAATGTACATATAAATAATAGACAAGTATACAAAAATTTAATTTCTTTTACTTACGATCCATAGGACTATCATGTCCAATAACTCCAGTTGTTTCCTTTTCCGTCATGGTTGTTTTCAACTAATTTTGCACTATTTTAACTATTTATATCAAAAATATTATTGTTTAGATGAACATAAAAAACCTTTTAGGTTAGATACATCATTCTCGTTCTTATTCTAAACATCGCGGTTTTTTAATAAACACTCGTACTTGACAATGAAAATGTAGGTTCAAAAATCATTATATTTTAATTAAACAAACTAAGACTATTACGTAAAAAGTTATAATGAACAATTGTTGTTTTGCTTGGAAAATGTTCGTTGAATGTAAGAAAACACAGTGGAATTCAAAAACATATGATCACGTTTAAGCTACGTCTGTAAGTTACAGGTGTAGGACTTAAAATTTTTAGATCATCATATCAATTTAAAATTTAAAATTTTAATACATAATATGTATTTTTTATAACTATAATAATTATAAAAAGTAAAGGCTAGTATATTAATTTTTAATTTAAAATTTTTTAAAATATTCATAAAAAAATTTGCACTTATAGGTATACGTATACGGTATATCAATGTATTCACTTCACTTTATTCACTATAACGCATAACATAACCAAGTTAACTATATAGATTATAAACACCACCTTCACATTGAACTGAATAACCAACAATAGCGCTAGCTGAGACCATAGACAGAAACTGATCTGCTACAATTGTAGGTTACTATAAACCGCTGTTACTTCACATAACTAAGAACAAATCACAGTAAGTTTTAAATGTTTTTAATACGCAAATTAATTTTTCAATTCTTACAATACTGATAAACACTTTGATATTTAATCAGTATAAATTTTTTTATTTTTAATTCATGAATTTTAAATAAGAATTAAGAAAGATTGAATTTTGATGAATATCTAAAAACCGTATTCAATGAAATTCGTGAAATTTTAAATATAATAACGTAAATATTTTCTTTTACAGGCATAATGTCAGATGATGAGAGAACATTCATTATTTTTGGCAGAGATTTTTTAAAAATTCCCTGCTTCAGAAACACGTTTTTATATGCAATATCATCATATATTGGTGTAGGTCTTATGACATTTTTAGCTACAAGTAGAATAACATTTTCGTCTCATTGTGGGTTCGCATCATATTTATTAGTAGGCACTTCCTATTACACTTATTGTTCACTAAAACGTGCTCATACAACATTTATAGGAAATCAAGTAAAAGAACGAATGCAGCAAGGTACATTATCAGAGGGTATAATTGTAATGCCGTCAAAGGAAAAAAGACAAAAGCAAAATGAGCCTGAGATTTTCGAAGCTTGAGAGTAAAATATCTTTTATTAACTCCAACTGTATATAATTTTTAAAATTTAGCTTTATTGTACAGAAAAACTTACAATTGTAATAAAATGTTTTACATAAATATAAATCTATGTTAAACTACACTGTTATTTTCAGAAAATGTGTCGATAAAATCTTTAACTGCAATTTTACTTTAAATAGAAGTTACCTTTTCAATTAAGAAAAACATACTTATCAAATATTACAATAAGTTTTGTATTTTTTGTGATCAGTTATTAATTACAAAAGGTAATGAATTTATTTTGTCAGTCTATTTATAATGATACAATAAAAAATTGTTAAACTAAAATTGCTCTAATTTTATATCATGTAAATAAATTACATTTACAAAAGACCTTGTCTCTTCAAATCTTCATATGTTTTACGATTAACAACATTACCCAGTGAGTCCTCATATTCTTCCTCTTGTTCAGGTTGCCACCTTTCTGCTTGTTTTTGTGTTTTTAATTTCTCCCATAAAGCAAGAGCATCTTCTATCTGTGTAACGTTAGCAAAATGTGCTGTATTTGGAATACCTAAGCAACGCATTCCATGAGCATGCCTCCACTCTGCAAAATGTCTTTGGAAAGCTTTTGGACCTTTGTAAGTGAAATTACCACAAATTTCACAATTGTAGCTGATATTTAAACCATGTAATTTATATAACCAATAAGGAATAGGTTTTCCATCCCAACCAAGAGGTAAATTCTTAGGGTTATATGGAACTTCATTATCATCTTCTTCCTCTGATTCACTTGCACTGGCCTCTGCATCGGAATCTCCACGTTCACCTTCTGTTCTGGCTTGCTTCCTCTGAACATTTTCTTTTGTTGCTACTCTTTGACTAGATACTAATTCTGCGAGTTTGTATGTGTGAGCTTCGAGTCTTGCTACTTCTTTTTGCTTTTCCACATTTTTGCCTTTGCCAGGCTTTCTCTGCTTCTTTTTAGCTAACAAATTAGGGTCAAGAGATGCTTCTCCTTTGGTACTAAATAATCGTTGAGCTCTTTCTTCCAAAGTTCCTCCACATTTTAAACCAAGAGCCATAAGAGCAGATTTTAATCTATCCAATCCAAGTGAAGCCAATTCTTCCCAAGAAGAGAATGCAGACAATTCTAAATGGGCACCAACATTGGTCAGAGCACTTCCAGCTTCTTTAGGCCATCCAGGAAAAGCATTATTTTCCCACTGGGCTTCAAATTCCTTGTTAACCTCAGTTAATTCAGAATCCAAATCTAAAAGAGGCCTAACTCTGCCTAAAAAGTCTACTAAATATTCTAACAATGATTCAACATAATGACGATATTCAGCATTTTTCCTATCTTTTGGAATATCAAATAGATGATCAAATGTAGATAAATATGTAATGTAATCTACCTTTTCAATTCCTTTCAAATTAATATACTTTTCATAGCTCTCATGTAAATCTAAATACTTTCCATAGCCTTCTTCATCTGTGAAATCAACAAGATTAGCATTTTCTTCGGTTGGATTTTCCCTCATTTTTGCTAATTCTTCAAACTCTACTGACATAGGAACACTAATTTCATTCTGGTGTTTTCTGTAGAATTCTTTGATAGCCTTCAACCTAGTATAAAATTCTGAAAATTCATTAGGTCCGGAAAGAGCTTGAACCTGTAATAAAAATTTTATTTGATAAACAATATACTACAATAGTAAATCATAAAGTAAAAGTAATTCTTATTTCAACAATTACGTACACAATGTTTCAAATCTTAAGTTTAAATTTAGAAATTACATTTCACAATATTGTATTTTTGTTTATATTGCGAACTAAATAAACAAAATTTTAATGGATCTTTCGTTGAAAAAATTTTGAGGTTAAATTATTTAGGAGTAATATTCATTCAACAAAATAAATAAACGAACCTCCTCTTTTCTTTGCCCATCCTTATCCTCGTACAATTCTTGCAGATGAAAAGTACTTTCCATGAACTGATCTACCAGCATTTTGAGGCGATGCTCAGAATTGATGTTTTCCCTGTGACCGGGTTTCTTGTGCAGCATTTCCTTCGTCATAGCGTCCATTAGACGCTCCCGCTCCTCGTGGTAACGACGCTGTTGTTCCAAAATCGTCTCCATTGTTTATGTTTTTAGTTCTTTTTGTTTTTCAAAAAATGTTATCACTGCATTTGCCCAATAATGCCGATTCTTGCTGTCTTGCTGTTGATCAGGTTATGCGGCGTCCATATTATACATATAATACGTATGCGCTTCCCTCACCAGACTCCCACATATATTTCGTGCTCGCTGCACGAGAACACCTTTCGTCGAGGGAAATAACTAATTTTCAAAATACGATCGATTTAAAAAAATATCTCTTCTCACCTTCATTCGGTCTATTCTGGCATTCAAAAAAATTGATCGACAAAACTATATTCACTAAAATGTGTAGCCAAACAATGATTTTCAATAAACGTGTTTTTGAAAAACTACTTAGTTTAACGTACACTATTTTATACATCTTTATTTTACTGTCACTTTTTAACTTATTGAAGATTTGTTCGAATTTAATAACTTTCAGACGAATTTAATTATTAGAACTTGAATGATTTAAGAAAAAAACATCGAGTTTTCTCAAATTTTAACTAAAAGATCACGTAACTATTTAAAAATCGAGTGTTGGACAAAATGTATGTGGTTCACTTCATATTTTTAGAAAAATGCATTTCAAAGCTATAACAGAATCCGTAACTGGAATAAGTTATTAGTTTATTAGAAATTATTAAATCCGTACGTAAGTTATTACGTTATTTTGCAATTAAAACTCAGTTTGAGGCTTGATATTGCGTAAATGATAAAACTTTAGATTTATAAATTGTATTCATTTAAAAAAAGCTTGAAGGTCAGCTTTGAAAACTTTTTCTAATTTATATAGGTAAGTATTGTTATAAGTATTTCATGTAAATCAAACGACACACATTAACGCACAGTACTTTTTTAATTAGAACAATTAAAAATGAAAGAAC
Organism: Ormyrus thymus; assembly: GCA_035582935.1. Lineage (NCBI taxonomy): Eukaryota > Metazoa > Arthropoda > Insecta > Hymenoptera > Ormyridae > Ormyrus > Ormyrus thymus. Next base: position 4,832,766 of record JAWWEM010000001.1, read on the forward strand.
CCCTACCTGCTTGAATTTCGAAACTGTCAAAAAATCGCATTTTTCATTTTTTTAGTTTCCATAGGCACAGATGTCAAACGATTAAATTCACTTCTTTTCGGCCCTCATGACTTGGCCATGAAAATTATCAGTTTTTAAATTTTTTACTTTCCCCCCCGTTCCCGTTAAATTCTAGTGTAACTTTATTCATCCTCAAATTTTCGGTGTCTCGTGTCAATCTCAAAAAACCGCCCACAAAAAAAAAAAGAAAAAAAATACCCCAAAATGGTAATTAACCCAATAAAATGCATGATTATAAACAATGAAGTATTTGTGCCGTCGTTAATCGTAAATGCCTTCTTTCGCGTGCGAGCGCAGCGTGAATGCATCTCAATACACGTCGGCCAAGCTGGAGTGCAAATTGGAAATGCCTGCTGGGAGCTGTACTGCCTGGAACACGGAATACAACCCGACGGCACCATGCCCTCCGACAAGCAGTCCGGCGCAAGTGACTGCTTCGACACGTTCTTCTGTGAAACCAGCAAAGGGAAGATGATACCCAGGACGTTGATCGTCGATTTGGAGCCCACTGTCATCGGTAAGCTTCGCCACCGACGCCAGGCGAAGTTCATTTTGCTTCGTCGTCGGATCCGCTGTTAGATTGACCCGCGTGAATTACAGACGAAGTCCGAACTGGCAAGTACAGGCAGCTGTACCATCCGGAGCAGCTCATAACCGGGAAGGAGGACGCGGCGAACAACTACGCCCGCGGCTACTACTCGGTGGGGAACGAGATCATAAATCTAGTCACGGATCGAATAAGGCGCTTCACCGACCAGTGCCACAGTCTGCAGGGCTTCTTCGTTTTCCACTCCTTCGGCGGCGGCACCGGCTCGGGCTTCACGTCCCTGCTGATGGAAAAGCTCAGCAACGACTACGGAAAGAAGAGCAAGCTCGAGTTCACCGTTTATCCAGCCCCACAGGTAATAAAACCTCCCGCAAACGACGGACGAGAATGGGAAAATTCGACCCGAGCCGAACCACCCGGTAACTCTAACAGGTGTCAACGGCAGTCGTCGAGCCGTACAACTCGTGCCTGACGACCCACTCGACGATCGGCCACTCGGACTGCACCTTCATGGTGGACAACGAGGCCATCTACGACATCTGCCGCCGCAAGCTGGGCATCGAGCGGCCGACGTACACCAACCTGAACCGCCTGATCAGCCAAGTCGTCTCCTCCATCACTGCCTCCCTGCGCTTCGAGGGCGCGCTCAACGTCGACCTCACCGAGTTCCAGACGAACCTCGTGCCCTATCCCCGTATCCACTTCCCCCTCGCCTCCTACGCGCCGGTCGTCTCCGTCGACAAGGCCTACCACGAGGGCATGTCCGTCTCGGAGATCACCTCCGAGTGCTTCGAGAGCGAGAACCAGATGGTCAAGTGCGACCCGAAGGAGGGCAAGTACATGGCCTGCTGCCTGCTGTACAGAGGCGACGTCGTGCCGAAGGACGTCAACTCGGCGATCGCCGCCATGAAGGCCAAGGCCAGCGTCCGGTTCGTCGACTGGTGTCCCACTGGGTTCAAAGTCGGGATCAACTATCAGCCGCCGACTGTCGTCCCTGGCGGAGACTTGGCGAAGGTAGGTCGCGGAGAGCTTCGCTGCTTTGTCGGTCTCCCTTTGAAAAGGTTTTATGTCTAGATAGGCTGATTTATTCGCTGAAATGTCCTAAGAATAACGCGATTAATCGCACTGTTCAACTCTTGGTCAATCAATGAAAGTTCAAAAATAGACATCGCAGCGTTCAATCAACGTTCTGTGCACGATAAATTCTGCTCAACAATTTACATTCCACCTTGAAATGAAAAAAAAAAAAAAAAAACTAATTTTAAACAAGGTAAGACAGAAGAGTTGAGAAAACTACAAAAAAATCGCAATCTTTTCAGATACATCGTGCAGTCTCGATGCTCTGCAACACGACGGCGATTGGCGAGGCCTGGTCGAAGCTTAACATGAAGTTCGACTTGATGTTCCACAAACGGGCCTTCGTTCACTGGTACGTCGGCGAAGGTATGGAAGAGAGCGAGTTCGCGGAGGCTCGCGAAGACTTGGCGGCCCTCGAGCGTGATTACGAGGAAGTGGCAACCGACTCCACTAACGTTAACGAGCAATATTGATCGAATACTTTCGCACTGCTATCGAATATAAATGTTCTTTTGATCTGCAAAATGTGCTCTCGTCCTGACTTTATAAAATTTGTAATTTTTTCTCAAGTGGCAAAAAAGGTTGAAGTCAATGAAATAGATGTTTGTAAAAATCATGAGCATAGTATTTTAGAGAAGTCTAAATTTACAAACAATTTTGGAATAGTTTTAAAACTGAATAAACACTTTTTACACAAGTCTAGTTGCTGGTCTTTGGTTTACTTGGGTGTCCTGAGATTAATAATAATTACGTAGTTAAGATGCAATACACTTCGTAGTTTTTAATGATATAAAATTAGGTATATTTTTAATTTCTGCTATAACAATTATTATTTTTATAATTAAATTTCATACAATTGGCGAATTTGAAATGATGCTTACGTATAAATAGTGTTGGGAACTACGACTATTGAACATTTTTTAATATTCACTTGTTTTATAAAAAATTAGGATTAATTCATCAGCACACGTTCAGTGATTTGCAATTAACAGACTTGCATATTCGCTACTTCTTAAAATTAAATTTAAAAAAGCGCAATGTTAAATTACAGGAATTTATTGGTGTATTTGAAATTTCAACACGAAGCACTTTAATTATATAGATGGTTTTTCGTCGTCATAAAAATTATGCTTTCAACCAATCCAAACGTCTTTCCATAAAAAAGTATGGCGTCTTTTAAAAAGTTTTATCGAAAAAATGATATAATGATTTTCGTAAAAATCAATACTTCACAAAAAGTAATCAGCTTGGGGCTTTTTGCTTGGTGTCCCTCTACTCTCTTGTGGAGCTGCTTCAAATATCGTAAAGTCCCTTTGAAGGTGTTCATTCAATTCCAAAATTGCTGCTACATTACCACACCTGTATGTACAATATAACGATAAAGTAAAATTATAAACATAAAGCCTGTTAAGAAATTTACCTGTAACAATAATTTGGAGCAGACCACACAGTAAGTACAGTCTCATTAAAGTGCCATTTATAGCCTTCCATTACTAATTGATGAGCTCGACAAATCATGTCAATATCATTCGCAGAATTAAATTGTGCTACAACATCGCTACCGAAAAGATATCCAGCTCCACGTGGTGAAACACCCCAGCCTTGTGTCTCTTCTGGATCAGACCATAACAGGTCGCACATGGGACCGTCGTGTGGTACCTATAATAATATTTATAAAAACGAATTCATAAATTATATATTTTTACCGCATTCAAATATTAGCCTAAAGTCTTACTTCTTGTTTCCTATCTATTATACGAATTTGATCAAGTGTCTGTATACTAGGGGAAAGACCTCCATGAACGCAAAATATTTTTCCATCAATAATAGCAGAAAGGGAAAGATAGTCGAAGATTTCTGTGCAATGACGCCATACTGTGTTGCTACCATATTTTCTAAGGCATTCATCATAGAAACCGTAGACTTGTGTAATCTGCCTAGATTCATGGTTACCTCTAATTAATGTGATTCTATCTGGATAACGTACCTACAAATCAGATAATTATGAATATCTAACTTTACAAATATGAATACTTTTATAAAAAGGATCTTACTTTAAGAGCTAGTAAAAGGAGAAACGTTTCAACGCTGAAAAACCCTCTGTCTACAAAATCTCCCATAAACAAATAATTGGTTTCAGGAACATCACCTCCAACTTTGAATAATTCTTTAAGATCATAAAACTGTCCGTGAATATCTCCACATACCTAAAATGATCAAATTAAACATTCTTTTCATTAAATCATACTTTTTTAAAAAGATTTATAAAAAATTATTTTATACTTACTGTAACTGGTGAATCAACTCTCTGCACATTACTTTCTTCAATAAGAATCTCACGAGCTTTGGCACACAGTGCTTTAACTTCTGCTTCACTAATGATTTCACAATTCTTCAGCTGTTCGATTTGACGATCTAAAGCACTGATTTCTGACATTGTGTTAGTTTAAATAATGACTAATAATGCTAATTCTGCAAAAATCAAAATTATGATTAAATAAATATCTGTGTACACATTAAATAAATTTAACTTTTTAAAATAATTACTTTTCAGTGTTAAAATCAAAAGTAAAAATATACCATATAATACCACTAATACTATTGACAAATATTCTCAATTTTTGTAAACATAATTCTTTAAAAATTAATACAGGATAGTAAATCGATAAAACTAAATTTTTATCAAATGAAAAAATGTAATAAATACATAATTACATTGTAATTTTACTAGTTTAAATAAATAAATAAATAACATAAATAAACTTACAACATTAAGAAATAAAATTTAAGCCTATTAAACTTAGAAATTAAAGATATAACTATTGGAATGAAAATCACCGTACAACTTAATACTTGGAGTAAAACAATTATTTTTAACATGAAACTAGAATTAAAAATAAACAAATTCAAAAACAATTTTCTTGCACAATATTTAAAATTTCAATTGTTAACGTAAGTAGAAAAAATTGATAAACATTAAACAAAGGAAATTTTTGTGATTTAAGTGATATTAATCTGATATAATGAATATAATTTATACAAGTAATAGTAATATAATTTAATATAGTATATACCTTAACAAAAAACTAAAAACCTCAGCTTGTAAAGCTGAAAAACTCAATAACTATTAAACTATTCGACGAAGCAAGAGCAGGAATAAGACAATGATTAAAAAGGCAAACCCCCAATAAAAAAACCCATAACAAATCATGAAAAGCAATAAAAGAAATGCAAAGCAGCTGGTGAACACAACACACATATTTGCAGCAGAGCACTCTACGATCAACAATTCTTTCAGTTAGGTATTGAGCCACGAATGAAACATACATTCAATCAACTCTCTAACCAAGGCAGTCATGAAAAACGCTCATCTCTCTTTGCTCCCCCACAAGTATTTTAGAAACGCGAGGAAAAGAAAGTTCTTCTCGGGGCAGGTGGAGAAAGTGTGAAAGCCGGTAGCAGCCAATGCCTGCGAGAGATAGGATCAACTATACGTACCACAAACAGCTCGTCCGGGATTGCTATCACCTCGGAAAAGCCGCACATTCGGAGCACAATATCCTTATAGTCAGCCTCGCTCGAGTCTGGGCCAATTCTGAACGTGGGTTGGACTGCTGTACTTGGCGGGCGACCACATAGAATTATCGTAAGAGCGAAGGAAGCAAAATCGACCACTCTACGACGGCTAAGGTCGACGAGTTTTTCGGAAAATATACATGAAGCACCCCGCAGTGGAGAGAGCGCCAAAACGATGTGGAATCTCGAAGGGGTTAGTGACGGTCACTGAACACACCTGTCGGTTTTGAGAAAATTCGAATCAGAAGCAGAAATAGGGAGTCATAATAAAATCCCTTGTGCAATTCCTTTTTAAGTAAAGGATTCAATTTTACCTTACTCTTTGGTGTTTAATTTATATTTTACAATGATGCTTATAATAAAATTATTGCGTACGTGCAATTGAGAAAACGTTGCATCTTGCACGCGCAGAGGTGTTCTATCGGCAAAGTAGATTTCTTCTTTCTGCAGTCATTTTTTGTGATTTTTTTATCGTTGTGCTAAAACAACTCACTTTAATACTTTTTCTTGACTAAAAAAATACAGAAATTAAAAATTCAAATATTAAGCTGGTTAGTAAATTAAAGCAACCCAAGTAAAATGAACTCTGAACGAACTTATATATAACCAACCTACTTTGTAAAGATTCGCAAGTTTGTGACGGTAAAGAAACAAATACATATGCGCTAAAAAATGAATCATTTTAAACTTATTTTATATCGGCATTTCTTGTTTTTTTCCGCTTTGTTAATGAAAATTTAAATTTTCATTATAAATTTGAAAGATTAATATATTTAAATTAATAATTGTACTTTCATATTTATTTAAGTTTGTTATGATATAAAGAATTAAAAATTTTCTACAAAATGATATAAACTTTTATCTGTCCAAACGTGTACATACAAAATACAATATGTAGGTAAACTACAAAACTAACAATGCGAATATGCGATACCAGG
>JAWWEM010000001.1:4839063-4854365 GCA_035582935.1 Ormyrus thymus
CATTTTTTAATATAAATTAGAAAAATAAGCTTTGAACGTTTGGTGGCGCACCAATCGCCTGGCAGAGCACTCTTAAACAGTGTATTGCTGAAAGCTGTTGCTTGTTAGTTGTCAGTATTGACACTATTGACAGTATTATGTTAACCACAATATTTACGTTTCTCAATGTTTATTGCATTGACTTATAAATTTCAAAGTCAAAAACAAGTAGTGAGAAGATTTGATGATTCATTATAAACATTTTAAAGAGATTTACTAATTAATTTCGCCATGCATGACAAAATGGATGAAGAAACGTTGAATAAGTAAGGTTATATTTACTTTCTTAATCATTATAAGTTTTTTGATTTCTTTTGCAAACTTATTACGTAATATTTCATAATATACTTAGTTAACTAAGTTATCTTAACTGCTTTAATGAATGAATCACTTTTTACAACTTTAAGTACTTTAAATAAATTTCAAGAAATTAAGATGTTTAAAAGGGAATATAAAATTGTTTTGCAATTTTTATTCTTTCAAGAATTAAAATTAAAATTAATATTCTTGTTATTTTCTAATGATTTATAAAAGTAAGAATATCTGTCTGATCATTCATATAAACTTTGCAGGTTAGCAGCTGAGGCTTTGTTGGAAGAGGCCAAAGTTGGTGCAAGAAGAGCAGCTGTAATGGGCCCAAGTGGTTGGATAAAAAAGAAAGATACAATAAATAAAAGGTTTCTACATTCAACTATTAGAAATGTGGTTTTATCAAATAGACATACATCACATAGTCACAAATTAAAAAAATCTACGCATAGTAAAACAACAGAAAGTAGTCCACCAAAAAAATCTAAAGAAAGTAAAAAATAGTATTGCTTATGCAATATTTTCTTTGCAACATTGCAACTGTACATATAATTGAAAGTATCCCTGATACATATTAATTATATGTATATCTCTGTGCCAGATGTAAGTCTATTTCAAGATTTTAAACTTAAAATCTTATGTAAATTATAAATGTGTTCTGTAGTTACTAGATTACATAATTACAAAGTTTAAATCTAAAACAGAAAATAAGTTAAAGAGCAGGTATATTAAAAATAAACTAAATAAAAGAAGAGAATATATTTTGTTGAAACCAAAAATTCAAAGATTACTGTACTTTTTTATCATAACAGCCAATTTTAAAAGGATTTTAATTTGTGATCAAAGATTCATTAATAGTTTAATGATTCTTTTGTATATATATATACATATATTTATTGTACCTATTAATTAGATATACCTTTATTTATTAAACATTCAGTATTAACTATTTATTTTAAAACTTATGCATACTCAATATATTTAAATATTATTTTCCTTAAAATTTATAGGTCTATTAGTTAAGACACTAGTTAAATTGTATAACTTACAATTTACATTTCTACAAAAACTTAATTACAAACACTTTTGGAAGTTTACAGTAAAAATGCAATAAATAATCCGCCTAAAAAATTCAGTTTATTAATTATTAAATTCAAAATTGTGAACATACTATAATCAAGAAATGTATTCAGTGATCTGTCTAATAAAATATTTTTAATTGCTGTTGGAAGTAAATTATGAAATTTGAATAAAAAAGTTTACAAAAAAGATGTTGATTTTGAGTTTTTCTTTGTTAATTATGTATTAAAAGCCTTATAAATTAAGCACCAATACCACTACTAATCATGTTAACAACGTAGAAAATATATTTGTACAAAATTATTTGTAATATTTGTTATTTTGCATTGATAGGTTGCACATTTTAGATAATCATGGCATACTTAACAGTTCCTAATACTAAAACTTAGCGCAATCACATTTTGTTACAAAGAATAGTCGATTTAAAAAATTCGCGCTTAACACATTCATATTCACTAAAAACATTGATAGTCTTATTAATAAACTTTTCCATTTCTACTTTCTCTTTACACAACAAATATGATGACAGTACAATTACTGTAATATCACTTATAATGTAAGCGCTCTAATTGCATTGATATAACGAAAAAGTTACTTATTAAAAACGTCGTACATTTAAAATTCATTTCAAAGAATGACGCAATAGGGCGTCCATAGAAGTCATAGTAAAACAAAAAATTATAAAATCATAAAATTGGAAGCAATAATTATTAGTTCAGTTATTGATCTGAAGATTTCGCGCAGAAATGTAGACTTTCTGCGATTTTTATACATAATTTCCTACTCATTTACTATGGTCTGTAAAAATTCTTTTTAAGATTCTTTAGAAACACGCTAAAATTCTCTATCCACTTTAATATTACAAACAACATTTCTCATGAAATATTTGTGCGTTCTAGTAATCGGTGAAAGTAATTTAAAAAAACCTATAAAACAGATGATTCTTACGCTAACTTTCAATATCATTTTCAAATAACAAACTTTCATAGATCATTATATTCGCATATTTTATCCCTTTGCGTCGAAGTCTCATGAAATCATTACGTATATCCATTGGCCTGAGTTTGGAGCTTCCTCTTCTCTACAAACAAATCTTTTATGTCCATTAATGCAGTTTTGATTCTCTCGGAAAATCTCTTTGAATTCTACAACAACCAAAATATATTTTTAATATTGCAAATATATGTACATTTGACACAATTAAATATATAGAAAAATCTTACCGTTTCTGGAGAGCTTAATTTACTTGAGACATGGAAGAAAATCATGTCTTCCCCAGCAATAATGTAGGAAACACCATAACCATCATCTGCAACTGGACCAAAACCACCACCTGCTGAGATACAATCTGGATACTTTTTAAGATCTAATTTTGAAGTTTGTCCATGGGGAGTCTGTGAGGTGGATAATTTCCATGGCTCACTCAGTACCTCCTGTAAAGAGTAATTTAAATATAAATATTAGTTTATTTTAAAATGCTGTATTATAATACTACACATTTTATAAAAAAATATGTACCTTCAAGAAGGGAGAATCAACTTCCAAATACTTTGAAACAACGTAAAGACAGAATAAGTGCCTGTCAATTCCTTTTCCACACATAGCATCTTGGTATCCTTTTTGATGGCGAGCTGCAGCAGCCATAATAAGTTTGTGCCTTTCTTCAACCTACAAATGATTTCAATCGGTATCCAAATTTCAAATCTACTTCTTACGGTATAAAAGATAAATTGAATCTTCAAAATCATGAAAGCTATAAAAGTTACTCACAGTTGAGTTTTTGTTTTCCATTGCTTTGACCCATGCAGCTGATTCAATAGTGCACGGTCTCACAGTTTCGGTTCTACCTTCGCGGAATAGTCTAGTCATCGAGGCTTCGTAGGTCAAACTGAACTTTCCTGCATCTCGGTAGTATGCAAGTTGCAGAGCCAGCTGGATGTAACCGTCTGGAGACATGTTGCTCTTCTTCATGAATCCTTTGCCGTATAGATCGTGGACATAGATGCGTAAATCTACGCCGTTTACGAGCTCTTCAGCAACCTGAGTAATGACTTTTATCGTTAATAGATGATGTATATATATTATATATTTGATGTAGATTATACAAATTCATTTACCAAGTATGACTGCTCAATAGCTTCTATACATCTTGAATTTAGATCCCATTGTAGGCGAACAGGTGCAGGAGGGGTGAATTCTGGAGTACCCTTGGTATGACCATCTTCCTTGTATCTGGAGAAAATGATCAAGTTGTATTAAAATTGAAATTCTTTCTATTCTTATATTTTGAAAACGAAACAAACAAATAATTGACAATGAACATTCTCATTTTAATGAAAATTCTGATTTCGAAATTTAAAACATAAAAACAGCTGTAACAAAAAGTATTTTAAATTTAAAACAATTTTTAAATAATTGGGAAGGAAATGAGTGACTATTTTCAGAAAAAAACTTAAAAATAAGATAATCAATATGCAAGCATCGCTCATACTTCATTCAAAAGCATTGTTATTGACACATACACAGAAATTATATTGAGAGGAACATTCAAAATTTTCGCACATGCATGAAAATTTAAAATATAAAATATGATACATAGAAATAATGCATTACCCGACTTCTACATCAGTACCAATAGCGTATTCCCAAAGTGTTCCCATAATGGGAGCATCCGCCCTAAGGCAACCGCAAAATTTTAAGATTATTTACATAAGAAGCGAACGCTGACAATAATTAAATCACAGATAATAAAATTCAAATGCATGAAATAATAAAAATTGAATACCAGATATGAATCATAAATCAATCGTTCGTTTCCGAAACTTTTGTCACCTTCCACCACTGATTACTTCAAGTATTTTTATTGTTTATAACCTCAGCAAAGGTAGCATTTTTAGAGAATAGGCAACGCAATTATAGAAAGCAGTGGTACCAAAAGCAGAATTGGTACCAGTCTAAATCTTTTCTTAAAATAATTCTTACTGTGAATGAAGAGTTTCTTCAAGAAGTATAAACTCCCACGTATGAGACATCACTGCAGCATCTGCCCTGCTCATTGTGGCCATATTAAGTTATAAATTTAAAGATTTTCATTTACAAACAAATTGAACAAAAACACATTCTAGCAAAGGTTGATAAATATTAATTACTATTCTATGGAAAAAACTTTCAAACCCCTTTTATCTAATATCTTTAAAAAATGATCTGTTTGAAATTAAAATGGAATGATGAATATAATTTAATAAATAAATATCTTTTAATTATCTGTAATTTTTTAAAAAAATTCTTTGTTGACCTGAAACGCTCATACTCACCATGAATGCTCTGCATTAAAACCGATCTGTAAAAGAAAAACAAGATGATATAGAATTTGATTATAAAAAACATTAGTTTATTTTTGGAACATAAAGTATGGTATACCCTGCCGTTGCTTCCAATGCACAGAGTAAAAGACTTGTCAAACCAACGATCATAGCCCTTTCCATGAAGTAGAATGCGGCCGTAGTTGTCGAGTTTTTCTGGATGAGCCTAAAAATAAATAATAATAATTGGTAAATATTCCAAATCTTTCTTGCAGTTCGCATGAATATAAACTTTTTAAATTTTGCTCACCTTATCGAATTCATACGGTACGTCGTCTAAGACCACAACAAACGCAGATTTTTCGATAACGTCCAAAGAAGCTTTGTTCACTCCCTTAGAAAAATGTTCTTCTCGAGTTTTTGCCCAATGAGTTCTTTCTCCAGCAGTCAATGCTGCCAATCTCTCTTCTCCTTCGTAAGGAGCGCTCGTGTCATCCAGAATCATTTGAATTTGCCTGTGCGCAGAATAAACTAACATGAGATAAAGCAAAACAGTTTTCTTGATACTGTCTAGCACACTGCAAAAAAAAACAACTACGACTTAACTTAAAATTTTAATTAAACTGCACATAATTAAATCAAACTCTGCGCAAGCACGTCGTAGTTGTTTTTAATGCATCATTGATACTAATTAAATTTAATGATATTAATTTTTAAATTTCAACTAAACATCTATTTATTTTATCAACTTACACTTCAATTTCACAAGGTGTTAGCAGCCTATTTTTATGATAAATTGGAAGTCGGAAATATTTGCCCTTGTGGTAAACAGCAACATGCTTTGAATCTTGGAAGTGAACAATTTTGTCAGTTTCACTACCTGGAATCCTTGTAGTATTGAAGACTCTCTCATACTGCCATGAACACAGTGGCACCATTCCTTGAATAAGAATCTGCAGAAGAGTAAAAAAATAAATTGTTAAAATAGATTTTAAAAAACTTTTAAAAAAAAAAAATTATCCTTCAAAAATTAGTTCTCAGCGACGAAACTTGTCAAATCAAATTATTCCCCCGAAAGCATTCTAATCCCCAAAGAAAACGAACCGGTTCAAGTTCCTGCCGCTCGATGAGTCGCCTGTACAGCAGGCACGAATTAATGACACTGGCAGCGCGAGCGGACTGCACTTTAGTCGGATGGATGAGGATGGCGTCGATGCCGTAAAAGTTCGAGTTGACCATGATGGGCGAGCGACCCCTTAGGTAGACGTACTCCTCCCACCAGTCGGACACGTAATTGGTCGACCACCAGGACTTGAGGATCAGGTAACGCTGCAGCTTGACACCGATGCCGCGCTGGAATTCATTGGCGAGTCTCTCCATGCGCTCGTAGTTCGCATCGTCCAGCAGCGGTCTCACGCTCCTGAGGTACTGTAATATATTTTAGAGGAATTATCAGTTCGGCGCCGACTGTTTATATGTCAATCGCTCCTTCAAATCGTCGAAGCTGAAAGTACGTAGTTTTTCTTTCACGAGCTCGAATGAGTCACCGCTGCATATCAAGCGTCTCGAAGCAGCAATTGTGTTCTTATCTCATTAAATAATTCATCGTCCCGATCTAAATATTAATAAAGCATTCGAAACTTAGTATTTATCAATCCGACCCGATCTTCCGCTCCCACTTAGCATTCCTTAGTTCACAATACAATCCGCAATTCAAATTTAAGGAAAAGCCAGCGCCTCGCGCATCCGTACCCTCTGCATGGTGTCCTCGACAGCGGGCAGCGGCAGCCTCGGCAGCGAGCCCTGAAAACTGTAGAGCATCGGCTTGTGCCAGCCGGAGAACAGCCTGACGACCTGGGCCCAGATCTTGGTCCTGAGCGAGATGGTCCTGCCGGGACCCCTCTCCTCGTACATCCATCCCTTGTACATGAGCGCGAGCTTCAGCACGTAGCGGATCGCGTAGATCGTGGCCAGCCAGAGCAGGAGGGCGACGACGAAGCAGCCCGCCAGGTGGGCTAGTATGGAGGACCTGAGGGAGCGCAAAGAGGGCGGATTAGACGATGAGCGCGAGGCTTTCTTTGGCCGAGTTGAGGTTTTGAGAGATGGCGCGTAGATTGAAGTTTCAGTCTGGAGGAAGCTTTACCGATGAATGATCTTAGAAATCGCCCGACTCTGATATTATTATATAAAGTATGTCAAGAACAGTTTCATGTATTAAAGAACAAGAAGATGCAAGTGTAAGATAGATTTTTAAACGAGTGAAAGGCCGAAATTAAGAGCGTAAGAGTAGGTACTTACAATCAAGTTTGAACGATCGCGCAGCGTGGAAAATAATTACAAGAAAGCGCTGATTGGACAGAGGAAAAGAAACACTGTTCACGCGGCAGTGATACGATGCTTTGTTACTTACGCAAATAAGAATGGCGCCAACTTCCCGACAAGGTCGTAAGGTACTTTGTATCCGGCAAAATGAATTGCCGTAACTATTATCACCGTCAGCCATAAACTATCGAGGGAAGCGGGGTAAACTCCGCTTCTGATGTTGTTCTGCAATTGTAACAAAAATTTCATTTAAATTGCGTGCACTTCTCAGTGGTTCGATCTGAGGTTTAATCGATTGAAGAATTTTTCAATGATTCGATAAATCAATGCATAATGAATTACTTAATACGATAGTTATTGGATTGATTACATTTAATGAGGCCTACATTTAAAGCCAACGTTTTTAAAGATCGTAATTTTCATGAATGAAAATATATAATATTTGCATCGTAATGCAATCCCGAATAAGGCCGCTGAGAAAAAAATTTGATTGACTTAACTGCGACTTGCTGTTAAACATCCACAATTTAATACTCGGTTGATTTAACAGAAAATCTGTTGTTTCAATCAACCGTGCTGTTAAATGCTTCTAATAAATCAACAAAATTTCTGTTAAATCAACAGTCTTTCTGTCAAAGCAATCGAAAATTCAATTGCGCATATTTAACAAGCACGATGCAGTCGATTCAATCGAACCCCTTTCCTCAGCGACACCGTAAACCTGTTTTTAGAAAAAAAAACAAAAAAAAACAAAAAAAGCAACACCTCTCGAGGCAACTCACGTGAAATCTGAAGTATCTCTTCTTCCAGGAGCGGATGCCGGACTGCCAGACGAGGTTGAGCACCTCTCGGTCAAAGTTCACGTCCCAGCCTTCGTGAGTGATGGAGAAGCTAAACGCAACGGCTGAGTGGGCTTCCGCCATCCTGCCGCCTCTTCAGTCCTTCGATCGCGGAGAGATCTGAAACGCGAAAGGAAACTCTCAATGGCAAAGTCTGCCCCCCCTCTCTCTCTCTCTCTCTCTATCGTTTTTTCGTCGCTGTCTTTGTTGCCAGCTATTGTTTATCGACGCGCAATTAACAGGGAGGTGCGTTTAATCTCCGCGCGGAGAGTAAAATTGCAGGATGAAAGCACGCGAGAGGCACCGTTGCGAAAACTCGGCTGGAATATAGTTGGGAACCTTTCGATTACCGTTATTTTCACTCTTTGTGACTCGCGGATGGGCTTTGCGAGTGGCATTTAGCGCAGTTGCTCTTTCGATGAATAATCATTGTATACGCAGCGGGACGGATGGATTTGGAAAAAAAGGAATTGTCGGTATACAGAGACAATCGCGAAGAAAAAAGCGCGCTCGTAATACTCGGTCAATAATGCCTTTTTTCTCTTTGTCTTTTTGTTCGCATAAACGTTTTATCGATTTTTGATAGCTGATTCGTGCAGCTAACAGTGTAATTGGCCAATCAAAGAGGCACATCAAACCTGTTCAAAAGCCTCAATTTTCAAATGAAAATATCGCCGCTCTGTAGCTAGATCTTCGAGGTCCGCACTGTTAAAAATTATGAATTTGCTTCCATTACATACATGAAAATGTAATGTATTAATTTTACAGCAATTTTACATTAATTTTAACATCAATGTACATAAATGTACATTAATTTTAATGCAAATACATAGTTTTTTTTTTGTAAAATACATTCCATTTAATGAATGTAATGGAAGCAAATGTCATAAACCTACATTAAATTTAAAGTAATTTTTGACAGTGCTGACAACAATCTAACAAGTTTTTAGCTCGTTTTAAGCCAGTTTTACATTTAAAAACAACCTTATCAAAATAATTAAACATGTTTTCCGATGAATAATTTGCCGCAACGACACTTCATCTTTTTGTTCAATTTAGTCATAAATTCTCTCTAAAAAATGACTCCGCTCGAAAAACTCTCGTCAACTCGCGCACCCAGCTAAACTGGTTAATCATCGAGCCAGGTATAAAAAAGCGGCGCAAAATTTCCCCGCCAAAAATCCTCGGCGACCCGCGCGGCGGTCCCATTGTTGCTCCTCGCCCCCCCCCCCCCCCCACATCAAGGCCAGCACGAACTGTACACTCCCGTGCACGCGTCGCAGTCCACGCACCGAAAAGCACGCAGCTCCCAAGGCTGCGCGCGCGCGCGCGCGGCCGATTAATTACCGGCGGCTTGGATCGCGAAAAAAAATATACACAGCCGTCGCCGCCGCGAGCCGACGCGACTTACGTAAGCGCTCGATGCGCGTATTATTACGCGCAGACGAGCGTGTGTACGCGCCGTGCCTCGATGCGCCCGACGCGGCGCGACTCCGACTGCGGCGAAACTGGCTGGCCGCGGAGCTTCGCTCGCGCGCCGCCGAGGCGAGTTTTCGAGGTGCATGTGGTATGGGAGTGCTTTGGGTCGAGATGATTGTACACGCGTGGGCGAATGGCTGCTTGCTGATGTTTTTTTTTTTTCTTTTTTTCTTCAATGATTTGAAATTGAAAGTGGTTCTTAAGTCGATAGTTTAGCTTGCAACGGTACGTTATATTATACTTGTTGGCTCGGGAGGATTATGGTTATTGCATTGACGAGTAAAAAGAATCGACGCCTATGAGTATCGGGAAAGATTCAGCGAGGATAAGAGTTTATGGCGAAGCGGGCAGAATGTTGCTTTTGGAAAAATTAGAAACATATTAAGTCAGAGGTCTTAGATGCGTTTTTTATAAATTTTTTAATTGCCTCGAGGGAATGATCATCTGAAGCGAGATCTGAAGTTTCCAGATAGACAGACAAGCTGACCTATTTACCACTCAATGACGTACAAATAAAGTGGGTTTTATCGTCTAACTAATACGCTTCTAATACGCCTACAACTTGCCTTTTATTCAACTGCGACAATTCCTAATCGACGCAAAGCGCTTTTAAATTCTCCATCGCGACGCGACAGATCGGCGAGTCAAAATCCAACGAAGACCACCTTTACGACTAATTCTGCAAAAAAAAAAACTCGGTTAAAGTCCCGCGGCTAACAAAACAAAGAATCGCAAGAATGCAACAGAGTGAAACTCGCAAAAGTATCTATATATATATACGCATTCCCGATGAAATTTTCTCCTCTTTCTCTCGCCTCCTCCCCACCTCGCGACGGCGGCGGCGACCGCGCGCGCGAGTGACGACTGCAACTGTTTGACCTTACTTAAACGCAATTGCAAACGCGAAAGCAGCTGACGCTGACAGTCGACGACTCACGTGTCGATCCGCCGTGCCGCGCGCGTGTATAAGGAGGTCGCGATCGTTTCGAGCGCAAAAGCTCCATGCGTTGGAGACGCTTACTTGCACACATGTTCTCTCTCTCTCTCTCTCTCTCTCTCTCTCTCTCTCTCTCTCTCTCTCTCTTGATTATTTGTTATTGAAGGGAGATTGGGAGCGAGGATGGAGAGGCGCCCGAAGTGTCTTACGCGCGGAGATCGCGCTCGTTTTTCCGGAGGCATAAATATCGGAACGCGCTCTGCGCGCTGCGGTACCGAGTACGAGCCTAAAATTGCGACGAAAACGCGCTGCTATCGCGAGGGCGATCGATCAGCGTCGAATCCAGTCGAGAGTGAGCAAGAACGCGAGGAAAAAGCCTACATTGCGCGGCGGACGCGTAAACGCCGGAAAAGCAGACGGCGCGATGTAATGCACAGGCTCTCGGAAAACTCGCGACACGGCGCGCGATCCGCTCACGGAATGCGTCGATTCACTCGCGCTCTTCGCTTAGTCGCTATAGCACGCTTATCGCCTCGACCGACAGGGGGCGGGGGGGGGGGCGATTTCCGGCTGTTTACTTATACCTGCGCGGTGGTCTGAAAATAAAAAAAAGGAGAACAAAAAGAGCGGGAGTTCGCGCTCTTTCGTTTCGCGAACGCTCGCGCTTTGGAAATTCAAATCATAAGCGGCGAAGGGGGGGGGGGGAGAGTCGCTACACTAATTGTTAATTATTGCTGCGCAACGATGGAACAAAAGCGAGGCTCGGTTCAATGCGAGCTTTAATTCAGGAGATACGCGCCGAGCTGTCAATGCCGGCGAGCAGCGAAAATATCGCGAATCGGGCTGAGATAATATTGTGGGAGATCTCTTTTCGCCACTGACATAATATTCTTCCTAGGCGGTTGCTTTGGACAACTCGGCGGCTGTGTGAAACGAGTTATTGGATCGCCGTTAGATAAGATTTGCGTTAGACATAACAATTATAATGCGTTGATACTATACTTTGACTGTGTTAATATTCATCCGCTATGGATACATCCGAGCAACAAATTGAATAATAACGATTCCGCCGGCAGTTTCTTGTTACTTGTTTCTTCTTTTTTTTTATTTCTTTTTAACGTGACAAGTTTTTTATTAGAATATAATAAGTTTCTTTATATTAGATATAAATTCAGTCCCTTGATTGCTCATTAAGGAATGTGTCATTTGCACTTAAAACGACGAGCGATAAACAACTTTATATCGATTAGGCACAGAGATTGCGTCGACTACATCGATAAGCATAATAAATGATCAATTATACATTCACGCCGAACCGAGGCAGCCTGCAACTCTATCACCGAACCGCCGAGAACACCTTCCGAGCCGCTCGCAGCTCGCTGGAGCCCCGTCAGCTGGATATTACTCGTTCCCCGCCACTTGATTGATAAACTGCGCCGAGTCTTACCCGGTCGGCCTTAAAATTCAAGCGCGCCGCGATTACGCAAACTCTCGAATTCGAGCCGCGCGCCGCTTGCCGTCCTACCGCTCTTACACCTGAATCGCGGAGCAGGAGCTCGACCTTGATGAGCGGCCGCGCCGCGACGCGTGTAAATTTAAGCGGAACTCCTCCGAGGCGCGCGCGGGGAGGGGCGGGAGAGACCCGCACGTGGTTCAAGGTGGGGCGAAAGAAGCGGCGGCCGAGAGCTGGAAAGCGAACGCTGGAGCTGCTCGGCGAGAGACGACGACGACGCTGTGGACGATGAACTGAGCGGGAAATCGGGGATTGGCGGTGTGTGCGGTTTTTTTAGCGATCGATGCCGGGGGGGGGGGAAGTCATTTGAAGCGGATTGGATTTTGCGAGGTATTTGATAGAGAGCGAGGAATGGAGAAATTTTACTTGATGATAAATACTGAGAAAGACTCGATTAGTCGCGAGTATGCAGTATTTGTAAAAGTCTACTTCGTTATCATTGGTTTCGAGCCGAGAAAAGACGCACAGAGCCACAATGACAATTTATGAAAGTATCATAATGCAATAATGTACTGTAAACAATACATTTTTTCAAATTCAAAAATAACCTCCATACGTATAAATTAGAAAATTTAGTCGGTTTAGTCAGAGTCGAAGTATAATGAATCACTTAACTATATACACACTTCTCGGGATAAAGAATTCAATGTACTCAGGTAACATTCTTCAGTCGCATCAAAGTGTAGTCTTTGTATACCATTTACACGCATTATAATAATTAATCGGAATCTAATACAAAGTGCAAACAGTTCGATTATTCAGGCATTATATATTTATACTATTTATTCTCTGCAGCTCTGCGCAGCTAAATATCAAAAAAAAAATCTAAATCTAACCGATACGGGCACCAACTCGAAAAAAAACACACCGCACGTAACGCCGGAAATCCTGCAAGAGCTTCCACGCCAAATAACTCGAGAATTATCTTCGCGCTCCTCCGCTGTCTCGAATTCCTCGATCTACCGACGAAAAAAAAAAAAGACCGCCGCACCGAGCGAACAAAAACAACCGCTCCAAAGCCCAAGCTCGAATTACCGCGGCCGCAGCAGCCGCGCAAAGAATCGCGGGACGATATTCGGCGCGCGCGCGTCACGACTAGAAAAACCGGCCCCCGCCAGCCGCGCGAAGTCGAAAACCCGCGTGCGGCACCCGAAACTCGGCGATAAAACGAAAAGAGACGAGAGGCGGCCCCGTTATCTCCCCGAGGAGGCGCTCGCACCGCTCGTCTGGCGAGACCAGACGCCGACGGCAGGCCGCGCGCTTTGTCTCTCCGCGCATAACGAGAAGGAACGAGAGGCGAGACGAGCTGCAGACCCGCTCGGTCTCACCTCGAGAAGCGGGGTAAATTGATAGTCGAGCGAGCGAGGGGCTCTCCTTTATTGACGCGCCCGTGCGCGAGAGCGCGATCGTAAATATATAAGCGCGCGGACTGGCGCAGTGCAAGTCACGATCCCGTCGCTCGGGTCCGAGTGACACTCGCGCCGCCGGTCGGCAATTTTCCGCGACGCCGACGGGGGGGGACTCGATTTTCAAAGCGAACGGCAGCCGGAGAGCTTACGTATGAATTTTTGAGAAACCTGTCGGGACTCTCGGAGTTATTTGAGTCGCCGGGCGAGGCGATGGATATTGCCTCTTTTTTTTTCTAGTTTCTCTTATGGGTCTTCTAATACTGCGCGTTTGAGTTACTCTATCGAATGACGTGACATCGCTGAAGTGTTTCGTGCACTTCCCGAGTGTATAAAAACATTATCTAATCCACAACCTCATTGCCGCGCTCCCGAACCCGCCTGAACCCGAAGATAAGAGCGCGAACCGCCGTCGATTCAGCGCGCAATACATTATCATCGCGAACAATCGCCGAGCTTGCAATCTCAGTCTGAATCTCGAGCGGCCGATACAACGCTCGGGCCATCGAACGCGCCGGCGAAGAAAGAAGAAAAAAAAAAAAATAAACGGGCGACGAGAGGTCAACGTTTAGAGTGAATTTCCGAGCGAGCTGTCGTTACACGACGACGCGCTGCAAGGAGCGCGCTCGAAACATTCGGGAGGGGACGACGGGCCGAGTTTTGTCTTGCGTTTGTTGCTGGATTGATTTGGTGCAGCGAGTTGCTTTTGACGTACGGAAGACGCGGCTCGTTCCCGTGAGAAGCAGCAATTTTGAGGTGCTAAGTAAATGTGAGTCGAAGCTTAGATTGTCGAATTTTGGTATACGAGCCGCTTTCAACGTGCGTCTGTGATGATTCGGATGTGTACTTAACGCACGAGAAGACATTAAAGTTGTCTTGCTGATAACGGTGCGTTAATTATCTGAAAAGAATCTTTTACGAGAAAACGTTTCCCAATGTGTTTTTCACGAAATCAATGCGCTCCGAAGGGAAAAATGTCGAATTTCGTCAGCCACTTGTTTATTTATTACCCGAGTCCGAAGTATAATTCTCTTGCGCAACCCGAGACCTTTAAAAAAGTGAATGTCCAAAAAAGAAAAGAAAAAAAAACCACGAAAAACAAAAGACCAAGTCCGAGCGATCCGTCTGCCTTTCGTAACTTCCCTTAAACAATTTCACAAATCGACCGAATCCCCGTCTCGTTTACACAAATCACCCGCAATCTTCGGCTTCGAAACGCGGCCAAAACAAGACGAAAACTACAGCGCCTGCGAGTATCCCCGGCGAAATAAGCCACGCGCACAGCTCGTTTTCTCCGCCGGCCTGCGCCGCTGGAGCCGCTCGCGCTCGGCGAACTCGGCTCGCCGCTAAAATTAGAATACATTCTTAAGAAGCTCAATGACGGCGTTAATTTTCTTTTCGCCTCGGTCCCGAGCGAAGCAAATGGAAGGCCTAACGACGTCGATCGAGAGCTTTGAGCGAGGAGTGGTTTTTTTTTTTTTTTTTTTATTTTGTTTTGCGATCGGCGTCCGGCTTTTAAGATGCGCCGCGAATACACGGGCTCTTTCGTCGTCGCGTCGTTGGCGAATCAAGGCTAGTTTAGCTGCTTCGATCATTGGTGCGGCGCGAGTGCCGCGGCCTTTTGCTGCAACGCTTTTTGATTTTAGCTCGCTTTGTCGCTGTAATTTATTGAATTGTTCGTATGTATTGCGTGTGAAAAAAGTTTTGAGAAACATTTGTAATGTAAAGTGAAATGAGTAAGTTGACTCTTAATTTCTCGTAAAATTAAGTCATGAATATATAATTGGAATTTAACCTTCTAATTAAGCAGGGGGATGAATTAACATCACAAAAATACCACGCGAACATCAACAAAACTCGCGTTAACTCGTTCGAGCTAATTAGTGTGACTTCTCTTGCAACCGTATAAAGTTCAGATAATTTCTGCACGTGTATTGCCGCGAGCTCGTATTTACAATTCGAGTGAAAAGCGAATTAGCCACGAGCAATTTTCAGAATGCAATTCCTTTCCATCGTCCATCATACAAAGGATATGAGCATCGATCTAAATTACAGAACTGGAATCTTTCCCGGAAG